>CM077147.1:134468234-134871760 GCA_039583875.1 Platanthera guangdongensis
CAGGACCTATAAGAAACTTTCCACCACTCCCTCATCACCAACTGAGCTGCAGCTCAGTTGGTGATGAGGGATGGTTGGAAAGCTCTCTTATCAAGGTCCTGGGTTCGAGACCTAGTGGCAACAACCTACCGTGCTGAAAAACAGGCCGAGAGGGGTTGGGGTGCATGGCTGCAGGCTTGAATGTGAAAGGCTGACTACTAGTGGTGGCCCGGGTCTGGACCATGGTAGGCCGGCGGTGCAGCGGGTTCCCATGGGATGGGCCTGGACCCGTTATAAAAAGTGCACTTTTTGTAATAGTCCAGGCCCAGCCCATGGGAACCCTGGCACCGCCGGCCTACCAGGGTCCAGACCCGGGCCCACCACTGGTAGTAAGCCTTTCACATTCAAGCCTGCACCATGCACCCCACCCCTCTCCTGCCTGTTTATCAGCACGGTAGGTTTTGCCACTAGGTCTCGAACCCATGACCTTGATAAGAGAGCTTTCCACCACTCCCTCATCACCAACTAAGCTGCAGCTCAATTGGTGATGAGAGTTGAAAGAACTCCATAGTTAAGCGTGCTCGGCTGGAGAAATTCTGGGATGGGTGACCTCCTGGGAAGTCCCCGTAGTGCAGGCTTGACTATCGAGTTAACCTCATCAAAGGGAGGCTGCGGCCACCAACAACCCGCCGGTGGGCTGGAGAGGGGTTGGGGTGCATGACCTGCAGGCTTGAATGTGAAAGGCTGACTACCAGTGGTGGGCCTGAGTTTGGACCTGGTAGGCTGGCGGTTGCAGCTCAATTGGTGATGAGAGTTGAAAGAACTCCATAGTTAAGCGTGCTCGGGCTGGAGTAGTCCTGGGATGGGTGACCTCCTGGGAAGTCCCCGTAGTGCGGGCTTGACTATCGAGTTTACCTCATCAAAGGGAGGCTGCGGCCACCAACAACCCGCCGGTGGGCTGGAGAGGGGTTGGGGTGCATGGCCTGCAGGCTTGAATGTGAAAGGCTGACTACCAGTGGTGGGCCCGGGTCTGGACCATGGTAGGGCCGGCGGTGCCAGCGGGTTCCCATGGATGGGCCTGGACCGTTATAAAAAGTGCACTTTTTGTAACGGTCCAGGCCCATCACATGGGAACCCGCTGGACCGCCGGCCTACCAGAGTCCAGACCCGGGCCCACTCATGGTAGTCAGCCTATCACATTCAAGCCTGCAGGCCATGCACCCCAACCCCTCTCCAGCCTGTTTATCAGCACGGTAGGTTGTTGCCACTGGGTCTCGAACCCAGGACCTGATAAGAGAGTTTTCCTCCACTCCCTCACCACCAACAAAGCTGCAGCTCAGTTGGTGGTGAGGGAGTGGAGGAAAGCTCTCTTATCAAGGTCCTGGGTTTGAGACCCAGTGGCAACAACCTACCGTGCTGATAAACAGGCTGGAGAGGGGTTGGGGTACATGGCCTGCAGGCTTGAATGTGATAGGCTGACTACCATGAGTGGGCCCGGTCTGGACTCTGGTAGGCCGGCGGTCCAGCGGGTTCCCATGTGATGGGCCTGGACCGTTACACCATTTATGGATCTATATGCCAAACTATTGGGGATTCCCAGAATCAACCCAAGGAAATCCCTTAACATTCCACCCTCTGGTGGGGAAAATCCATGCACATGCAAAAGGAAGAACTTCGCATGTCCAAGGAAGAAAGATCGTTACCCTTGATGACCTCTTTGGAGCATGGAATTCTAGCCGGCTGGAAAGAACCGCAGCGGCCTTGCCTCCGCAACGCTGACCTCAGATATCGAATCAGAACTCTGCAGCTCCACCAGTGGCCGACACATTTCCTCCTCCTCCTCCTCCTTACTCTCCATTCTCTCTAGCTTTCTTAGAAAGAGAATGGCCAAGTGAATATTGAGAGATATCTTCTCTTTTACAACTTTAAAGAAGTGGGGAGAAGCCTGGGCCATCACATCCCAGATGAAGGAAATGGAAGGCCACAAATTTTCCAAAAGGTCTTATTTTTGGCTGACACGCCTGTAACACGCCCGTGTCACAGGCAGTATACCTTAAGCAACACACAACCGACTTACCTAGAGCAGGACACGACCATGTGACATGCTCATGTCACAGGCAGTGTGCCCTAATATGCCTTCATACACGCCCATGTCTGGGGTCTTGTACCTCAAGCGCACATACCCGATTTACCCCGAATAGGATATGACCATGTGACACGCCCGTGTCACAAGCCGTATGCCTAGAGACAACACCCATTTCCTGCCCATGTTACCAGGCCTCACTGCCTGGCCAAATCTAGAGAAGTACACACGCCGTGTCATAGGCCGTATACCCTTACACGACATCAGACACGCCTCCAGCGTATTTTTCGTCGAGCGAAGTTCGTTGACCAGAGGGGGACATACCCTCCGACATGCCTATGTTCCCTCTCAAGAACTCGTCAAGTGCAGTTCGTCGAGCACTCGATAGGCTGCTCAGCCATACAGAGCAGGTGATGACTTATTTTAGTCATCGATTTTGGGTATTTTAGTATGCAAAATTCCTAGTTTAATTATATGTTTTAAGTATTTTTATGCATATCTTGTTTTATTTCTTCTTAAAGTTTTGTTGTGTTAGGATATTATAATTCCTAGTTTTATTATAGTTTTATTTGCTCATTATGTTGCAATTTTATTTTTGTTATGTTTTGATATAAAAATCTATAGTTTTATTATAGGTTTTATGTTTTATGTTTACTAGTGTTTTGTTATGAATATAATTAATTAATAGTATGTTATGTTTGTTATGTTTAGTTTAGTTTAGTTTTAATAACTAATATTATGTTACTTATTTGTGTTATGTTTTGTTATATAACTAATGTTATTATGCATTATTTTCTTGTAGGTACATGCTACATGATGCAGCCCACTTCAAGTTAAACCCGAGCCTCCACTTGAAGACAACCCACATGCAGCCCTTGAAGCTTTGGAGCAGCCCGGCTCCTTCCCTTGAAGCCACATGATGCAAGCCAAGCCCTCATGGTGAACCCGAGCCATGCAACCAGCCCACGAAGTGCAGCCCTCTTCAAGTTGGTCGGCCCCCTCCAAATCCAGATGCATGCAGCCCGGCTACTCTCCAAGCCCACTCCATGCAGCCCACTACATGAAGCTACCCTAGTGCATGAATCTCCCACCATGCATGGCCGGCCACATTCATGCATATTCTCCCCCTCTCTATTTTATATTCTCTATTTTATTTCCATAGATTGCATGCAATGAATCCACCTTTCTCTCTCCCCTTTATTTTTTCTCTTCTCTTTATTCCTCATGCATCTCCCCACTCACTCCTTCTCTCTTATTTATTTCTCATTCACCCCTCTTTCCCTTTCTCTCATTCTCATTTAAACCCATCCATTCCCCATCTTTTATTTATTTTGTTATTTTTATTTTCCTAAATGAAAATGCATGCATGTAGCCTCTTCCCTCTCTCCCCCATTAATGACATTCATGCACCTTCTCCACCCTACATGGCCGGCCACCCCCCTTGCCCCCTCTTCTTCATTTTCAATCTAGAATCTTCTCCCTCTCCTATAAAAGGAACCAATCTCATGCTTTTGAGAGGGAGGATTTTAGATAGCAAGTGAGATAGCTAGTTCATGAGAGTTTCTTTCCTTGTTGTAGTTTTTATTGTAATTTCCTTTTTGTAGTAGAATAGCATTATCCTATTTTAATTTTTGCGTATCTCCTTTTCTTAAGCAATGCAAATGACTTCTCTTTCTTCTATTTTATTTTCTTCTTCTATTATGCTTAGCTAATTATATTTTATGCCCGATCGCGATGAGCTTTGCGATAAAATAACGCATCTTTAATTTTATGTTTGCATTTGTATTTTTTCTATTTTTGATCCTTCTTTGATTTTTATCGTGTCGACTCCGTATTCCGTATACGGTAGTAGGCAATTTGATATCATTTCATAGTAGTCGAGAGACTCGTTGATTTGAAATATCACTCAAAGAAGGAAGGAGTTGAACGCAACCCTAGAGATAGGATGACGTAAATCCTCCGGATTGGAGTCAAATCCAATAGTGCGGGTCACTTCGGTAATGCGACTTTAGGCCATTTTGACTTGTAAAGAGATTTCGGTCAAAACGTCTATAAGTTAGGGGATTTAATGCTCTAGCGAGATTACTTCCTAATTTCGGATCCGTCACGGTCTTAATAGTATTGCAAATGCTAAACTAATTTAATTCGTTATTTTATTTCAAAGTGAATCGTCGATCGAGCACTCTTTCGCAATATTTTTATTTCTCTTTTAATTAAGCTTAGTTCATTTTAATTTTCAAACCCATCAATCGTTCTGTAGGATAATAGAATCGTTGTGAGTAATAGTACTTGCCTGCCCCGAGTTTTTATACGACCTTGATATATTTTTATCACTATACTATAAAACGATAGGTACACTTGCCTATTCGGATTGTAGTCTGTGAGACGATTCCAACACATCAAGTTTTTGGCGCCGTTGCCGGGGAGTATTTTGGCAATATTACGAAAGCATCGAGTTTATTACTTCTACTAAAATTCAAAAAAAAAAAGCAAAAACAATTTTTTTTTAAGAAAACAAAAAAAAATCAAAATATTAAATTTTCTCTTTTTTTGCTAACGTTTTTTTTTATGGAATTATCTTCTTTTGGCGCTTTTTGTAATTTTTGCGGGTCGCACTACCACTTTTATTCTGAATGTATTTTGGGAACCCCTCCCTCTTTTGATTTCAATTTTTCTGGAGCAGGTCAAAGTGGCCAATTTGACTCTTACTCCAATTTTTATCCTACTTGGATGGGGAACCCGTCTTATTTTTCTTATGATTTTGCTCCGCAAAGCGCCGTGCCTCTAAATTTACTTCAATCGATAATGCGTATTTTGAATTGCAAACTTTTCTTGATAATATTAATTTGCATTTGAAAACCATTCTCGATTATTTTTCTCGTGAGGCCGCTTCATTTTCTTTGTCATCTTCTCTGTCTCCTCCACTTTCATCGTGTAATGAGTCACCGGATATCCCGGCTTGTCTTTTTCCTCTCGAGGGGATAACTATTCAGATATTCCGGATTGTTTCCTTCCTCCTTTGGATGACGCCCCTATGGATACTCCGGCATGCTTCTTACCTTTTGAGGATGACAAGACGTCTCATCATTCTCTTTCTTTTTCTGAAGACGTGTGTGATTCCTTTTCTCTTCAAACATTAACTGTTCCAACTTTTTTTTCTTCTTCTTCTTCTTTTATTTTAGATAATTTTTCTTCTACTTTAGTCCTCTCTACCCCTTCTTCTCCCGAAATTTCACAAGTTTCTACTTTCCTTGTGAAATTTCCGTTGATGAACTTTCTTTTTCTACCTCTTTTACTCCTCTTTCTATTTCTTCTTCTTTTTTTTCTTCTTCTTTTGACGACCCCTTCTTTCCCATTTTACATACGGCAGAGTTCTTCTATAACTCCGTCTGTTCATTTCCGGGCATCCTTCCATTGAAGATCCCACCCCATGTCGGTGCAATTCTTCATTTATTCTCTTTTTTGATGTACTTTCCTAAGCACATACTTAGGGAGTTACCCCTTCACTTTAGTTTTTATTCTCCATTTAGCTAACCAATAACGTCGGGCTCAGACGACGTTAAACAAAGAGCGCTCTTGGGAGGCACCCCTTGCTTATCACTTTTTGTTATTCCTTTTTTTGTTTGCTTATTATGTTTTGCAGGAATAAGACCTCTGGTGGTTCGTTTGGCTCCATCATTTTTTTTGTCTTCTCTTCCTTAGGCCTGAGCCGGTGTCCAGCTTAAGCATGGGGGAATGAAATCAGCATTCGGCCTTACAAATCAGGGAAGTCGTTTTCTTTTTAAGTATTTACTTTATTCCCCCCCCCCTCTTCTTCTTTTTTTTTTGTTTTTCATTGAGGACAATGCAAAATCCAAGCATGGGGAGGGCTTCGCTCTTTTCCTTTTCTTTTATTTTAATTTTTTTCTCCTTTTTTTAAAAAAAATATCTTTTCTTTTTATGTTTTTCAAAAAATGTTTGTTTTTAAGTAATTTAGCTTTATCAAAAATAAAAATAAAGCTAGAAAATACAAAAACCCCAAAAAGTTTTTAAGTAATTTAGCTTTATCAAAAAAAAAAAAAAAACTAGAAAAACCCCACAAAAATCCAAAAATCAAAATCCAAAAAATATAATAAACCTCTCCCTTAGTCTTTTTGTTGTTTTCAGAAATTTTGTTTGAGTTTGTTTATAAGCATTTTTACTATTTTTGATTTGCTAATCTTTTGTTTCATCATGTTTAGTTAAATCTAATATTTAGTGATTTCGTTTTGAGAATTATCTTATGGTTTTAATTTGCTTAGAGTACTTTATTTAGCACTTTTTCTCTTTTATTTTAAATAGTTTCAATTTTGTAGTAATTTTGCTTAACAATTTTGGATTCCAATTATTATTACCTCATGTTTTTAGATTCTTAGGAAATCTCAATCTACTAGTAGTTGCTCTCTAGTATTTTAGTTTATTTTCTAAAAATTTTTAACTCCTTCCTTTTTTTTATTGTTAGATCATATGTCATGGAATAAGGAGATGTTAGTTTCTTATTCTCTGGTAAACATATGCAACCCAGATGAAGAGAGCAATTAAAGTTCATATATGTCGTGGGAAGTGATAGGATGTTAGTCTATCATTTTCTGGTATTACATATATATTTAAAAGTTCATATATGTCGTGGAAGTGATAGGATGTTAGTCTATCATTTTCTGGTATTACATATATATTTTAAAAAAAAAATTGGTGGGGTGTGAAAAAAAATAATGATGATCACCTCCAATCAAAGACCTCTTCATGTTGATTTCCTCCCCAAATCCCTTAGCCAATATTATTGTCTTAGATTTTAAATTAAAATATTGGGAGAGCATAAGTAGTAGGTTGCATTCTTCCTTAAGTTTCTTTTAAGTTATGGTTTTTATAATTTTAATCAAATCTTGTTTGCAATTTACTCAATTTTGAGTGCTAGTTAATTTATTAGAGAATTTTTGGCTAAATATTTCTCTCTTTTCACTTTAATTCCATAATTTAGGACTTAATTTGTAAATCCCTAAATTTTATTTTTGGCTTGACTTTGGTGTAAATAAATTTTTAGTTTAATTGAAAACTTTTTAAATGCCTTATAAATATTTCTCATACTTTTGCTCTGGAATTGCAAAAGCCTAAGCATGGGGGAATTTGATGACTTATTTTAGTCATCGATTTTGGGGTATTTTAGTATGCAAAATTCCTAGTTTAATTATATGTTTTAAGTATTTTTATGCATATCTTGTTTTATTTCTTCTTAAAGTTTTGTTGTGTTAGGATATTATAATTCCTAGTTTTATTATAGTTTTATTTGCTCATTATGTTGCAATTTTATTTTGTTATGTTTTGATATAAAAATCTATAGTTTTATTATAGGTTTTATGTTTTATGTTTACTAGTGTTTTGTTATGAATATAATTAATTAATAGTATGTTATGTTTGTTATGTTTAGTTTAGTTTAGTTTTAATAACTAATATTATGTTACTTATTTGTGTTATGTTTTGTTATATAACTAATGTTATTATGCATTATTTTCTTGTAGGTACATGCTACATGATGCAGCCCACTTCAAGTTAAACCCGAGCCTCCACTTGAAGACAACCCACATGCAGCCCTTGAAGCTTTGGAGCAGCCCGGCTCCTTCCCTTGAAGCCACATGATGCAAGCCAAGCCCTCATGGTGAACCCGAGCCCATGCAACCAGCCCACGAAGTGCAGCCCTCTTCAAGTTGGTCGGCCCCCTCCAAATCCAGATGCATGCAGCCCGGCTACTCTCCAAGCCCACTCCATGCAGCCCACTACATGAAGCTACCCGAGTGCATGAATCTCCCACCATGCATGGCCGGCCACATTCATGCATATTCTCCCCCTCTCTATTTTATATTCTCTATTTTATTTCCATAGATTGCATGCAATGAATCCACCTTTCTCTCTCCCCTTTATTTTTTCTCTTCTCTTTATTCCTCATGCATCTCCCCACTCACTCCTTCTCTCTTATTTATTTCTCATTCACCCCTCTTTCCCTTTCTCTCATTCTCATTTAAACCCATCCATTCCCCATCTTTTATTTATTTTGTTATTTTTATTTTCCTAAATGAAAATGCATGCATGTAGCCTCTTCCCTCTCTCCCCCATTAATGACATTCATGCACCTTCTCCACCCTACATGGCCGGCCACCCCCCTTGCCCCCTCTTCTTCATTTTCAATCTAGAATCTTCTCCCTCTCCTATAAAAGGAACCAATGTCTCATGCTTTTGAGAGGGAGGATTTTAGATAGCAAGTGAGATAGCTAGTTCATGAGAGTTTCTTTCCTTGTTGTAGTTTTTATTGTAATTTCCTTTTTGTAGTAGAATAGCATTATCCTATTTTAATTTTTGCGTATCTCCTTTTCTTAAGCAATGCAAATGACTTCTCTTTCTTCTATTTTATTTTCTTCTTCTATTATGCTTAGCTAATTATATTTTATGCCCGATCGCGATGAGCTTTGCGATAAAATAACGCATCTTTAATTTTATGTTTGCATTTGTATTTTTTCTATTTTTGATCCTTCTTTGATTTTTATCGTGTCGACTCCGTATTCCGGTATACGGTAGTAGGCAATTTGATATCATTTCATAGTAGTCGAGAGACTCGTTGATTTGAAATATCAGTCAAAGAAGGAAGGAGTTGAACGCAACCCTAGAGATAGGATGACGTAAATCCTCCGGATTGGAGTCAAATCCAATAGTGCGGGTCACTTCGGTAATGCGACTTTATGCCATTTTGACTTGTAAAGAGATTTCGGTCAAAACGTCTATAAGTTAGGGGATTTAATGCTCTAGCGAGATTACTTCCTAATTTCGGATCCGTCACGGTCTTAATAGTATTGCAAATGCTAAACTAATTTAATTCGTTATTTTATTTCAAAGTGAATCGTCGATCGAGCACTCTTTCGCAATATTTTTATTTCTCTTTTAATTAAGCTTAGTTCATTTTAATTTTCAAACCCATCAATCGTTCTGTAGGATAATAGAATCGTTGTGAGTAATAGTACTTGCCTGCCCCGAGTTTTTATACGACCTTGATATATTTTTATCACTATACTATAAAACGATAGGTACACTTGCCTATTCGGATTGTAGTCTGTGAGACGATTCCAACACATCAGCAGGACACACCATGGGACACGCCCGTGTCCAGGCCGTGTCTCCCAACTAGAATCCCAACTATGGGATTTGGGGTGTTACAACCCTCCCCTCCTTACAAGAAATTTCGTCCCGAAATTTGCACACAGGAAGGAAATCAGCAGTCACAATGTTATAAGTTAAAACATGTCTGTTACAACAAGAGATGCACTGTACAACAGTTTACACAAACAACCCGAAAAATTCAGCTCGCATGGTCTACTCTCGCTCCCATGTTAACTCCTCACGGCCATAGTTGTCCCATCAGACTTTGACCATCCCGATTGTCTTGTTCTATAACTGTTTATCAGCTCGATCCTCGATTCGAATGGGCCTAACCTTCATTGTTGGCCCATACTCTACCGGCAAATGATCATTCTCGATCATTTGAGATGGATCTTTGACGGCTTTCTGAAGCACCGAGATGTGAAACACATCATGTAATCCACTCAGTTCTGTCGGAAGAGCTAGCCAATAGGAAGCTTCCCCAATTCGCTCCACCACTTCAAACGACCAAGATATCATAATCTCTTACTTAGCTTTTTAGACGCCAAATCCTGGACACACCTTAGAAGGGTTTGATCTTCAAATACACCCAATCACCCACCGCGAACTCCACGTTCCGGTGCTTGGCATTGTAGAATTTTGCTTGTGGATCTTGGGCTATCAGTAGCATATCCCGTATAGCGTGTGTCGTCGAGTTAGTCTCATCGACTTCTTTACGCTTATATAGTTTGCATTCGCCTGCTTCTGCACAAGCTAATGGTGTACGACACTTGCGACCATACAGAGCTTCAAACGGTGCCATAGCGATGCTCGTTTGTTAGCTATTGTTGTAGGCAAACTCCACCATATAAAGATGATCTTCCCATCTCTTACCAAAATCCAGGGCGCACATTCAAAGCATATCCTCCATTGTCCTGTTGGTCCTCTCAGTCTGGCCATCAGTTTGGAGATGAAAGGCCATAATGAACGACAACTTCGTGCCCAACAACTGATGGATTAGCCTGCAATCATTCAATATAAATCGCCCATCACGATCACTCATGATGCTACGAGGAACACCGTGTAGCCGTACAATCTGCTCAACATAGAGTTTTGCCAAACTTTCCACAGAATTGTCCCGCTTGTTCGGAAGGAAGTGCGCCACTTTCGTTAATTAGTCTACAATCACCCATATTAAATCATTACCGCGTTGAGATCTCAGCAACCCGTGCACGAAATCCATTGAAATATCATCAAACTTCCATTCCGGAATGGGCCTAACCTTCATTATTAGCCCATACTCTACCGACACACGATCATTCTTGATCACTTGAGCTGGATCTTTGACGGCTTCCTGAAGCACCGAGATGTGAAACACATCATGTAATTCAGTCAGTTCTGCCGAAAGAGCTAGCCGATAGGCAGCTTCCCCAATTCGGTCCACCACTTCAAACGGACCAAGATATCTCGGACTTCGCTTTTTCAGATGCCAAATTCTGGACACGCCTTTGAGGTGTTTGATCTTCAAATACACCCAATCGACCACCGCGAAATCCACGTTCCAGTGCTTGGCGTTGTAGTATTTTTCTTGTCGATCTTGGGCTATCAGTAGCCTCTCCCAAATAGCGTATATTGTCGAGTTAGTCTCATCGACTTCTTTACGCTTATATAGTTTGGATTTGCCTGCTTTTGCCCAAGCAAACAGTGTACGACACTTGCGACCATACAGAGCTTCAAATGGTGTCATACCGATGCTTGTTTGTTAGCTATTATTGTAGGCAAAGTCCACCATATAAAGATGATGCTCCCATCTCTTACCAAAATCCAGGGCACACATTCGAAGCATATCCTCCATTGTCCTGTTGGTCCTCTCAGTCTGGCCATCTGTTTGGGGATGAATGGTCGTACTGAACGTCAACTTCGTGCCCAACAACTGATGGATTAGCCTCCAATCATTCGATGTAAATTGCCCATCACGATCACTCACGATGCTACGAGGAACACCGTGTAGCCGTACAATCTTCTCGACTTAGAGTTTTGCCAAACTTTCCACTGAATCGTACCGCTTGTTCGGAAGGAAGTGCACCACTTTCGTCAACCGGTCTACAATCACCTAGATTGAATCATTCACTCATTGAGATCTCAGCAACCCGTGCATGAAATCCATTGAAATATCATCGAACTTTCATTCCGAAATCGACAACGACTTTAAGAAACCTCCATTCTTCTGGCATTCTGCTTTTACCAAAGCACGAAGTTGACACTTAGCCACATAATGAGCGATGTCTTTCTTTAGTTCTGTCCACCAAAACAACTTTTTTATATCCCTGAACATCTTTGTGCTCCCAGGGTGAATTGAGTATTTTGTAAAGTGTGGTTCATACATAAATTCTTCTCCCAACTAACCCATTCTCGGGACGCACAACAGGCCCTCTTTCTGCAAAAGGCCGTCATCCCAGGAGAATTGGCCATTTAGCGTATCATTTGCATAGCGTTGGAGACTTTCATCCAGCTCTGTTGCCCGTCAAATCCTGTCCGCCAAATCATATTGTACCTCCGTCCAGTTCAAACATGCATCTGCTGTAGCATTATTGTCAACACAAGAAATCTCTAATGCTTCCAACTCCTGGATCAGACCCTCGTCCTGCATCTGCAACCAATTTTCCCTTGACGGAACCCTCCGACTCAAGGCATCAGCGACCATGTTTCTCTTTCCGGGAGTATAACGAATATCAAAGGTGTAGTCCCCAAGGAACTCTAGCCACCTTCGTTGTCGCATATTCAGATCCTTCTGCTCCAACAAGTACTTTAAGATCTTATGGTCCGTAAAGATATCCCCTTTTATGCCATAAAGATAATGCCGCCATAATTTCAGTGCAAAGATCACCGCCACTAACTCCATGTCGTGGATGGGACAATTTTACTCATGCACTTTCAACACGCATGAGCCATAAGTAATCACTTTTCCAAACTATAGAAGAACGCAGCCTAAGCCGCTCCTTGAAGCATCACTATAGATCTCATATTCGTATGTACCACATGGAGACGTCAACACAGGCGTCGTGGTCAAACGACTCTTTAGCTCTTCAAACGCTCGTGCGCACTCCGGCATCCAAACTAACTTCTGATCCTTCCTCGTCAGTGTGGTCAGAGGCAAAGCAATCCGCGAGAGGTTTTCTACAAAATGTCTGTAGTAGCCCACCAGTCCAAGGAAACTCCTGACTTAGACCAACGAAGACAACACCGACCACTCCTGTATTGCTCTTATCTTTGACGGATCCACTGATATGCCCTCTCCACTTACCACATGGCCAAGAAAAGCCACCGACGACAGCGAAAACTCACACTCTGTGAACTTGGCATAGAGCTTATTCCTTCGTAAGGTATACAACACCAACCGCACGTGGTTTGCATGATCAGCTTCAGATTGAGTGTACACCAAGATATCATCAATGAACACGATCACAAATAAGTCCAAGTACTCTCGGAATGTTCGGAGCATTACGTCCATGAATACCGATGGCGCATTGCATAGCCCAAACGACATTACCGTGAACTCATAATGACCATAGCGTGTTCCGAATGCGGTCTTGGGAATATCACCTTCTTGAATCCTCAACTGGTAATACCCAGACTTCAAATCCAATTTTGAATAGATGGTTGATCCTACTAGCTGAACGAACAAATCATCTATTCCTGAAATCGGATACTTGTTCTTTTCGGTCAGCTCGTTCAATTCATGATAGTCAATACATAATCGCAAACCACCGTCTTTCTTTTTCACAAAGAGAATAGGTGCACTCCAAGGTGACATACTCTTGCTCGTATATATCCCTGCTACAGCAACTCTTACAATTGGACTTTCAACTCAGCCATTTCCTTTGGCTTGATGCGATATGGCGAGCGGGCCACAGGTTTCGCACATGGCACCAAATCGATCGTGAAGTCGATCTCCCACTGGGGTGGTAGCCCAGGAAGATCCTTAGGAAACACATCCGCAAACTCCGATACAATCGGAACATCACTCAGAGTGGCCTTTGGCTCAACTACCTGAATCAGCGTGAAGAATACCTCTGTGCCCGTCCGAACAGCCTTGATGACCTGGAATATAGACAGCAATGTCCCGCTCACCCCTCGCATACCAGCAACTTAGTCTCAATCTCCATATTCTCGCCCAGTGTGATCTCTTTTGACTGGCAATCAATACAATCATGCTGCTCCGCGAGCCAGTCCATACCAAAAATTACATTAAATTCTGATATCGGCAGTACAGATGCAGTCAAACAGAACTCCCGACTTCCAATTTGAATCGCCATATCGCAAACCCTATCCGCAAGCATCAAACATCCCTTCGGTAATAACACCTTGAAGCTACCTGTCTTCACGTGACTAGGTACTCCGATGCAAGCTACGAAGTCCTTAGACAGAAATGAATGTGAAGCACCTGTATCAAATAGTGCTCACACCAGCGTGTTCCGAATCATAATAAAGCCTGTGGCAACCACATCACACACAAGCTACACACAATGTATGTAATAATAAAAGCATTCCTTAACTTAAATCATACCTATGATGACATCACTTTGCTTTATGGCCTCCTACTGGCCAAGGTTAAAGACTCGGGGCTGTGCCTGGGATGCAGAGGACTCAAACACGGCCTTTCCCTTCTCAGTATAAGACGCTCCCGTCTTCTTGTCACCATTTGGTGGAGCAACCCGACAATCACGGGCTATATGGCCCACTCTTCCACAGGTAAAGCAAGTACTAGTCTTTGTCCTCGACGTGGCCCCCGACGTTGCTCCCGATGCAACCATAAAAGGAGCCTGTCCAGACGACTTGGACCTCTTGCCCCATTTATTTTTATAATACGATTTCCCAGGTCGGGGCGCCTTGAACTCTGGCTTTGTCACAGCCAATGCCCTTTTTCCTTGCACCCGTTTCATGTCTTTCTCCAGCGCACACGCAGTATCGACCAATGCCTGAAACCCTTGGTTCACTGAACTCAAAAGTAGGAATCGCAACTCATCCCGCAATCCTTCATATAACCTATTGGTTTTCCGCTGCTCATCGGCGAAGATGGAGCCCGCATACCGTCCCAACCATGTGAAATCATGCAGGTATGTCTCCACACTACCTTCTCCATGCGTTAGCCGTTGGAACTCATTTTCCATGGCAATGCACTATGCCGCTAGTAGGTGCTTTGCAAAGATTAGTTGCAATAACTCCTCAATCGAAACTTATGTTAACTGCCTGCCTGTTAAGTGGTGTAACTCGATCTCGTCCCACCATAACCGAGCCTCTCCTTCCAATACGAAGGTGGCCAAGGTGACCATCTGATTTTCCTCCGTCCTAATCGCCATCAATATACGCTTGACGTGCGACAACTAGTTCTCTGCCGGTGTAGGGGATCCCACACCCATAAACGTTGGCGGATTGAAACTCATGAACTGCTTCAACTACCTTTCAGCTGCTCGAGGATCAACAGCCGCAAAGGGTTATGGCCTCGCCACAACCTGTTCTAACACCACTGCCGGCTGCGCTTGCCTACCAGGCTATGCTTGCAACATCGCAAACAATGCCTCAGCAACTAAGCGGACAGTTTCCGCAGAAGGGGAGGTGTAGGCACCTCAGCTGGTGTCATACTCTCATCAGAACGCTGGGGCTCCGACGGCTCAGCACCACTCCGCGTCACCTATAGGTGAACAAGACACACATATTAGCGACCTCACACAAGTAATAACAACAATAATGGAATGCACAGGTTCCTCAAACAAGTGTATTTGCATTCCTAAGTGGACATTCAAGAGTTCATTGGTGTTCACCACGCGTTTGCACGTACACTGCTCACCACCGCACAAAAGAATTTGACCACGTATTCGAAAGGGAAAGACCGAGATAGCTGATACCAAAAATGTAAATCTCCATCCGTTCATATAGCATATAATAGAAGGTCCGGCTGGCGCCCTACACCATATGCGACAAAACAGGCTGCGAAGTTACGGGTTGATATCAGAGATGCGCATCCTAACTCCGAGAATTCAAGCGGAAGCTTTTAACAAAAATACAACTCTAACCATGAATGTCCACTAATATAAATACCCACATTTATATAGGAATGTACACAAAATACAATATCACTTGGCCTTATGTCCTTACAGTTACTCTTTACAAGTGTGGATTCCAAACATCGGCGCGCAGGTCAGGCACACGTGAACAAACCATAACATTTTTCAGCTTAGCCTTCAAGGGCTAGCAGCAGTAACAACAGAGACTTCAGTCTTTATATGTTCCGCTCAACTCTCCAGCACCTGTACAAGGACAGCCCACCCAACGGTGGCAAACAAGGCAATGGTCAGCATTCAGCTAACCAATTTATAACGACCCTATCCCTTTCCCGGGCAAGTGGTCTTCCTTCCCTATAGGCATAACAACTCATAGGCAGATATATATATATATATATATCACATATTGTGCTCTCATGCACAAACAATCCATCACAACCGTCAGGCACGCGACCCGACGGTCCGTGCACTCATGGCATATTCTTGGTGTACTGGTGAACCAGGGTCCCACCACCATTTTAGGTCCGATACCCAACGGTAAAATTTAGCATATAGTATTTCCGGCGCACAGGCCTAAGACACTCATTATGCACTCCAACTGACCGCACTTTCAGTTCTTCAAGTCGGACGGACATAATGCAGGTACGGACCACCCCCCCCCCCCCCCCCCCCGTTTTCTCAAGTTGCCTTGCCATCACCGAATACGAACGTACTCATGGATAAATATAAGGGGCGGGTCGGTTTTACCTTTCCTGTTCGGCACGAGGCCTTTTCAAGAGCTCATCAACCTCACAATAGCTACACAATCCACCAAGGACTGGCTTCACAATAGCCACAAGGTCCACCACAGAATGGCTTCACAATAGCCACAATGACCACCACGGACTGGCTTCATAATAGCCACAATGTCCACCACGCACTAGCGTCATAATAGCCACAATGTCCACCACGGACTGGCTTCACAATCAACCAGGGTAGTTCATGTTAGTGTCCTTCACGATCGCTTAGCGGGTTCTACTGAACTCACTTTCTGCACCAAACTCCGCCCAAACCCTGCAGCATCCTGTAGTGCCAGAAAACTGGTCTTGCCATAGCACACAACACAAGCATCATAAGGGTATTTTCCTGGAATACCACTCCAGTACTTCCTGCTACTACCCTTCATAGGTCCAACCCATCGACCCCACAAATAATACGTTTAACCGCGGAGACTTCTCCGGTGTGCAAATGAAACATCACCAATCCAGACCAACATGTCCTGATGGGTTTCACACAACATGCCTATTTCGTACTCCATTTCTGGATCTATTTGCCAAACTATTGGGAATTCCAAGAATCAACCCAAGGAAATCCATTAACAATCTACCCTCTAGTGGGGGAAATCCATGCACATGCTAAAAAGGAAGAACTTCACATGTCCAAGGAAAAACGATCGTTACCCTTGACGACCTCTTTGGAGCCATGGAATTCTAGCTGGCTAGAAAGCACCGTAGCGGCCTTGCCTCTGCAACGCTGGCCTCAGATCTCGAATCGGAACTCTGCAGCTCCACCGGTGGCTGGCTCCTTTCCTCCTCCTCCTTGCTCTCCCTTCTCTCTAGCTTTCTTAGAAAGAGAATGGCCCAGTGAATAATGAGAGATATCTTCTCTTTTTCGGCTTTAAAGAAGTAGGGAGAAGCCTGGTCCATCAGATCCCAGATGAAGGAAATGGACGGCCACAATTTTTCCACAAACGTCTTATTTTTGGATGACACGGCCTGTGACACGCCCGTGTCACAGGCCGTGTACCTTAAGCGGCACACAACCGACTTACACAGAGCAGGACACGGCCATGTGACACTCCCGTGTCACAGGCCGTGTGCCCTAACACGCATTCAGACACGCCCGTGTCTGGGGTCGTGTACCTCAAGCGGCACACATCCGATTTACCCCGAACAGGACACGACCATGTGACACGCCCGTGTCACACGCCGTGTGCCCAGAGACACACCCGTGTCCTGCTCGTGTTCACCAAGCCTCACTGCCTTGCCAAATCCAGAAAAGTACACGACCATGTGACAATTCCGTGTCACAGGCCGTGTACCATTACACGACATCAGACACGCCTCCAACGTATTTTTCGTCGAGCGAAGTTCGTCGACCACAGGGGATATGCCCTCCGACATGCCCATGTCGTAGGGCATGTTCCCTCTTGAGAACTCGTCGAGTGCATGTGGTGGGTGTCAATTAACGGCAACACAGTGCTTGGCTTAGAAAATTTGGTCACTAGCAATTTCTCATTTAAGAGATCATTTTCAAGTTTCTGAATAAGCTTCTCATTTGAGACTCTTACAACAAACTCACTGTCAATGATCTCCTTTAGTTGTGCTGCTTGTGCAACCATGTCATTGAGGGCTTTTTCTTAGTCTTCACACTTGCTTTTAATACTAAGAAGCTCTTTTGCCTGTCTCTTGGCAAGTAGCTTGCACCTCTTGAATGCATCAAGAAGTTCTCCATACTTTGCAATTATGGAGTTGACATCATCCTCAGAGTCTGAATCCCCTTCATTTGTTGATGATTGAGCTTCAGAGTGTGAGCCAGCCTCATGACTTAAAATAAAAGATTGTGATTTAGCATTTACCTGAGTCTGACTAGGCAGATCCTGGCGGCTTTCTTCATCTGTCACTGCCATCAATTCATGGCATTGAGCATCTTCTTCTTTAGCTTCATCCACCTCTGAGTCACTATCTGAGTAAGACAGAAGAGCCCTGATCGTTATTCTAGCAGCAGGGTATTCTTCAGGTTCCTCTTCAGCAACAACAATAAGCCCAATGTAGGGTTCTTCTTCTTCACTGTCTGACTCAGAGGATGAGTCAGTTAAGGTCTTTTCCTTCTTGTCCACAAGGGACTTTTCTTTCTTCTTTCCCTTGTGGTTCTTCTTCACTTCTTCTTTCCTCTTCACTGGGAAGTCAACATCAATATTCCCAGGTTTGCTGCAGCAGAAAAAAATAATATTAGAGGAAGTTTTTTATTAGAGTTTTGAGCATACCTATCCTCCTTAGAGGATTACCTTCTGTGCTGTGAGGAGGAGGATGACTTCTATTTTTCCAATGCCCCTTCTTCATGAATTTCTGGAATTGCCTGGAGAAGGCAGCAAGGTCCTCATTAGATGTATGGTTGTTAGAGGAGCTGGACCTTGAGCTCTCAGATTCTGACATAGTAGTTCCCCTGACTGGAGAGATCTTCCTTCTGCTCCTGGTTGAAGCATCAGCTCTGAAGGCCACAGATTTCTCCTTGCTCTATGACTTATTACTCTTATCTTCTTCTTCCTTCCTTGTTGCAAGTTGCATCTCATAAGACAGTAGCTTTCCAAACAGGGTTGGAGGTGGAGTGTTAGCTAGCTTGCCCATCTCCCTGATGGCACAAATCTTTGTTTCTAAATCCTTTGTAAGGAATCTGAGAAATTTGTCATTTAGCTCATAGGTGCTGAAGAACCTTCCTTATGTTCTCAGTTCATTAACAATTTTGAAAAATCTTTCAAAACTTTCAGCAATGCCCTCAAACTTTCCATGTCTGAAGGCCTCATATTCCTGGTTCATCATGGATTTTCTGTCGTCCCTCACCTCTTTTGAACCTTCCATGAACACAACTAGGGTGTCCCACATCTCCTTGGAGGTCTGATAGTGCACCAAATTCTGGAATGTAGAATCATCTACTACACTGGCAATGATATTTTGAGCCCTCTTGTCCATGGAGGCAAGGAGGAGCTCATCTTTATTCATTTCTTCATAAGGATTAAGTGTCTGCATGTTGGCATACAGAACTGAGACTTTCATAGGGATGAAAGGTCCCTCTTTGAATGTAATTTATATTCTAGGGTCAGCAGCTTCCATGAATAGCCTAACCCTTTCCTTTCTTTCTACAGATTGGTAACTTCATGGCTCCCAATTCCTCATAGTTTACACCAGACCCCATTCTTTATCTTATAGCTAACCTTGGAGGTATACTCAGATTGTTAAATCCCTTTTTTAGTAACCTCCCTGTGATACCACCTGACAGTTGTTTAACGTAAGGTTAGCTAATCACCTAGAGGGGGGTGAATAGGTCTTTGAAGTTTTATTAGTTCTTTTGTGATTTCAAGTTAATATATCTAGAGCTTGTCCTTAGATCATGAAATTAGAAAGAAAACAAGCACACACCAATCACACAAAGATTTATAGTGGTTCCCCAATTGGGTACATCCACTTTCCCTCCCAACTGTCCAACTGATTGTTGGACTGGACACAAACTTCACCAATATTCTTCTTAGAGCTTACACCTCAGGCCCTCAGCCTTTTACACAGGTTCACTTCTGAACCTGATGAGTTGTAAATATACATATTTTTCTGTACGTTAATTAAGTCATTTTAGTTTCTTTTTGTTATTTTTCTTTATTTTTCTTTAATAAATAGTTTCTTTATGTAAAAATTGTTCTAACTTAAGTTTATTTTGATTTCCTAAAATTTTACAGAAATTGTCAGATTTTGCCAAGTACACTCCCGTGTACTATGGGTCACACCCTTGACATGGGCATGACACTTCAATTTCCCGTGGAAATCAACCTAATGAAGAGAAAAATATGACACGCCCGGCAACATGGCCGTGTCCAATGACACGCCCCGTGACCTTGACCCGTATCACTCGTACTCGACGAAAATGCGCTCAACGATCGTCGACCTACCCGACACGCCGATTGACACGACCATGACATAGGGCGTGACTCCTCCACCTGGCCTGACAAAACGCGCCAACGACTTTTCGACACAATCCGCGCGTTGATCAACCTCCCAGACACGCCCACTATCACGCCCGTGACATGGGGCGTGACATCCTCGTGTACAGCCGCAAAGTCAACTTTGCAATCAAATCACTGATCACCTCATGAATAGTAGTGACATACCCCCCCCCCCCCGGACACGCCGTGTTAGAGGGCATGTACTTCGAAAATTTTCCTTATAAATAGGCCATTTTTGTAAGGTCCAAGGGTTCACTTTTTTGAGCCAAAATTTAGTTTGTTTTGTGGGATGCCCTGGTGTATTCCATTGCCATGTAAGGATAACTTTCTCCTCCTCTCCTTTTATGTTTGTATTAGCTTCGTAATAGTTCATTTTAATCAATAAATATGTTAGATTTTCTCTTCATAAATGACTTTGGAATGAACTTGTGTGCCCACTTTCTTCTTCATTTTATCCCTTTGTATTTCTTAGTTCTTCTCTTTATGAAAAGTGTGTGTGTGTGTGTGTGTGTGTATGAGTGTAAGTTGTTTACTTTATACGTTTTTAACATGTCTCCATGTCAGGTTTTGTTATAGATTTTATTTCTAATTCAAATGCGGTATGTTAAGTTTGTCTCTTTTTCTCCATGTTCTTTCTTAGTGTTTTTAAATTTTTGTTCTTATGATTTGTAAAAGAGATTTTAAAAGTGATTTGTTTTTTTTACTTAGCTTTGTTTTAGGATTGTAAAACTTTTTGGTTCTTTTCACTTTCTTTTCACTTTTTAATCACTTTTATGAAATCCTAAGAATGAAAAAGTTGTAATTTAAATTTTTAAAGGACTTTAGTTTTTTGCTTTGTTTTGAAAACCTTTTGTTCTTTTTACTTTTATTTGTTCTTTTTATGTGTTTTTAGTATGCTTTAGGAGTAGGAATCTTGTAATTTAAATTTTAAGCAACTTTGTTTTTTCTCTTTAATAGTGTGTGTGAGTGTATGAGTTAGGTTTTCATTTTGTTCTTTTAAATTTCATGTTGTGTGTGTGAGAGTATGAGAATAATTTTTAATTCTTTCTTCAATTATGTAGAGTATGTGAATGTAGGAGATAAATTTCCATGTTTATTTCATCGCTTTCTTTCAATTATGTAGAGTGCGTATGTGTATGAGATAATTTTATTGCTTTCTTTAAATTCATGTAGAGTGCGAGCATGTGTTTTACTTTTTGCAGTTTTTGTGCGTTTTTCATTTATGCTAGTGTGTGTGCGTTTTCATTTTCAGTAGAGTGAGTGTGTGTGTTTATTTCATGTCGAGTGTGTGCGTGTGCGCATTTACTTCCGCACACTCGTTAAGAGTTAAATGACGTGTTTTTATTTCCCACCTACTCGTTTGAGTATGACTCGTCATTTCCCGCCTACTCGTTTGTGTAGGACTTGTACTTGCATTTATTTTCGCGTACTCGTTAAGCGTTAAATGACATGCCCTTTATTTCCTGCCTACTCGTTTGAGTAGGACTTGTAATTTCATTTTTTTGTAACTTAGTTCCTGTTTTATTTATAATTTGAAGTGTGTGTGAGTTCTCGTATTAGCTAACTTTTCAAGTTTTCTAAATGTTTGTTATTTTTTGTCTTCTTTTTATAATCTTTTAGCATTTAGTATCGAACTCGCGCCTCATCAAAATTATAAAGCCGTCCCCATACTAATGAGTGGGTAATCGTTATTAGCCCTTGGCATAGAAGAGCATTGGGACATATAAAATGATTTGAAATATTTAAAGTTCTTTATTTTCACCTTTAATTTTGGGACTTAGATTTACCCCGGGTTAACGACGCGCAACACCACATAACGATGTGTGGGCTCTATTTCTGTTATCCATACACTAACTAGCCGAGAGGCTGTGCATATGGACAGAATATCCCTGGGTAAAGAGATTTGTGTGAATTCCCTCGATGGAGGACAAGCGTAATTCTTCTTGATTGGGTTCCCCACCCAATAGCGGGGTTCTTAGCGTAAAGCGGGCGTTAAGAGGAATCATTTGTCAGACTAACGTTCGGTCGAATAGTCTTAGCGTTCAGGTGAGCGATATCCCTATAGTTAGGTGAGCTCATAATTATGGAAACACCATGGCCAAGTTGCCTTCTATTAATTTGAAAACTAAGTTCAATAATTATTAAAAGTTATTTTAGTCTTAATCCGATCCGGTGCCAAGCGTTAACCCTTCATCGAATTTTCTAAATATTTTTCACACTTTTATTTTATCTGCCTTAGTTAATTAAAATCACCAACGAATTTTTAGTAAAATAATAGTTACTCATGGAGCAGTAGGGATAATCAACCCGACCCCAAGAATAATACGACCTCGGTATTCCCCCGAATATCGAGTACTACTTGCGATAGGTGTACTTGCCTCCTTTCATTAAAAGCTCGCTTTTTAGCAAGCCCGCGACATTTGACTCATCGAACCAACCACCTAAATAAGAGTTTGTTTGCGGGCCATCAAATTTTTGGCGCCGTTGTCGGGGAGTATCTTGAGTTATTATTTCGAATTCCGGAGTCTATTACTTTTACTTATTTTCTATAAACTAAAAAAACTAAAAAATTTAAAAAACAAAAAACTCTATTTAAATAAAATAAAAAGTGTTTATTTTGTTTTTTTAATTTTTTTGGGTGTATAACCTGTGGACAACCATTGGAGTCTGAAGATTTTGATTTCGACCCTGAGATCGAACGCTCCCTTGCGTGTATTCGATCTCAACGCCGAATTCCTTCTTTAGACCCGAAGAATCTATCGGAGAACCCTCTGTCAAAGTTATGGCCGCCCCTAACACTTCCCTGGAGGCCGAGCGTGTAACACCCCCATCTGCCGAATGACATATAACATGTAACGCACCGAAAATCGTTATCGAGCTGGTCGTGAGGAGCTTTCTTGGGAGCGAGAGAAAACTATGTTGGAGGAAAACTACGAGTTTTTCCGCTCAGGTAACATTTAATTTTGTATACCTTTCTTAATTTCGGGGCGAAATTCCTTAAGGGGGTAGATTTGTAACGCCCCGAAAATCGTTATCGAGCTAGTCACGTCCAAAAGTAATTTTGGTGCCTGTATAGGGGTACACGGCCTAGGACACAGGAGTGTCCAAGGCCATGTCAGGCGTGGTGTTTTGGCCATCTGTATCCCGAGAAGGACACGGCAAGAAACACGGGAGAATGATACGGGCGTGTCATTTGACACGGGCGTGTTCCTACCCGTGTCAGTACCCATGTTCCCTAGGGTCGCGACGGTTGGCGTGACGGTTATTCGTGATACGCCTTCGGTCACGGGCGTGTCCAAGACCCAACACGGGCATGTCAGGTTGAGACACGGGCATGTCTTGCCCGTGTGGTTTTTCTGTGATCGACGATCGTGCCAGGATTGAGGCACACGGCCTGGACACACGGCCGTGTTCGGCCCAATTTTGAGGATTTCTATACAGATCTGAGCCGTTCGTTTTCTTTATGTAAGATCAGACGGCCTATGCGTGTTCCTGCTCTGTTAAGGTCGGGAATGGTTGTTTAACTGCTCATTTCTCCCTTAAGCTTTCTCTTTCCAAGGAGTTAGAGCAAGGAGGATGAAGGAGGAGGATTCCGGCCACCGGCGAAGCATCAGAGCACCGTTTAGAGAACCGAGAGCGGATCCGTGGAGGAAATCCCGTTGCGAAGGCTTCTATCTGTGTAATTTTCCATGGCACAAAGGCGTACTACACCCGCAAGTTTGCGGCGAGTGTGCGGTGTTCCTTGGGGTTGACGGGAATAGCACCCCTTGTGTTGCATATAGAGTCTGGAATCGAAGTACGGGCATAGGCATTGTGTGTGAAGCCTACTTGGACAAGTTGGTCTGGATCGGTGATGTTGCATTTGTTATGATTTGCTGGAGAAGACTCTGTGCTTTGGGTTTTCAGGTTTCTACGCGGTAGAATGCAGCAGGGATCCTTGGGGATTAACTCCAAGGCGCACCCAGAAAACTAGTGGAATCGTTGTTCTGCTAACTTGGCGGTCTAGGAACCGGCCTTGAACATAACTGGGTTATGTGATTGTTTGGAAATGGCAGGATCCGAGAGATGCTTGGCTTGTGCTTACGTCTTAAGGTGCACTACGCATTGTGAGCAACGTGCAAGTGGAATCAGACCTGGGCTATGTGGTTCGGTGCGAGAGACCGGAAAAGGGGACTGGCCGTTGGCATAGTCGGGAGCCTTAGACAGTGGTCAGAAATTCTAAAATGCTCACATTGTTGCCATCCCGGGGGTGGTGGTGAAGACGCTGAAGTGTCAGGATTCACCGATAGTGTGCCCTGAGTGCACGGGGTGTTTGGTCGTGCGAGCCTACACCTGTGGCTAGCATGTTTGTACTATATTATTTTAGCTGGTCTAATGAATTGCAGGGAAGGAGCACCACCATCCCGAGTTAGGGGCGGGGTCGTTATAATTTGGTCGGCTTTGGCTGACCGTTGCTTTGTTTGCCACCGTGCCGTGGAATGTTGCTTGCAGGTTCCGCGGAGCCGAGTACCAAATAGCGTGCTAGAGCCCATGTTGCTGTGCTAGCCCTAGAAGGCCAAAGCGAATAGTTGTACTTTATTTTATCATGTATGGCCGCCTGCGAGCCGATGTATGGAAAATATTATTTAATTAAGTGAACCTCTGTAAGGCCATAAGGCCGTGTACCTTTCTATGTATTTGTTTTCATTCCAGTTGTAGTAGTGTTGGGCATTCATGTTATTTGGATACAAGTTTGGGTTCTTTCAACTGTTTAAAAGCTTCCGCTATAATGCTCTGTGTTAGGACGAGTAGTCTTAATTTGATAGTTTGGTTATTCATACGTAACCCTTCCGACTGTCCGTGGTATATGGTGTCGGGTTCCAGCTGGACCTTCTATTGTATGACATACAATGGATGGGGTGTTACAATTTGGTACCAGACTTCTGGTTATGGTCAGACTTAAATGAATTCGTGGGCGAATTCTTTTAAGGGGTGGGGAGCACATGTGTGCGTCATTGTTATAACATCAAAAAGAACCCATGAATGTCCACTTAGGAATGAAAAATACACTTGTTTTGTGGAACCTGAGTGTTCTAATGATTGCTTTTAGCAATTTGTGTTTCGTCTAATATAGGTTCTTTGCTATTATAGGCAGCTAGGAGCGGTGCTGGTCAATCAGAATGTCCGCAATCAGCGAAAGTAGTGCACCGAGGCATGTGCCTACAATACCTCCTTCAGCGGAAACCATCAGGTTGGTGGCTGAAGAGTTTTTGCCATGATAAATACCCAATCTGCAGGGCAAATGCATCACGCACCTCCTGTGAATGAGCAAGAAGCGGTAAGGGCGGTAGAGCTGAGAGTGGTGGAGTGCTTGGTGGTGGATCAGGAAGAGCCGAGGAGTACTACGGAGAGACAGCTCAAGCATATAATGGGCTTTAATCCTCTGAGGTTCGATGGGGTTGGAATGCCTGCTCAAGCTGAGGATTGGCTCTCTACGATAAAGAGGGTCTTGACGGCCACGTTAACATAAGAGTGGCAGAAGACCACCATAGCTACCTTCCTTTGGATGGTGAGGCGGTGATGTGGTGGGATGAGTTGGAGTTTCATCTCTTAGTGGAAGGCTGCTTGCTGATGTGCCTATGGAGGAATTCTCAAGATTGTTTTTGGCCAGATATATACCCTCTGCTCAGAAGCTTGAGATGGAAAATCATTATCTTGGCTTGACTCAGGGAGCCAGAAGCCTGGACGAGTATCTCCACGAGTTTACACGGTTGGGTCGGTATGCTGGTGCTATGTTTACGGAAGAAGAGAGGAAGACCAACTGATTTTATGAGGGTCTAAGCGGTGACCTGCAGTTACTCTTTACTGGGCCTAAGGCACAGGGCTTCCCATCCTTGGTCAATTTGGCCCGGTCATTGGAAAAGGTTGTGAAGAAAGTCCAAAGAAGAAGGACCTAGGGGATAAGAAGACAGAGTTCAAAGTGCCAAATGCAAATCTAGGATTACGCAGATAGAGTAAGAAGTAGAAGACTTCGAACTCAGCCCCTTCGTCTAGTGCGTCGGGGGCAACCACAAGTTGAGTTCCAGGAGCTTGCTACATCTGTGGCAAGACGGGGCACTTTGCTCATGAATGTTGGAAGTGTACGTGCAAAGTCTGAGAGGAAGCCTGGTGTGACCTATGAAGAGAAAGGGAAGGCGGTGGAATCAACCGCATCCCATCATGCTCCAGCCCAGCCTAGAGTTTATAATCTTGGCCTGCAAGAGGCCATGAAACAAGCTAACATGGTGACAGATATGAGTTAAATTATAGCAGTTTAACTTTATGTATTTGTTACCTTTTTATATGTTAGCCTATGTTTGTTGGTGCTAGGCTTCGTGTTGATTTTCGATCGTCCGGCAAGTGCCCTGTTTGATACGGTAGCATCGTATTCCTTCCTGTCTGAAAGGTTCATATCGCACGTCGGGGCCCCTTCCTCGATGGCAAAAGATAGGTTGGATGTGTTGTTGCCCAATGGGTGCTCAATGCGAGCGGACAAGTTCTGTGTGTAAAGATTCGGATTGGGGACCAGGAGTTTGACTTGCGAGCGTTGGTTCTACCATTAGTGGAGTTCGACGTAATCTTTGGTATGGACTGGATCTTGGAGCAGCGAGCTTACATCGTGAAAGTGCAAGTTAGATCTGATATACTCTAGAGGGGGGTGAATAGAGTATGGTGCTTGCTAAAAACGTTTTATAACTGTTGTTTTATTGCTAAGTGAACAGGGAAGCAAATAACATAAAGTAAATATAAATACTGAATAATCAAAGATCAATCACAAAGCAATCTCAAAGCAATCACAAAACACATCCAGAAACAAAAGAAAGATATGCAACCAGATGACACAAGGAGCTATAGTGGTTCCCCAATCAACCTGGGTACATCCACTCTTCTACCACCCTAGGTAGGCACCCACTGCAGGACAAGTTGATCGGGTGTCCTGGGCACCAATGAGCTTTTGATAATGTGCTCAAAAACCAAACCAGATTTTTTGATCTGGTGTCTTGCCACCACTGGGTTTTGATAAGGTCTCAGAAACCAAACACAAACTTTTCAAGGGAGTTTGAAAAACCCTTTACAGCAGAGAGAGAGAGAGAGAGAGAGAGGGATGAGATGATCTTCTCTGTCAACAGTCAGAGAGAAGATAATGGATGTTGTCAAAGCTCCCCAAGATCTTGAGTTGTTCAGGAAGTGAAGCTTTGCAGTAGGGTGATAGGCCTTCAGATGATTTGATCTCCAGCAAAAGATGATTTCAGCAACAGCTAAAATGTGATGTGTCTGGAGTCTTGAATGATGATGCCCTTTGAACACTTGAATCAAGAGAGATTTGAAAATTTTAGTTAGTTGATCTCCTTTTGTGATGTGTGTTCTTGTATGAATTTTTGAGACTGAGAATGTCTGTAACTCTCTTTCTTTCTCTTGTGTAATTGTTGTAGTAAGAGCTGTAATTCTTGTTGTTGTAGAGAATTGTTGTTGAAGAGGTTGTGTGTCTAACTCTCTCTGAGAGGAGAATAAAAAAACTGATGTTTTATTCCTTTTGATCTGAATAGAAATGATCCTCTGTCCAAGATAGTCGTTGGCCTGTCATAAATGACTTCCTTAACTGTATTTGTCTTCTGAAGGAAAGTCCAATGAAACATTCCTTTGAAAATTCCTTGAAACTTGCTCCAGATTAATTAAAAACGGCTACAGGATCTCTGACATAAATGCTGAGAATAATTCCACAACTGACTGAATTTGAATCTTGAAAATCGTCTAACTCTTCAGAAAAACATCGAATTGAGCTCCACTATCGTTGAACTGAGCTCAGAGCCTGGACTTAGATAAAAATAGAGATCGTCGATCTGAGCTCAACTATCGTCGAACTGAGCTCAGAGATAGAGAATCAAACTGGAGTCAAGAACGTCGATCTGAGCTCGAAGATCGTCGAATGGAGTTCAACAACTCGTTGAAGTTGAACTCAGAGATTGTCAAATGGAGTTCGACGATTCGTCAAATTGAGCTCAACGATCGTCGAATGGAGTTCGACGATTCGTCGTACTGAGCTCGACGAAATGACTTAGTCTCCAAAACTGAAAAACCTGGTCTTGAGGGCAGCTTCCAAACCTAACTACTAACCCTTAGACTCAATTCTAATTGACCTTTAAATCTATACAATGAGGTCAAAATAGGTTTCCTAAGAGACATAGTGATCCTTGCCCAAATCAGTAATAGGGTTTTCCAACAATCTCCCCCTATTTGAGTTAGGATTACTATTTACAGACATTGGAAAAAATAAAACATACAAAACAGAAATGCAACAAACAATACATTGCAGAATCACAGATATTATCTCAAATAGTTCAGAAAACAGAATATGTTGTCACCTTATAGAATTACACTTTTTCTTTGCTCTTTATAAGGACTATTTCTCTGTTTGGATTGAGAGATTCTTTCTTAGATCTCCTGTCATCAACTGCACCTAGAGAGGTTTGTTGCTTTGTCCTGGGCACTACAGCTTCAGGATGCAGCTTCATGTAGCTTTCTGAATCAAAGAATTTACTGGAGGAGTATCTTTCAAGTTCCTTCTTTCTTTGATCTGATAAGGTAGTTATATTGGAAGTATCTTTTCATTGCTCTCTGGCTTTTTTGATCTGATCTAAAGCAGCCAATTCTTTCATCCTAGGTGTCCATGAAGTAGGATTGTTTTCTGGATCCTCAAATGGAACTGGAGGGTAATATCTATATGAAGGATTGTTTAGAGGGGCTCTGGAGGAGACTAAATCTTTCAGTTTATAAGGAAGTGGACCAGAAGTTGTATCAGATGGACCTTGTCCTTCCCTTGAATATGGATGTTGCCTGGAATACACTTTAGAATAAACTTGGAATTTTCTTTGATTTCCTCTGTAATTTTCTCTTTCTTGACTGGTAGCCTCTAGATTGACTTCCTCTGTATTGGGATCTACCTCGAGGTTGATATGAGCTTTGGCTTCTGACAGAAGGTTGAGATGCAGAACTTCCACTTGCACCTGCATCAGGTGAAGGAGGAGGAGGAGGATGATTAAACTGGGATGATCCTTTATCATATTTTCTCTTCTTCTTCATAGCCTTCAATTGATTTTTGGAGTATTGCATCCAATATTCTGTGATATGGCAATTATGCAGTATATAGTATGGAATGTCATTTGTGTCTTTCACTTTTGCTGGGGGGACTCTCTTCATTGCTTTGCTTCTGGCTTTACTTTTCCTTGCAATTGTAGCAGAGGAGTCATCTGAGTCAGTCCTATACTGATCACTTTCTGAGCTTTGATTATCATATAATGCATCAATCCTTTTGAGATAATCTAACTGTGTGTTGAGATTGAGCAGAAGTAACAGCAGAGACGTAACAGTAGCAACAGAAGGAAGAGGAGTAGAAGCAATACTGGCAGAAGACTTTATAACAGCAGAGAGAGATACAACACTTGCAGCTGCAATAACAACATCAGCAGTAACAGCAGGCTCAAAAATAAATGCCTCTGTCATATACATGTCCTAAGATACTAAACCAAGCAGCAACATCAAAACTATCAGCAATAGCACTTTGCAGTAGGTGCAGCAGCAGTACTTTTCAATAGGAAACCAAGGAGCAGCAGCATAGAGGGAATTTACAAAAGATTTATTATACTGGTGTCACAGCTAGGATGGGCACAATGGCCTTAGAGAGAGATCCTCAGATTGCTGGACTACAGTATGCTCTGGAAGACACTGAAATCAATAAATCAAAATCTGATAACAGTGAGCTGAGGTCCACTTTGATAACTGCGAACTGGATCTGTTGAGGCTTGGACTGAAGATACAGCCAGCAGGCAATCTATCAGCTTCATGAGGCATCTCCCCCTGCCTAGATTCATTCAGGACTAGATCAAGGCACCAAGATGAAGGGATTGCCTAGGAGGAAGGAGAGAGGAGAGCCTGGCAGACAGTTCTTCAACTGATTTGATCAGTGGAGCCAAAGAGGCCTCCCATCAAGAGTGATAGCCTGATAACTATCAACACTTATAGAGCCTGTCTGCAAGAGCTGATAAGATCTACATGCTCAAGATGGACTTGAGTAGAGGTAGGAATTGAGGGTGGGGCAACAGGAGATGTTGGATGAGGAAATTACAGGTGGATGGTGGAAATGAAGGTTGAGAGATGGGAATTGTGGAAATAGAAAATAATGGAATGAAAATAGATGGTGTGAAGGATGTTGTGCAATGATATCCTGAAGTAGTTGTTGATATGAGGTGGATGAAGATGGTGGGTGAGGAGGGGATGAGGGAGAATCATCCATATAGGAATCATCTATAGATTGAAAGATGGTATGTGAGAGATGAATCAATATCTATGGTGTGGCTATTGATGTAGAGGATGGAAGATTTTATTCTGTGTGTTGTGGAGTTGGAGAAGGAATGGAAGTTGGAGATGGTGTGGAAATAATGATTGTGGAAGAAGTTGTAATGGTGGATGTGACTGGGTATATGAAACAAGAGGTGGGGTGGAGAGGATGAACCAGGCAAGTCTTCTGCATGGCCAGAAACTTGAGGGGAAGTGACTGGAACAGTCCTTGTGCCTGAAGTAGAAACTGCAGAGGGCCTGCTGGGCTTCACAATTTGCCCTGTCCACTTTCGAAATAGGGCACAGGAGAGCCTCTTAAGGCATTGATGTGCATCCCATTTGAATCAAGTAGTGCAGGGCATCTGTTTCTGAAGAACAAACCCTAATACCTTCCAAGTTAACAAATTTTTGTTGATTTTCTTCTTGATCAAGTCAAAGAAGACTTCTCCCCAGTTCAATTGTTTCGTGTCCACAAGAGCACCCATCAAGCAGAGCTGATACCTGGAGATGGTATCATGAGCTTAGTGTTTGGCCAACAACACCTTTCCAACCACATCAGCAGAAATCTTTACTGTATCAACAGACAGAGCTTTCTTCAGCAGTTTGTTAGGGTTTGCATCTGAATGTCATTTCTTTCAAGCAAATTGGAAAACTCTTCTCCAGAAAGTTCAGCAGAGTCTTTCAGATTTCAATTCAAAATCCTCTGTCAAGATAGCAGGTGTTAGGGATACCTGGGTTCCTGAGATTGTTCCAACTACTGTATTCTGATCCGGTTATGGGCAGTATACACCCATTCTGTTTATCTCATCTGCAGCCAATTTAATCCTGGTATACATGATGGTAACTAGCTTTTGTTCCTTGAAAAGTTCCAGATATCTTTGAGATTTGATCACTGTTATGAAAGAATCCATGTCTATGTCAAAACCTGCATCAAATTTCATTGCGGCCAGGATTGCAAACTGAGATGGCCATTGATTCCTGCAAAAATTAACAAACAAACGACCAAGTGTAGAGAGTTTGGAGGGTAAGAGAAAGTTTGCAGAAAGTATGAAAAGCTAAAGGGAGAACGACGACCGAAAAATGAGTTTTACTATTAGGGTTCGACGCAGAAAGGAAAGATCATGAACTCTGTTCGACGATCTGGGATTCTAAAGGAATTGAAAGGTCGTCAACATCGTCGATCTCGTTCGGACGATATTGGAGAGCATCAAGCTCCGTTCGACGATAGTTCAGAAAACAAAATCGTCAAGCTCCGCACGATGATCGCTGACCTGAAAAAGATAGTTTAACATTATATGAGAAGCGCTGAACTCTAGTCGTGATCTCGGAAGTCGTCGATTCTCCGTTCAACGATCTGGGGGAAAATAGTCGAGCGTAGTTCAAAGATCAGAAAACCTCTATACACTAAAAAATCAAGATGTTGCCTAGTCTTGGTCATTTATAATTTTAAAATCTTGGATCTTATTTTATACTTCCTCCATCTAACATTCCCTAAACTGATTCAGGAAGAAAGTGTGTTTCTTTTCATCCAAGGGTTTGGTGAAAATATCTCCCCTTTGCAAATCATTGGGATATATTGAAGTTCAATTTTATTTTCTCAACATTATCCCTTAGAAAGTGATGTCTAAATTTCTATGTATTTTATCCTCTATGGAGGACTGGATTTTGTGATATATTGAAAGTAGCACTAGTATTATCACAAAATTATTTTTGATTCTCTAGTTGTAGCCATAGTCTAGGAGTTGTTTTGAATCCACAAGATTTGTGAACAACAACTAGCTGCAGCCATATATTCAGCTTCAGTAGTTGAAGTTGACACAGATGTTTGTTTGTTGCAAAACCAGAGACAAGTATGTCACCAAGAAACTGGCAAGTTCCACTGGTGCTTTTCCTGTCTATTCTGCATCCAGCATAATCAGCATCAGAAATCCAGTTAAGTGAAAATGCTGAATCTTTTGGATACCAGAGACCTAGATTTTTGGACACACTTTTTACATACCTGAGAATCCTTTTTACTGAGGTTAGGTGTGACTCTCTAGGCTCACTTGGAATCTAGCACATATGCATGTAGCAAACATTATGTCAGGTCTACTAGCGTAAGGTACAATAAAGAGCCAATCACATTGCTCTATATGTGTCTGATCAACAGGTTTCCCATGTTCAATCAGCATCTAATACAACATTAGTATGCATAGGTGTTTCATACTGATGCTTCAGACATACCAAATTCTTAACCAATCTTCTGCATACTTGGTTTGAGAAAATAAATATGCCTTCAGCATGTTGTTTGATTTGCAATCCTAGAAAGAAGGATAGCTCACCCATGCTACTCATTTCAAATTTAGAATGCATTAAGTTGGAAAACTTCAGCACAAATTCGAATCAGTAGACCAAATATAATATCATCTACATAGATTTGTACTAGTAGGGTATGAGACTTATGGGTCTAATAAAAAAAAGAGTTTGTCTACTCTACCCCATATAAACTCATTTTTCAGAAGAAAGTATGCTAGGGTCTCATACCATGCTCTAGAAGCTTGCTTTAGACCATATAATGCTTTATGCAATTTAAAAACATAACTCAGGGATGAGTTGAAGAGATACAAACCTGGGGATTGTCTGACATAGACTTCTTCTTGATATCTCCATTGATAAAAGCACACTTTACATCCATCCGGTATACTTTGAAAACCTTTGTGTGCTGCATACGCTAAGAAGATTCTTATGGCCTCTAACTTGAAACTCGTGCAAAAGTCTGGTGTTTATGGGAATCTGTAACATCCCATTTCCAACTAGACCTCTAAGTGTGGTTATTGGCATGACTAGGTCATGACCAAACCCTAGGAAGCCCAAGAAGACCAAGGAAACCTAAGAATGTGGGTGAGACCACTATGGTCTGCAAATAGTAAATTCCTGAATCTTTGTTTAAGATAACCATGGGTTTCACCAGACTTCAAGACCCACCAAGTAAACACAATCACCAAGACTTCTTGAAGTAAATTCTTTGTTTCTTTTTTAAATATGGGCCACCAAGATCAAGGTAAAATTTTCTAATCAAATTATGGTAAGATCCATTAGATCAATAAGGACCCATGGAGGGCAGTCAAAAGGGTTAAGTTGACCCAAGTCAACCCTAACCCTAAATGGGTCAAATCAACCTACTTAGGGTCAATTGACCATCCCCAAGCCAAGTGGACCCCACACAAGCCCACCTAACCCTAGAGTGAGGTCAACGGGTCATCTAGGACCCATTGGGGTCCACCCAAGAGGCTAAGTTGACCAAAGTCAACTCTAACCCTAAATGGGTCAACCTAGCCTACATTGGGTCAAATTGGCCTACACAAGGGCCAATTGAAGTTCCCTTAGCAAAGTGGACCCCACACATACCTTCATAACCATATTGAGAGGCCACGGGTCACCAAGGACCCATTGGGGCCAACCAAAAAGGCTAAGTTGACCAAAGTCAACTCTAGCCCTAAAGTAGTCAAGGTACCCTACTTAAGGGTCAAGTGACCTCTAAAGGGCCAATTCAACCCTACCTAGGCCTCAGGGGAGGCCAATGGGTCACCAAGGACCCATTTGGGCCAACCTCAAAGACCAAATTGACCTAAGTCAACCCTAGCCTAGGTTTGAGTCAAGCTAGCCCAAATGGGCTAACTCAAGCTCAAGCCCAACTCACTTGGGCTAACCATATTTTGGTGGATGAAATAAACATGTGGGCTGCCAATATGAGATTTACCATCCAACTTAGTGACTAGGAGAGAGAGAGAGAATCTCAAAATTAAAGAATAATTTAGGAGAGAGAAAGGGGTATATTTAAGGGTATTTAGTGGAATAAACCACTTGGACCCATGCCATCAGCCCCCACATGGGCTGGCCGACCCTTGGAAGTCATGAGAAGGAGCTGGAATGAAGTGGGGCCCACCCATGCATGCATGGTGACAAAAACAAGGCAAACCCTCCACCTCTCACATAGGAATTATCACCCACTCACCTCTATACTTCATCTCCTCATTTCCCCTCTCTCCTTTCAGTTTCATCTCTCTCAGAACAAGGAGAGCAGCAGCAGAGAGAGAGAGAAACCGAGATTTGGCTTTGAAAACTAAGAGAGAAGCGCCGCCGCCGCCGCCATGGTTCCTCGCCGCTCCTCACGTCGCAAGGCCGCCGGAAGGTCCTCCCTCACCTCTCTCTTCATGCTTAGATCTTAGGAATATCTAGGTTAGGGTTCTGGATCGAATGAGCCGAGCCCAGCACTTCTTTTTCCGCCATTAATGGCATTTTTGGAGCTCTCGGGTGAGGTGGCGCCGCCACCTCCGGCCGCCCTAGCCGCCGGAAAATGCTTGCCCCCACCACCGTGAGAGGGGAGCTGATGATATCCGGTGGAGGCACCCGGAGGCGGCCGGGAAAAGCCCCGTGAAAAGCTCGGGCTGGATTCATGCAATTGGAGAAGATGAGCAGCTGCCGTCTGATCTGCGTTAAGATCCGTGCCATGCATATATATAAATCCTGGAATTATATAAGTAAATGAATAGTGTATTTTGTGTCCTTTTATACCCGACTTATTCATGTCAGATTTTAGGGCCCTTACATCCTTTTTCATAAAATGTTCTCAACATGAAAATTGTAGGTCTTGGAGTCACCTTTAATTTGACATGTTACACATAATTTTTGGTTAAGTGTACTGCCCTATAGAGCCATTTCCTAGGGCTGGTCCTAGAGTAGGGCAGAAACTAAAATGGGTGCCCTGCCCAAACCCTAAGTCCAAATGGGCTGAAATTTTGGGCATGTGGCCGAATTAGGTATATCTAGGCCCTACCCAAAAATGGGAATTTGTGGGGAAAATAAGTATATAGTTTTAGCCCAAATATGATAAATTAAAGTTTGTTGATATTTAGAGCATATCAACTCCAAAATGCCCCAAATTTGGTGGCCTGCACTTAGTAGTATATTAGACCTATGGTAGATATATTAGACAATTTAACCCTCTGCATGTTGAGATATCTCACATGCAAGATCAAAAAATTAAATGGCCTTGGGCTGCAAATAGCAAAATGCAGAAATTTGAAAGTGATGCCCAAGCCCATCCAGAGGCCCATATGACTTGAGATTTTGGTAAGTAACTGGTTTAGGGCATATTTAGGCCCTGCCCAAAAATTGGGATTTATTGTAATTAAAATTATGGTGAAATTACCAAATTACCCCTAGGTTTATTTAGGTGATTCTTGGGTTAATTCAACTCTAAAATGCCCCAAATTTGGTGGCTTGTCCTTCAGGACATTATAAATATATGTTTTAAATTTCATCAAGTTTGGACCAATGTATGGTGGGTAATCCCACATGCAAATGATGAACATGCTTAGGCTTGGTGTGCCAATAGTAATTTTTGAAATTTTGAGTATTAGGCCCATTTGGATCATGCTAAATTCATGTAATTAATTTCAGTGGCCTATTAGGATGAGTTTACCCCTCATTGAAATAATGGGATTTTTGGAATCAAAAAATCCCATTATTTGGAATTATTGAATTAATAGGACTTTTGAAGAATAAATGTTGAAATTAGGTTTGTCACTTAGTTATTTCCCCAAATTTTGTCAAGAATATTATCATGACATGTTTAACTCCCAAAAAATTTTATGTCTCTGTTTGAGGAATATTGATAAGAGGAATGTGGAAATTATATTTTTGCCCTTATTTCATTTAATTTAGAATTATTGCAAATACTCAGTAGAAAATTATGAAAAAATTATTGATGACATATCTGAGTATAAATAGCCTTGATTAAGTTTCTCAGCATTTTGAATGAACCACAAATTTTTAAATATTCATAATGGCATTTTGGTAAATTATTTAGAAATAAAAGTTTATAGCCATTGTTACTTCAAAATTAGTGAAATTCTGTTTCTGGCATTGTTTTAACATTATGAGCTTGCTGGAAATTTCTTAGAATTTTTGGAAATGAATTCATTATACCTGTACAACCCCGTAGCCGGGCGAGTGGGACCCTCCCCAAAAAGCAGCCTAGGGGCGTGATATGGGCGACGAGTCGGTGCGACCCCGTTTGAGGACGTGCGGGCTCTCGTACGCACGTGTGGAGTTTTGAAGTTTTGAGTTAATAGAAATATATATATATTTATTATATATATATATATTTCTATTTATAATATATATTTATTATATATATATATGTTTATATATATATGCGTTTATGTGTATATAGAAAGGGATTTGGGGAGGAGGAGGGAGGGGGTTATGACATTATATATTATATAAATGTGTGTGAAAAAAGGGGCAAGGGGAGGAGGAAAAACGGCAGCAAGGATTTTAGAGAGGAGGGGCTTCACTAGGGTTCGGGGAAAAAAAAAAAGAGCCCGCCCCCTCACTTCCTCCCTCTCGGCCGGCAGCAAGCCCGCCCCTCACTTCCCTCTCTCGGCCGGCAGCAAGCCCGCCCCTCACTTCCTCTCTCTCGGCCGGCAGCAAGCCCGCCCCCTCACTTCCTCTCTCTCGGCCGGCAGCAAGCCCGCCCCTCACGTCCTCTCTCTCGGCCGGCAGCAAGCCCGCCCCTCACTTCTTCTCTCTCGGCCAGGTAGCAGCCCGACGCCGCCGCACCTCCCTCTCTCCGTCCGTTTACAGCCACAACCCCGGCCGCCATCCCCCCTCTCTCCCGTCGCCGGCAAAGCGGGAGCCGGCCGCCCCCCTTTTCCCCTTCTCTCCCGTCGCCGGCAAAGCGGCAGCCCGGGCGAGGCTCGGCCTGGAGCGAGGCTCGGCCTGGAGCGAGGCTCGGCTCGGCCGAGCGAGGCTCGGCTGGAGCGAGGCTCGGCCTGGAGCGAGGCTCGGCCTGGAGCGAGGCTCGGCCTGGAGCGAGGCTCGGCCTGGAGCGAGGCTCGGCCTGGAGCGAGGCTCGCCTGGAGCGAGGCTCGGCCTGGAGCAAGGCTCGGCCTGGAGTGGAGACCGACCACCGACACGGCCGCACGCAGCAGAATCGACCCGGAGCTCCTCTCCCGCCCCCGCCGTCAAACACGCGACAAGGGTAACGATGTTTCAACTTGGGCATGTGAAGCCTTCAGTTTCCATATTCGCACGGAAGCCCCTCTCCACCAACGAGTGGGGGAAGGGAGCTCCCGACGGGTTGACGTGTACGTCCCCGCAGTTAATTGCATTAGTGCCCGGAAGCGTGAGTACGGGTTTAGGCATGCTGTGTGAAGCCCATCCGGACGTGTGAGCCGGATTGGTGATGTTCTGGGGTTCCCGGAGAAGACTCCGAGGAAGTTGTTTATTTAGCCGCTTGCAGGGAATGCGCGCCACGAGCCCCAAAAGGGGGTGTGCGCAATATGTTTGGTCCTCTTCGTTAGCCGACCGATGACTAGTTGGCCGCCGCTCGTCGAGACGTTGGCGTACAGGTGTTGCAGTACCAGGCGGGGAGTAGCGGGCTTAAGCCCAAACTTGTGCTGGCCCTCGAAGGCCTTTTGTTTATATTTCCGGCCTGCGAGCCGAGTATGGAATTTATATTCCTGTAATATTTTTTAATATCTGTGATGCTCTGTGGATATGCGGTTTACTCCTGTCGTGGGCGAGCGGCGTGTTCGTGAACCGCTCCGCCCGTGTGGGCCCCGAGGTATAGATGTCGGGAAGCCCCTGATGGCCCGTTGCCATCCTTTCAGAGTAGCGGAGTTCCGCTATTGGCGGCCCAATTGGGGCTGCGTAGAGTAGGGCTGCTGGGCGGTTTGACGCCAATAGTAAGGCAGGAAGGGAGCATTTTACATAGACCCGAGGTGGCACCTCTAGTTTGGGAGTGGATCTCGAGATCCTCCTTGGATGTTCCGGTCGGCCAAGAGAGCCCTCCGAAGGTGCCTTAGCTCAGCCCTTGGCTTGGGAGGGGAAGAGTTAGTTAGTCTTCCGGGTATGCGGCGGGTCCTCCACGCTGAGACCTTGGGTCTGTCCCTCGTGTTCCTAGTCTTGTGCCTAGATCGTTCGCTTGAGGGTAGTAGGTGCGCGGTCACCCCTTCCCCAAGGGTCGAACTCCACATGAGACCGATTTTTCGGTTTCAACATTTTGGTGCGGTGAGCGTGGAGAGTGACCAGCACAGAAGAACTCAGGCGAACATCATGGCTATAGAAGTGGAACCAGGTGACAACCAGGGTCATGCGTTGATGCTTTGTGCGTGAGGTCCTCGTACTCGGAGTTGTCCCCTCCCATAGCTGTTGTTTGGATCCCATAGCATCTGGAGTAGGATTTGCACCTATTTGAAACGCTTCTGCCTATGAAAACCCGTGTATCCCCACTTGTTACATCGACGAGAAGCCTGGAGGTTCTTATCTTCAAGATCGAGTAAGAGAGCAGCTGAGAGGTATTATGAGCCGGGGTGACCGGAAAAGGTTCCCTCCCTAGCGGTAATATGTTATCTCTTCCTTGTAATTCAGTAGTGGTCAATTTTCCCTATATTACCGATTCGACTCGAGTTTCTGAGGGCTTCAAGGGTTAGCCTCGCGATCGACTCCGGAAGCCTAGCGTCCAACCCGTTCCTTTTAAATAGCCTAGTTCGGACGATGGGACGGTGCCGCGGGACTTTAAGCGCTATTGTAAGACCGAGCCTCTGCACTGACGGCCGAGATCAGCTCCCCCCTTGCACGTCGGCCTATGTCCTCCCGATCGCACCTCTCCTCCGACTAGAGGAATTATCAGGAACGAGCCTAGACGCTAACCTCCCAGATTTGGTAAAGGGCCGATCTCTCCAAGCAATCGCAAGTGACATGGCGGAAAGTGATCTTTGTCATTAGATCAGGATACGAAACGTCCAACCTGTTCCTTCTAAATAGCCCAGTTCGGATGATGGGACGATGCCTCGGGACCTTAAGCGCTATTGTAAGACCGAGCCTCTGCACTGACGGCCGAGATCAGCTCCCCCCTTGCACATCGGCCTATGTCCCCCCGATTGCATCTCTCTTTCGATTGGAGGAATTATTAGGAACAGGCTCGGACGCCAGCTTCCCGATTTGACGACTTCCAGATCATCTCTCTTAGGAATAGAATGCGTCCTCCGTTTGTAAAAACATCGGTGCAATTAACTCTGCAGCACCTCTTAAGTAAATAGGATGTCTCCATCTCGAGCAAAATCAAGTCGTGGTAGTTTTGGACCCCGAGCAGATCCCGCTGCCAGGCTCCCACCTAGCTGGCAGGGCCGGAAGTCACTCGGTGTCATCCGTGGGCCTCGAGAAGATCCCGCTGTCAGGCTCTCACCTAGCTGGCAGGGCCGGAAGTCACTCGATGGCGGTTGTTTTGGACCCCGAGCAGATCCCGCTGCCAGGCTCTCACCTAGCTGGCAGGGCCGGACGTCACTCGGTGTCATCCGTGGGCCTCGAGAAGATCCCGCTGTCAGGCTCTCACCTAGCTGGCAGGGCCGGAAGTCACTCGATGGCGGTTGTTTTGGACCCCGAGCAGATCCCGCTGTCAGGCTCTCACCTAGCTGGCAGGGCCGGAAGTCACTCGGTGTCATCCGTAGGCCTCGAGAAGATCCCGCTGTCAGGCTCTCACCTAGCTGGCAGGGCCGGAAGTCACTCGATGGCGGTTGTTTTGGACCCCGAGCAGATCCCGCTGCCAGGCTCTCACCTAGCTGGCAGGGCCGGATGTCACTCGGTGTCATCCGTAGGCCTCGAGAAGATCCCGCTGTCAGGCTCTCACCTAGCTGGCAGGGCCGGAAGTCACTCGATGGCGGTTGTTTTGGACCCCGAGCAGATCCCGCTGCCAGGCTCTCACCTAGCTGGCAGGGCCGGACGTCACTCGGTGTCATCCGTAGGCCTCGAGAAGATCCCGCTGTCAGGCTCTCACCTAGCTGGCAGGGCCGGAAGTCACTCGATGGCGGTTGTTTTGGACCCCGAGCAGATCCCGCTGCCAGGCTCTCACCTAGCTGGCAGGGCCGGACGTCACTCGGTGTCATCCGTGGGCCTCGAGCAGATCCCGCTGTCAGGCTCTCACCTAGCTGGCAGGGCCGGAAGTCACTCGATGGCGGTTGTTTTGGACCCCGAGCAGATCCCGCTGCCAGGCTCTCACCTAGCTGGCAGGTCCGGAAGTCACTCGGTGTCATCTGTGGGCCTCGAGCAGATCCCGCTGTCAGGCTCTCACCTAGCTGGCAGGGCCGGAAGTCACTCGATGGCGGTAGTAGTGGACCCCGGGTAGGCTCGCTGTCAGGCTCTCATTAGCTGGCAGGGCTGTAGGCACGCCTGGGGGGAAAGGGTTGGTTCTTGGAGAGTTTTTTGCAGGACCCCGAGTGACGCTCGGCCCGGGTAGACTCGCTGTCAGGCTCCCACTAGCTGGCGGGGCTGAAGGCACACCTGAGGGGTAAGGGAGAGAGTTTGGAGTTTGGATATTTTGAGGGACCCCGAGTGCTGCTCGACCCCGGGTGGACTCGCTGTCAGGCTCTCATTAGCTGGCAGGGGTGTAGGCACACCTGGGGGGAAAGGATTAGCTCAGCGTGTACCATAGGATACGGCTTTGTTGTTTCACGATATCACGAGAAATTATGTACTTGTTGTAAGTAATGGTATAAGGGCAATTCGATAGCAGTGAGCCAAAGGGTATCGAGCGATTCAAAAGATCAGAAAGGTCGTGGAGAGATCGATGCTCCAAGTGCAGATTTCAGTTTCTCTCAAACTTTTTTTTTTGGGTCGGCCCCCACTCGCCGGATACGTTGGGTTGGATGATTCTTTCCGAGCTTGTGCCAAGCTCGAAAAGAGCGGGGATTGTGTACAACCCCGTAGCCGGGCGAGTGGGACCCTCCCCAAAAAGCAGCCTAGGGGCGTGATATGGGCGACGAGTCGGTGCGACCCCGTTTGAGGACGTGCGGGCTCTCGTACGCACGTGTGGAGTTTTGAAGTTTTGAGTTAATAGAAATATATATATATTTATTATATATATATATATTTCTATTTATAATATATATTTATTATATATATATATGTTTATATATATATGCGTTTATGTGTATATAGAAAGGGATTTGGGGAGGAGGAGGGAGGGGGTTATGACATTATATATTATATAAATGTGTGTGAAAAAAGGGGCAAGGGGAGGAGGAAAAACGGCAGCAAGGATTTTAGAGAGGAGGGGCTTCACTAGGGTTCGGGGAAAAAAAAAAGAGCCCGCCCCCTCACTTCCTCCCTCTCGGCCGGCAGCAAGCCCGCCCCTCACTTCCTCTCTCTCGGCCGGCAGCAAGCCCGCCCCTCACTTCCTCTCTCTCGGCCGGCAGCAAGCCCGCCCCCTCACTTCCTCTCTCTCGGCCGGCAGCAAGCCCGCCCCTCACGTCCTCTCTCTCGGCCGGCAGCAAGCCCGCCCCTCACTTCTTCTCTCTCGGCCAGGTAGCAGCCCGACGCCGCCGCACCTCCCTCTCTCCGTCCGTTTACAGCCACAACCCCGGCCGCCATCCCCCCTCTCTCCCGTCGCCGGCAAAGCGGGAGCCGGCCGCCCCCCTTTTCCCCTTCTCTCCCGTCGCCGGCAAAGCGGCAGCCCGGGCGAGGCTCGGCCTGGAGCGAGGCTCGGCCTGGAGCGAGGCTCGGCCTGGAGCGAGGCTCGGCTGGAGCGAGGCTCGGCCTGGAGCGAGGCTCGGCCTGGAGCGAGGCTCGGCCTGGAGCGAGGCTCGGCCTGGAGCAAGGCTCGGCCTGGAGTGGAGACCCACCACCGACACGGCCGCACGCAGCAGAATCGACCCGGAGCTCCTCTCCCGCCCCCGCCGTCAAACACGCGACAAGGGTAACGATGTTTCAACTTGGGCATGTGAAGCCTTCAGTTTCCATATTCGCACGGAAGCCCCTCTCCACCAACGAGTGGGGGAAGGGAGCTCCCCGACGGGTTGACGTGTACGTCCCCGCAGTTAATTGCATTAGTGCCCGGAAGCGTGAGTACGGGTTTAGGCATGCTGTGTGAAGCCCATCCGGACGTGTGAGCCGGATTGGTGATGTTCTGGGGTTCCCGGAGAAGACTCCGAGGAAGTTGTTTATTTAGCCGCTTGCAGGGAATGCGCGCCACGAGCCCCAAAAAGGGGGTGTGCGCAATATGTTTGGTCCGCTTCCGTTAGCCGACCGATGACTAGTTGGCCGCCGCTCGTCGAGACGTTGGCGTACATGTGTTGCAGTACCAGGCGGGAGTAGCGGGCTTAAGCCCAAACTTGTGCTGGCCCTCGAAGGCCTTTTGTTTATATTTCCGGCCTGCGAGCCGAGTATGGAATTTATATTCCTGTAATATTTTTTAATATCTGTGATGCTCTGTGGATATGCGGTTTACTCCTGTCGTGGGCGAGCGGCGTGTTCGTGAACCGCTCCGCCCGTGTGGGCCCCGAGGTATAGATGCCGGGAAGCCCCTGATGGCCCGTTGCCATCCTTTCAGAGTAGCGGAGTTCCGCTATTGGCGGCCCAATTGGGGCTGCGTAGAGTAGGGCTGCTGGGCGGTTTGACGCCAATAGTAAGGCAGGCAGGGAGCATTTTACATAGACCCGAGGTGGCACCTCTAGTTTGGGAGTGGATGTCGAGATCCTCCTTGGATGTTCCGGTCGGCCAAGAGAGCCCTCCGAAGGTGCCTTAGCTCAGCCCTTGGCTTGGGAGGGGAAGAGTTAGTTAGTCTTCCGGGTATGCGGCGGGTCCTCCACGCTGAGACCTTGGGTCTGTCCCTCGTGTTCCTAGTCTTGTGCCTAGATCGTTCGCTTGAGGGTAGTAGGTGCGCGGTCACCCCTTCCCCAAGGGTCGAACTCCACATGAGACCGATTTTTCGGTTTCAACAATACCTCCTTTGAAAAATATCCAATATGTGAATTTTGAATTATTTAGGAGATAAATAGAAAACATTGAAGAGAAAATTATAAAACTTGGCTGACAATATTATTTTACCATTCTACAACTTATGAAAAATTCCTTGGGTCAGTGGGATCATAATTTAAGATACTTCATGATCAAATTGGCAATAATTGACATTTGTAAGAAATTATTTAAATAGGAGATTAATTGAGAAAAATATAATATTCTGGAATTAATCATTTATGTCATGATAGGACACCAGTAATAATCCTAGGTCATTCGGATGAAAACTCGAAGGACATCCTATCATGAACATCACTCAGTATAGGTCGGTCTGCAAATAGTAATTTGGGGAAATGTTGTATTAGGATAAGAGTTAGAATAGGTTGGAGTTAGTCGTGTTGAATTGTTTGAATAAAAGTGGATGAGTCACCTAGAAAGTTCTAAGGAGTGGTGGGAATCGTGTGGATGTGTGTTAGAAGGTAAGCGAGTTCGACGAAAGATCGTCGTGCCCGCGAGAGTGAAAGGTCTAAACTACCTTAGGATTAGCCTATCGCAATATGAGAAGGTAATTGGTAAAGGAAATCAACCAATAATATTAATAAGTACCTTGCGAAAGGGAACGCTGAGCGTAATCCCAACACAGTTCCTAGTGCCCCTTGAGAGCCCTTCACAGGGAATACCGGGGGCAGTCCTGGGTTAACGTAAACCTTAAAGAACAAATCAAAAGAGTAATTTTGTAAATAGGGTTTCACACTGCACTCACTAGTTGGACAAGTATTGGAAATGGTTAAGTCGTCCCGAGGTGTTCAAAGGGGCGCCATCCCGCGATGTTCAAAGGGATGAGGTTTGGAATAAGAGACGGACGTTTCGGTCCGGCGAGCTTTGGCTCGGTTGATACTTGTGACGGACGGGATGGTCCGGGGAGCTTTGGCTCGGTTCTGATACGATAAACTTGCATGTGCATAAATCTAGTAGCGGGGCATGCGGTACTGGCTGTTCGTCACACCGATGGCAGTACGGTGCACCAGGCGGTTGTCAGAGTTAGAGGGGCCAGTGGGTTGTTTTACACTACGGTCTGGAGGACGACCCCCGATAACGCACATCCGACCCAACAAGACTGACGGGTTGTCTGCAAAGTACGTACGCGAGACTCTAGAGTGCACCTTGGACGTGTACAGAGGCGTATGAGAGGGGTCTAAGGCTTGGTAGTGTGCATACCGGTCTAGAAGTGGAGACGCCCGCTCCGCTGCTGCCGTAGCCACAGCGGTGGTACCCGAGAGTGATGCTAGCTCTCAAAAAGTGGGAACTAAAGGTCTGTGATCACAGAGTCGTTGTGTGTGTGTTGCACTTGCATGTCCATCATACCCACTTGCATGTCATAGCATAATCGATTCATTTAACCCTGACACCTAAAGTATAAGTGGTATGGGACGCTTATACATTCGGCCCTGCAAAACGACCCCTTGGTCTATAAGCTTGTGTTGGCAAGTTTATAAATTAAGGTTATTTCAATATTTATATGCTGCTTGTGATAACCGACACCCCAACGTATAAAGTGGTATGGGACATTTTATACGATGGGAGCCTTGTAGAAGATCCCTTTGCTTATGTGTATTCACATAAGTGAAGGTTATATTCCTTTCTTACTTTACTCATTATAACCTAATTATAAATTACTGGCTAGGTCCCCCTGTCACCTGTTTTGATTTCTCTCCTCTTTCACGTCCTTTCCTTTCTTCCTCCCCGCTCGGTGCCTAGGAGCATGGGGAAAGGGGTGGGGATGATAGGGCTTAGTCTTTTAGACTAATGGTTTTCGAACCACATCATATTAGGGGATCGTGGAGCCGAGTATGGAGGAGCAGCCCAGGAGACCGGTGTAGTTGGAGATAGGGCAGTCTAGCTCAGGAGTACAGCCAGCTGAGACCGTGAGTTTTGACTTCTAGTAGTTGTTTTGTTTTGCTTCCGCATGAGAGATCTGTAGTGAGGATATTGATGTACCGGGCTTCAGCCCTTTTTATTTCTGTACACTTTACTATTATATGGACACTCCCTTCGTGGAGATTTTTATATATATGTGATATGATGTGGACTTGTCTTCTCTTGTACTGCTACTTTTGCGTCAGCTGCGATCGATTTGGCCGGCAGGATCGGCGTCTTGTAGTGTCGACCTTCCCGGGTGTGAAGGTGTCACCGCAAGGCGGCGGTTCTGGGCCTAAGACACCGGGGTTTTAAAAGAAAAAAAAGAGGGGGTCTTACATAATCTATCCCTTCTTCTTGAGAGTACCCTTGAGCAACTAGCCTTGCCTTATTCCTTATAATGACTCCTTGATCATCCAATTTGTTTCTGAATACCCACTTTGTTCCAACAATGGAGTGATCCTTAGGCCTTGGTACTAGTTCCCAAACTTTGTTCCTTTCAAATTGATGCAACTCTTCTTGCATTGCAATGATCCAGTGTGGATCTTGCTCTGCATCTTGAATGGATTGAGGTTATATTTGAGAAAGAAAGCAAGTGTGCATCAGGTTTTGGTTGACCTGATTTCTGGTTTGCACACCAGCTGAGATGTCTCCAATCACTTGGGAAATTGGATGGTCTCTTGATGTTACTAAATCAACAGGGGTGTTGATTGTTCACCAACCTGTGTTGTTGTTTCCTCTTGTGGTACAACGACTGGCTCTTCAAGAAGTTTCTCTTCAAGATGTTGAATGTCTTCTTCATCTTCACTGCTTTCCTCTTTTTGAATGATTTGTAACTTGTTCAAGTCTTCAGTAAGAGAGTGTATCTGCAAAGGTTCTATGGTAGAAGTATTCTTCTCCTTGAAAGACATGTTAGATTCATCAAAAGATATATGAACAGATTCTTCAATTTTAAGAGTTGATTTATTATATACCCTATAAGCCTTACTGATCATGGAGTATCCCAGAAACACTCCTTCATCAGCTTTAGCTTGAAATTTTGCTAAGTATTTCTTGTCATTATTATGAATGTAACAAATACAACCAAAAATTCTAAAATAGTCTACTTTAGGTTTCTTCCCTTTGAGTAATTCATAGGGAGTCTTGCCCTTCAGTTTATGTATTAAACTTCTATTCAACACATAGTTGGAGGTGTTCTCTACCTCTACCCAAAAAATAGAGAAAGGTGAGCATCTGACAACAATGTAGTGGCAGATTCAATAAGGGTTCTATTTTTCCTTTCAGCTACCCCATTTTGTTGAGGAGTTCTAGGAGCTGAGAAAGTGTGCTTGATCCCTTCACTCTGACAGAACTCTTGCATAAGAAGAGAATCAAACTCTGTCCCATGATCACTTCTGATCAGGGCAATGTGAGTATTGAACTCAGTGTGTATGCATTTGAGAAACTCTGTCAAACACTTAAAGTTATCAGACTTCTTCCTCAGAAAGAACACGCATGTGAATCTAGAGAAGTCATCTACAACCACTAAAGTATAAGATTTCCCTCCTATGCTTTGTACTGTAATGGGTCCAAAAAGATCCATGTGTAACAGATATAAAATCCTAGGTGAATCACTCTTATTAAGTGACTTGAAACTATTTTTGGTTTGCTTGCCTAATTGACAAGCCCTGCATAGTCCTTCCTTCTTGTAGGGGCCAGAAGGTAGTCCTCTAACAAGGTTGTCCTTGGATAGGCTAGCAATGGTTCTAAAGTTTATATGCCCTAGTCTCTTATGCAATAAAACATTAGGTCTACAAATAGAATTAAACATGCAAATATCTACTTCTGTTGAAAGAAAGTCTACTAAATAGATGTTACCTTTCCTTTTACCTGTCAACACAGTTGTGTTGTCCTCTGATTTGATCTTGCATAAGGATTTGCTGAAAGTCACTTGGTAGCCTTCATCATATAGTTGACTGATACTTATCAAGTTGTGCTTCAGTCCTTCCACATAGGCTACTTTCTTGAATGTGACTGTGCCAATTTGGACTGCACCATATCCTTTTGTTAGTCCAAAGTTTGAATCAACAAAAATATGACTTTGGGTCCAAGCTTGGCTTTGAAGGATGTGAAATTGTCCTTGCTCCCTGTCATGTGCTTGGAGCACCCACTATCCAAATACCATTTCTGGTTTGATGTTGGATAGGTCTTCACCTGCACATAAAACAATTTACTTGTTTTTGACCCAGTTTACCTTGTGCCTAGGTTGATAGCCTTTAAATTCAGAAATAAATTACATTCCTGGTTGACTCTTATAACCTTCAGCATGATATCTCCTTGGAGTTATTATCCATTCAATATAAGGGCTAAATCTTTGTGATGAAGGACCCATAGGTTTGGATTTTGATTTACCTTTGAATAAGTTTTCAAATCTCCGATCTCTGCTCGACGATCGCTGAGCTGAGTTCGACGATCTTGGGTCAGATCGTCGAGCTCCGTTCGACGATCGACTGTGGTAAAGTTCAGGGTTTAGAGATCGTCGACCTGAGTTCAACGATTTTGCTTAAGATCGTTGATCTCCATTCGGCGATCGTCTAGCTCCGTTCGACGATTTCTGTTGAACTCTTGTTTTCTTGGGTAAGTCAGATTTTTTTCTAGCTACCTCTACAACTTCCTTACCTTTATCAGAGATAAACTTTATTTGGGTTGTTAGTACTATAGGTTGACTGGATGAAGAACCCAAGCCCACTATACTATTGAATCTAGAGTTCACTATGCTTGTGATATCCATTAGCTTGATACTTCTCCCATTAAGGGATTCTTCAAGCTTCTTGGCCTCTAATAGTTCACTTTTCAGTGAAGCTATCTGCTCCCTACAGCACTCCAACTCCTCAGAGAGTTTGAGGTTTTCTGATTTTAAGGTACTGTGTTCAGATAATTGATTTCTGAGAGAAATGATTTCCTTCTCAGATTTTAATAAGTCTAAACAGCGTGCTTTAAACTCATACTTAAAGTCATCAGAATTAAAATCAAAAGAACTTATTACCTTGTCCTCTTCAGATTGAGTCTCTGAGTCTGACTCTGACTGTTCTGCATCAGAATTGTGTTGTGAGGCATTGATAGCCATCATGCAGAATTCCTTTTCATCAGCATCATCTTCATCATCACTTGAGCTGGATGAAGCTTCTGATTCTTTTTCTGTCTCACTCCAAGTTTTAGCAACAAATCCCTTCCTTATGTGTTTGTTCTTGCTGGAGGTGGGTTTGGCATTGCTATTCTTCTTGAAGTCCTTGTCTTTTCTTCTTTCTTTCTTGTCCTTTCTATCCTTGTGTTTATTTTCTGGACAGTCAGGAACAATGTGGCCTGGTTTCCTGCAACCAAAGCAGATAATTTCTTTATTATTTGATTTATCATACCTTGGCTTGTCATGCTCTTTGTATGATCTCTTCCTGAAGTCCTTTCTAGCCATTTTATAAAATGTTTTGGCCAGTAGACTTAGCAATTCCTCATTACCTGTGACCTTGTCTTCAGGCTGATCTTCAGTGGCTTTGAAAGCTATTGACTTTTCCTTTCTTGTGGCTGGTGAGGCAGCCTTCTACTCTTCTTCTCTATTCTTAATGAGCAGCTTATAAGACTTGAGCGTCCCTAAGAGAGCTTCAGTGGTGATCTCATTTAGACTTCTGGAATCCTTGATTGGCCAGATCCTTGAGTCCCAAGTGCTTGGGAAGCACATTAGGATTTTATCATTTAGCTCAGTCAATGAGATCTCTTTGTCCAAAGTTTTCAGCTCATTGACTATGAGACTGAGGCTGTTATACATGTCTCCTATTGACTCAGCTTCTCTTTTCTTAAAATTCTCATATTGTGTTATGAGGTGAGATCTTCTGTCTTTTCTCTCATCAGCTGATCCTGAGACTATTTCAGAGAGCTTGTCCCAGATGTCCTTTGCTGAGTTGCATTCAGCTACCTTTTGGAATATGTCATCAGACATAGTCTAGGCTAGAATGTTCATATCCTTTGCATCTGCCAATTTCAATTTCTTTATTTCAGCATCTGTTCCTGAAGGAGGTGGAACAGTACTTGTACTTGTGTTCTCTGGAGGTCTTGGACACACTGTCAAAACAGAATTGAAGATGCATCAATAGAGTTCATATATAGTCTAATCCTTGCCTTCCAAAGTGCAAACTTAGATAGATTGCACACTGGAGGTCTGGTGCTAGCATAATCTTTGTTTTGTGCCATGTTTTGTCAAGAAATAATCCTAATAACCAAAATCAAAACAAGCAAATCTAACTAGAGGGATCTTTGGGTTCAGGTGTTAGCCTGTGCAACCACTGAGATGTAGTATTTTTAACCAACCTCGGAAGATGTGGTAAGTTTAACCAACCTAGGAAGATGTGGTAAGTTTAACCAACATGCCTCTGATACCAATTGAAAGTGCAAGTTAGATCTGATATACTCTAGAGGGGGGGGGGGGGTGAATAGAGTATGGTGCTTGCTAAAAACTTTTTACAACTGTTGTTGTATTCCTAAGTGAACAGTGAAGCAAATAACATAATGTAAATCTAAATTCAGAATAATCACAGATCAATCACAAAGAAATCTCAAAGCAATCACAAAGCACAGCCAGAAACAAAAGAAAGATATGCAACCAGATGACACAAGGAGCTATAGTGGTTCCCCAATCAACCTGGGTACATCCATTCTTCTACCACCCTAGGTAGGAATCCACAGCAGGATGAGTTGATCAGGTGTCCAGGGCACCAATGAGCTTTTGATAAGGTGCTCAAACACCAAACCAGATTTTTTGATCAGGTGTCTTGCCACCACTGAGTTTTGATAAGATCTCAGAAACCAAACACAAACTTTTGAAGGGAGTTTGAAAAACCCTTTACAGCAGAGAGAGAGAGATAGAGAGAGAGAGAGAGATAGAGAGAGGGATGAGATGATCTTCTCTGTCAACAGTCAGAGAGAAGATAGTGGATGTTGTCAAAGCTCCCCCTGAGATCTTGAGTTATTCAGGAAGTGAAGCTTTGCAGTAGGGTGATAGGCCTTCAGATGATTTGATCTCCAGCAAAAGATGATTTCAGCAACAGCTGAAATGTGAGGTGTCTGGAGTCTTGAATGATCATGGCCTTTGAACACTTGAATCAAGAGAGATCTGAAAATTTTAGTTAGTTGATCTCCTTTTGTGATGCGTGTTCTTATATGAATTTTTGATACTGAGAATGTCTGCAACTCTCTTTCTTTCTCTTGTGTAATTGTTGTAGTAAGAGCTGTAATTCTTGTTGTTGCAGAGAATTGTTGTTGCAGAGGTTGTGTGTCTAACTCTCTCTGAGAGGAGAATAAAAAAACTGATGTTTTATTCTTTTTGATCTGAATAGAAATGATCCTCTGTCCAAGATAGTTATTGGCCTGTCATAAATGACTTCCTTAACTGTATTTGTCTTCTGAAGGAAATTCCAATGAAACATTCCTTTGAAAATTCCTTGAAACTTGCTCCAGATTAATTAAAAATGGCTACAAGATCTCTGACATAAATGCTGAGAATAATTCCACAACTGTCTGAATTTGAATCTTGAAAATCGTCTAACTCTTCAGAAAAATGTCGAACTGAGCTCCACTATGATTGTCTCTTAGATATCTGCAAGGTGAAAATAACCAAACTAACAATTCATCAAGGCAAGTATACCTATCGAAATGCAGCTAGGGGACACAAGTGTCGTATTGAAATCCGGGAACAGTTGAGTAAGCTTACTCACACGAAATCTATTATTTTATCGACGGAAAAATTAAGTTTTTTTTTTGAAGAAAGCTAAACGTGCTAAAGGAAGAGAACCACTTGCAATGAAAGAGAGCTACTTGCATGAAAAGTTAAAGAGAGCTAAAAGAGCGATTAACTTAAGCTTAGTAACGATGAAGGGGAAAATGCACTCGATCAGAAATCACCTCGGCAAGAGTGGTTAGAAAAATACGATAAATAAACCTAAGCTAATTAGGGTAAAGGTCCTTGACCATGGAGGTTCCATGAATATTGACACGCTTCTCTCGAGGGCCGTGCCTAACTGAGTTTAGGAAGGTCCGACCGACTCTCGCCTAAATCGGAGGCCTAAAACTCGCTTTACGCGGTGAACCCCGCTATTGGATTTTACTCCAATCCGGGAGATTTGAACGTCTGCCTCTCTCGAGGGGTGCGAACAACTCCCTTTACTCTTGAGTGCTCATTTCAAACTTTCGGCCTCTCAGCTAGCCCAGAATGAAAGCAAAGGTGGAGAGTATATATCGATGATATACCTCCAACCCGCGATAAATCAAGAGTAATTCAAAGCTAAACCCTAAAAAGAAAAGATAAGATTCAAAGCATCATAACCTAATCACTCGAACCTCGGATCATTAAGATCGAGTACATGGAGGATTAGTTAATCATGGTGAGGTGGAAGAGGGGGGATGAGTAGAAGAAGAATAATGAAAACAGAGCAGAAATGAAAAAGAAAACAACACTTTTTATTAATGGAAACAGGGATCTTACAGCTTGAAAACCAGAGATTACAAGTGCATGGAAAGGTAAACTACGCTATCATTAACATTATACTACAGAACGAAGCTAGGAACTAATACAGGGAAAGCATAAAGCTAAAGCTACGAATTAAAAATGAAAATACATGCTTAAAAAGTTCAGAAATACAAAGGACAGAACCTCCCCTCTCAAAGCAAAAGGTGTCCCTGAACCCTTAGAGTTGGGCTCTATTTATAGAATTTTTCGGGTCGGGTCGGGTCACGCCCCCCTGTCACGCCCTGGTTGGGCGTGACCATGGGGCGTGACACATTCGGCGCGACTTTTTCGGGCTGGAATTTAATTCTGACGAAGTTGTTGCGGTACACGCCCACAAGTCACGCCCTGGTAGGGCGTGTACCTGGGGCGTGTTGTTTGCGGCGTGACTTTGTTGAGCGGAAATTGAATGCTGGAGGTGACGGGCAGAATTGCTGAAGTACACGCCCATATGTCACGCCCGGGTCAGGCGTGACCCTGGGGCGTGACACTTTCGGTGCGACGGTGGAGCGGGAAAAACGAGCGCGTTGCGGCGATTCCTCGGAACCTGGGGACACGCCTCTAGTACACGCCCGTGTCGGGTGTGACACGGGCGTGACCGAGGGCGTATACACTAAGTTTCCACGGAATGCAGTTTCGGACCAATTGCTTCATTCCTCTGGGTTACACGCCCTAGGTACACGCCCGAGTAGGGCGTGACCATGGGGCGTGTCACAGCAAAATTCGGCTGAAAGCCGTGAAAACCTGCAAAAAGCAGAAAAAATGCATTAGCGACAAAAATATATACAAAGGGGAATCAAAACAAGTACTTTACAAGACATGATTTGCTTTAAAACCCGAAAATTTCCTAATAAAATTGACTGCAAACCGTATTATCAAATTCCCCCAAGCTTAAGTTTTGCTTGTCCCCAAGCAAAGATATAAAGACTAGCTAATCATAAAAAGTGACTAATTCAAAAAGTTTTAAGCATACTTACACAAGTACTATGCGAAATTCTAGGCAGGGAGAATGTAAAACGTAACTCTAAAGCAATTATTTTGGTATGGTTTAACTTTTATAAACTTTACTTAATAAAAATAAATCATCAAGAATTTTGACGAAAATCTTTAAATAGATTTGAGCAAGGCAATGAAAATGAAAAGAACGTATTGAGTTATTACTAGATCCAAGCAACGCATTATAATTATATCAATTAAATAACAAAAATCTAAGTGTAAATCCAAAACTAAAACTGATTTATTTTTCATCTTTTCTTAATTGTTAAATAAAATTAAAAGAGGCGTGAATCAAAAGGAATTAATAGGACCGAAACGTTTGGTTTAGGAATATGAATAGGAGTGGAATTCAAATATAAACATGAAGGCTTAAAAATCACACTAAACCAAAACAACGAGTTTCAAAAAAAATAAATTTATTTTAAACAAAATATGTATAAATAAATTTATTTTTTTTTCTTTATGATTATTTATCTCTTATTATTATTATTATTATTATTATTATTTTCATTCATTTTTTCTCTCTTTTTTTTCAATACATTGCTTTTGAGTACACTTTTTTCAACAATTTCTCCAAAGATAACACAAAATTTCCTATCAAAAAATTAGCGTGATTAGATAGGTAGGAATTTGGGCTTTGGTGAAAATGAAATACTGTGTGGAGTTATCAAATGAATTTGGAAAAAAAGGCTCAAAAGCGGCTAACTAGTGGTAAAAGATTTTAGGTTGGCAGGAAAGCTCAAACGTAAACAAAAATGGCCTAAATCATTTTCACGCTTTTTTTAAATTTATTTAAAACATAGAGTTAATAAATTTCAAAAAGCAAGTTCGAGATAATAAAAGAAGATTGATGAAATTATCTTGAAAATAAAAATAATATGTGACTTGGATCGTTCATATCTACTGCGTTATTCAAAATTTGTTCTTACAAAAATTATGTAAAGACGAAAAGGAAAATAATGGATGATAAATTTTTAGAGAAAGTAAAGAAAATAAAGAACGGAAAACCATAATAGAAATGCACGTTTTAGAGAAATATTTTACCTTAACATGCTACCGTGAATTAGAAACACAGCATGGACAACATTTTACTTGTGAAATATGATTAAAAAGAATGATTAGAAAAATTATAATTAACTACGTTGTTTATAAAGAAGTTTGAGAAAAACAAAACATAAACATGGGGTACTTATTGAAATACCAAAATGCAACTATATAATTTTTTTTTCGAATTTTTTTTTTTTGAATTTTTTTTTTTGGATATTTACAAAAAAAACAAAGGAAGGAGGAAGTCCTCCCCCAAGCTTAAAATCTACATTGTCCTCAATGGAGAAGAAGGTTGGAGAACGAGAGAAAATTAAAGTACAGAAAGGAAAGATAGAATTGAAAAACAGGTACTTCCCCGGTTTTATTTTGCAGGGCAAGCTGAGTGATGCCGCTCCTCCATGCCTGTGCTGTGGATCTGCATGAAACGTCGTCCGGTGGACTTTGTCATGGAAGCAGAACCGTTGGAGCAGGTGATCGCAGAAGTTTCAGCTTTCTGGAGCCAACCGGGGCAAAAAGTATAAAATAAAGAAAACAAAAAAAGATAACTTGGGTTGCCTCCCAAGAGCATCCTTTGTTTAAAGCGTCGTTTGAGCTCGACGCATCAAAATAAGATTGTCCCAAATATTGTTTAAAAAGAAAGTTCGAATAAAGTCAAAGTTTTGAAGAAAAGTAAAGTTCAGATTAATCAAATGTCAAGACAGGAAAGATAGAGTTAACAGGGTTGAGACTGACATCATCATAGAAATACAGTTTAAAACGCTGACCATTTACTTTGAAAGTACCCTTATCAGGGTGAGAAATTAAAACAGTACCATAAGAAAAGACTTCTAAAACATTAAAAGGCCCTGGCCAACGTGATTTTAATTTACCCGGGAATAAACGTAAACGAGAATTATAAAGAAGAACTTGGTCGCCCGGCTGAAAGATTTTTGGGTGCCTAAGATGTCGATCGTGCAAACGCTTCGTCCGCTCTTTATAAAGTCTGTTATTTTCATATGCGTAAGAGCGCCACTCGTCGAGTTCGTTAAGTTGAAATTTTCTAAAATCGCCGACAGAGTGGGGATCGAAGTTTAAAAATCGTAAGGCCCAAAAGGCGCGGTGCTCTAACTCAACGGGTAAATGACACGACTTTCCGTAAACCAACCGATATGGGGTACATCCGAGGGCGGTTTTGTACGCTGTTCGGTAGGCCCATAGAGCATCGTTTAATTTGGCTGAATAGTCTTTTCTAGATGTTGAAACAGTCTTTTCTAAAATTCTTTTTATTTCTCTATTGACTACTTCGACTTGTCCGTTAGTTTGGGGGTGGTAGGCAGTGGAAAGCTTATGAGTAACGCCATATTTAGTTAGGATTTTTGAAAATTATGCGTTACAGAAATGGGAAGCCTATCACTAACGATAGCGCGCGGCGTACCGAATCGAGAAAATAATTTTTTTAGGAAATTAACTACGACTCGGGCGTCATTCGTAGGAAGAGCTTGGGCTTCGGCCCAACGCGAAACATAATCAACGACAACTAAAATGTACTTATTCCCAAGCTAGAAGGAAAAGGGCCGACAAAATCAATCCCCTAGAGGTCGAAAACTTCGCACTCTAGGAAATAATTTTGTGGCATTTCATTTTTATTCGAAATATTCCCGACCGTTGGCAACTATCACACCTACTCACAAAGGCATGCGCGTCTTTAAACAGGGTGGGCCAGTAAAAACCCGCGCTTAACACTTTGTGAGCGGTGCGAGCAGCTTGATAGTGCCCACCTGTCGGTCCTTCATGCAAATGTTTAATAATATCTAATCCTTCATCAAAAGAAACACACCTCCTGATCACTTGGTCGGCACAAGTTCTGAAAAGATGCGGGTCCTCCCAAAAATAGTTTTTCAGCTCAGAAAAGAATTTCTTCTTTTGCTGAGATGAAAACTCTTTTGGGAGCACACGGGCCACTAGATAGTTGGCGATGCGGGCAAACCAAGGAGAAGTAGATGTGTTAATTATGAACAGCTTCTCATCAGGGAAATAGTAATGAAAAGAATTTTTGTCTAATTGTTCTATAAACGGGTTGTCTAGGCGCGAAAGGTGGTCGGCGGCAAAGTTCTCGGCACCTCGCTTATCACGGATCTCTAAGTCAAACTCCTGGAGGAGTAAGACCCAACGAATCAAGCGAGGCTTGACATCCGTTTTAGAGATAAGATATTTGAGGGCCGAGTGGTCCGTAAAAACAATAATTTTCGAAAGAGTAATATACGGGCGAAATTTTTCAAAAGTGAACACTACAGCTAAGAGCTCCTTCTCGGTTGTGGTGTAATTTTCCTGTGCAGATGTGAGTGTTTTACTAGCGTAATAAATGGGGTGGAAGTTTTTGGAAATACGTTGACCTAGTACGGCTCCCACCGCATAACTACTCGCATCACACATTATCTCAAATGGAAGATCCCACACCAGAGCTATCATGATTGGGGCATTAACTAATTTTTCTTTTATTAAATTGAAGGCAACTAGACAGAGGTCATCAAAGATGAATGGGACGTCTTTTTCTAAGAGATGGGTAAGGGGCTTGGTGATTTTGGAAAAGTCCTTTATGAAGCGGCGGTAGAAACCCGCATGACCCAGGAAACTTCTTATAGCTTTTATATTCGTAGGTGGCGGCAGCTTCTCGATAACTTCTATTTTCGCAACGTCTACTTCAATACCCCTTTCAGAAATTTTATGTCCCAGAACTAACCCTTCCCTTACCATAAAATGACATTTTTCCCAATTTAAGGCAAGGTTAGTTTCTTCGCATCGCTCTAAGACTTTTTCAAGATTCTCTAAGCAACAATCGAAGGAATTCCCGAAGACGGAGAAATCATCCATGAAAACTTCCATAATGCTTTCTACGTACTTGTCAAAGATGGCGAGCATACATCGTTAGAATGTAGCTGGCGCATTGCACAATCCAAACAGCATTCTTCGGTAGGCGAAGGTGCCGAAGGGACAAGTAAACGTAGTTTTCTCCTGGTTCTCGGGGGAGATGGGGATTTGAAGATACCCAGAGAGGCCATCGAGAAAATAATAAAAGCTATGTCCGGAAAGTCGTTCTAAAATCTGATCAATGAACGGCAAGGGGAAGTGATCCTTGCGGGTGGCGTCATTCAACTTACGGTAATCTATACACATTCGCCATCCGGTCACCGTCCGAGTCGGGATTAATTCATTATTGTCATTACTGACTACCGTTATCCCTCCCTTCTTTGGTACTACCTGTATTGGGCTAACCCACTTACTGTTGGATATAGGATAGATAATTCCTGCATCTAACAATTTCATAACCTCGCCCTTAACTACATCTTTCATGTTTGGGTTTATACGGCGCTGAGGTTGTATCGAGTTACGTGAATTATCTTCCTTTAAGATTTTATGAGTGCAAAAAGATGGGCTTATGCCCTTAATATCAGATATCTGCCAAGCAATAGCTTGGCGATGCTTTTGTAAAATTGAAAGAAGTTTATCCTTTTGTGCATCCGTGAGGTAGGCCGAAATTATGACAGGCAGCTTAGAGTCCTTTTCTAAGAAAGCGTATCGAAGGTGCTCTGGTAGTGCTTTCAGTTCCAAGGTAGGGGGGTCATCATACGAGGTTTAGGAAATTTGTTCCTTTTCAAAAACTATGTCCTCGTACACTTTTTTATATGTAAAATTAAAAGGGGTGTTGCTAGCGGCCATGGCGGCTTCGTGCAGCGATTCAGTTGGAAAAGTAGAAGAGGAACATAAATCAAAAAATTCTTTTTCAAAATCAGAAAGGCGAGTGGAGGATTCTTCACTTAGGTGTAGAGATTCAGTTGGAGGAGTAGGAGAGGAACAAAAATTGGAAAATTCTTCTTCAAAAGCAGAGGTGTGAGAGAAGGATTCTTCACTTACGGTATCCATGAAAAAACAGGAGTCATCATTAGCTAGTGTGTTCTTCATCGAGGGGGTGATAGAGAAAGTTACCTCATCATCGCCCACTCGAAGGAAGAGCTTACCATTGCTTACGTCAATGATAGCTCGGGAGGTGGCAAGGAAGGGTCGGCCAAGGATCAGGGGAACCTCGACGTCTTCTTCGATGTCCAAAATGACAAAGTCCACCGGGAAGATGAACTTGTCAACTTTGACTAGGACGTCCTCCACTATTCCTAACGGGTATTTGACTGACCTTTCGGCTAGCTGGATACTCATGCGTGTGGGGTTGAGACTACCAATTCCTAACTTTTTAAACAACGAGAGGGGCATAAGATTAATACTCGCACCTAAGTCGGCTAAAGTGTGTTTGACAAAGAGATCACCAAAGACACACGGGATAGAGAAACTACCCGGGTCACTGATTTTCTTCGGTAATCCGTTTGTCAAAACCGCCGAGCACGCGGCATTTAACGTGACATGAGAAAGGATCTCTAACTTCTTCTTGTTGGTTAGGAGGTCCTTAGGGTATTTTGCGTACTTAGGCATCTGGGATATGGCTTCGTGGAAAGGCAGATTTATGTGGATTTGTTTAAACATTTCTAAAAAACGGGTGTATTGATCATTCTGTCGTTGTTTATTAAGTTCAGAAGGGTATGGCGGGGATGGATTGTTTTTAAAGGTGGGTGGTGGAGTGAGTTGTTGTTCTAAAATAGGAGTGATACTTTCTTCGGTAGAGGGTGGAATTTTTAAAACGGGAACGGAGCTTTGATTTTTTAAAGCGGAAGCGGAGATTGCCTCGGGCTCTTCACTTATCATACCGAGAACTTTCTTCCCACTCCGAAGAGTTATAGCTTTCGCTTGCTCTCTCGGGTTGGGCTCGGTATTGGAAGGAAGAGACCCTACGGGTCGCTCAGAAATCATTTTAGCGAGCTGTCCTACCTGATTTTGTAAATTTTTAACACTTCCGGTTAAGGTCCTAATCGTAGCGTCATTAGCATTCATGTATTTTGAAAACACTTCCTCCAAATTTGGAGGTTTTGGAAAACTTTGAGGAGGTGGCGGTGGAGCAGAAAAATCACTTTGCGGTGGCGGGCGCACAGCATTCGATGGATTGCTCCACGAAAAATTCGGATGATTTCTTAACGCAGGATTATAACTATTCGGAAAATTAAAACAAGGAGGATGATAATTCGCAGCAGAAAAATTATTAAAAGCAGTTCTAGGCATATTATTTACATAATCCAAATGTTCGGCGGGAGGAGTTGCAGATTCCCATACCTGAGGGGCGGAGGCAGCAGTCATCTCCGTAATTTTTTTGCTTAATATTTCAACTTGCAGTGCGAGTTGTGAGACGTTGTCCACTTCAAAGAGACCTGCAGGTTTGTTTGGGCGGGACCTAGGACACATTCCACTGGTAAGTGTTCATGGCCATGTCTTCAAACAGCTCAAGATCTGCTTCCGGGGTCTTATGGTTTAAAGTACCGCCAGAAGCTGCGTCTATCATTTGCTTCGTGCTTTGATTTAGCCCATTATAGAACGTCTGCACCTGCAACCATACAGGCAGAGCGTGATGTGGGCATCGTCTTAATAATTCTTTAAATCTTTCCAGGTTTCGTAAAGGGTCTCAGAGTCTATTTGTCCAAAGGCAGAAATGTCATTCCTAAGTTTTGCAGTTTTAGCAGGCGGAAAATACTTGGCCAAAAATTTTTCAGTTAATTGCGTCCAAGTAGTTATGCTATTTTTAGGAAGGGTGTTCAGCCACTGCTTAGCCTTAATTCTAAGAGAGAAAGGAAATAATCTTAGCCTAATAGCATCATTTGTGACACCATTTATCTTGAAGGTGTCACAAATCTCAAGAAAGTTGGCTATGTGTGCGTTCGGGTCTTCATCTTGAAGCCCGTCAAATTGCACATACTGCTGCACCATTTGAATTATGCTAGGCTTCAGTTCGAAATTATTATTATTTATTGCAGGGCGAACTATACTGGATTCTGTACCCTCGAATTCGGTCGTGCATAATAGGACATAGGCCTTTGCACGGCTTCCTCCATGTTGGGTTATGCTATTCTTAAGGTAGAAAATGACTCGGAATTCTCAACCGGCACTTGGGTAGTAGGGCCTTGAAATCGCGATCTTCTCCAAAGAGTGCGCTCAATTTCGTGGTCCAGGTCCAAAGTAACCGACGGACTTCCGCGGGTCATACACTAGAAGAAGAGAGGAGAAGAAAGACTAGAAAATAAAAGAGCTAATGAAGATCGAAATTTTTTTTTTGAAATAGAATCTTTTATGTTTTAACTCCCGAACTTCCCAAGGGCTACCCGGTGAAGGGTTCGCAAGGTACTAGACAAGATAGTGGCATTTAAAGCCACTTTGCCATTTTCGAGAGAGTTAGGTCGTGTAGAAAAATTTGTTATGTGGGTTTCTATTAAGTGGGCGGTAATTAAAATCCATCCATTTAACTCCGAGTGAGTAGGCGGAAAGTAAAAGCTACACTCACGCACTCGACAGAAAATTAAAACACACCCACTCTACAGAAAGTAAACACACTCTACTGAAATAAATCCTGCCAATTAACTCAAGTGAGTAGGCAGAAAAATAAAATACGCACACTTGCTTAAAGAAAATCCAGCCATTTAACTCAAGTGAGTAGGCGGAAAAATTTTAAGAAGGAGGGTGAGAAAGAGAAGTGATAAAATTAATATATTCGCGTTTTCAATTTATCAACGAGCATTGCTTCCCCGGCAACGGCGCCAAAAACTTGATTGTCTCTTAGATATCTGCAAGGAGAAAATAACCAAACTAACAATTCATCAAGGCAAGTATACCTATCGAAATGCAGCTAGGGGACGCAAGTGTCGTATTGAAATCCGGGAACAGTTGAGTAAGCTTACTCACACGAAATCTATTATTTTATCGACGGAAAAATTAAGTTTTTTTTTTGAAGAAAGCTAAACATGCTAAAGGAAGAGAACCACTTGCAATGAAAGAGAGCTACTTGCATGAAAAGTAAAAGAGAGCTAAAAGAGCGATTAACTTAAGCTTAGTAACGATGAAGGGGAAAATGCACTCGATCAGAAATCACCTCGGCAAGAGTGGTTAGAAAAATACGATAAATAAACCTAAGCTAATTAGGGTAAAGGTCCTTGACCGTGGAGGTTCCATGAATATTGACACGCTTCTCTCGAAGGCCGTGCCTAACTGAGTTTAGGAAGGTCCGACCGACTCTCGCCTAAATCGGAGGCCTAAAACTCGCTTTACGCGGTGAACCCCGCTATTGGATTTTACTCCAATCCGGGAGATTTGAACGTCTGCCTCTCTCGAGGGGTGCGGACAACTCCCTTTACTCTTGAGTGCTCATTTCAAACTTTCGGCCTCTCGGCTAGCCCAGAATGAAAGCAAAGGTGGAGAGTATATATCGATGATATACCTCCAACCCGTGATAAATCAAGAGTAATTCAAAGCTAAACCCTAAAAAGAAAAGGTAAGATTCAAAGCATCATAACCTAATCACTCGAACCTCGGATCATTAAGATCGAGTACATGGAGGATTAGTTAATCATGGTGAGGTGGAAGAGGGGGGATGAGTAGAAGAAGAATAACAAAACAGAGCAGAAACGAAAAAGAAAACAACACATTTTATTAATGGAAACAGGGATCTTACAGCTTGAAAACCAGAGATTACAAGTGCATGAAAAGGTAAACTACGCTATCATTAACATTATACTACAGAACGAAGCTAGGAACTAATACAGGGAAAGCATAAAGCTAGAGCTACGAATTAAAAATGAAAATACATGCTTAAAAAGTTCAGAAATACAAAGGACAGAACCTCCCATCTCAAAGCAAAAGGTGTCCCTGAACCCTTAGAGTTGGGCTCTATTTATAGAATTTTCGGGTCGGGTCACGCCCCCCTGTCACGCCCTGGTCGGGCGTGACCATGGGGCGTGACACATTCGGCGCGACTTTTTCGGGCTGGAATTTAATTCTGACGAAGTTGTTGCGGTACACGACCACAAGTCACGCCCTGGTAGGGCGTGTACCTGGGGCGTGTTGTTTGCGGCGTGACTTTGTTGAGCGGAAATTGAATGCTGGAGGTGACGGGCGGAATTGCTGAAGTACCCGCCCATATGTCACGCCCGGGTCAGGCGTGACCCTGGGGCGTGACACTTTCGGTGCGACGGTGGAGCGGGAAAAACGAGCGCGTTGCGGCGATTCCTCGGAACCTGGTGACACGCCTACTACTACACGCCCGTGTCGGTGTGTGACACGGGCGTGACAGAGGGCGTGTACACTAAGTTTCCACGGAATGCAGTTTCGGACCAATTGCTTCATTCCTCTGGGTTACACGCCCTATGTACACGTCCGGGTAGGGCGTGACCATGGGGCGTGTCACAGCAAAATTCGACTGAAAGCCGTGAAAACATGTAAAAAGCAGAAAAAATGCAATAGCGACAAAAATATATACAAAGGGGAATCAAAACAAGTACTTTACAAGACATGATTTGCTTTAAAACCCCGAAAATTTCCTAATAAAATTGACTGCAAACCGTATTATCACACTATCGTTGCACTGAGCTCAGAGCCTGGACTTAGACAGAAACATAGATCGTCTATCTGATCTCAACTATCGTCGAACTGAGCTCAGAGATAGAGAATCAAACTGGAGTCAAGAACGTCGATCTGAGCTCGAAGATCGTCGAATGAAGTTCAACGACTCGTTGAAGTTGAGCTCAGAGATCGTCGAACGGAGTTCGACGATTCGTCTAAGTGAGTTCAACGATCGTCGAATGGATTTCGACGATTCGTCGTACTTAGCTCGACGAAATGACTTAGTCTCCAAAATTGAAAAATCTGGTCTTGAGGGCAGCTTCCAAACCTAACTACTAACCCTTAGACTCAATTCTAATTGAACTTTCAAATCTATACAATGAGGTCAAAACAGGTTTTCTAAGAGACATAGTGATCCTTGCCCAAATCAATAATAGGGTGTTCCAACACATCGATTTCAATCGAAAGGAGGTTAAGTTGGGACTGCATACTGAACAGGAGACTATGTTTGCGGGCATGAATGGGTCAGTTAAAATTTTGATGTCCGCCCTTCAAGTGATTAAGGCGGTTTGGTCTGGTGCAGAGCTGTTTGTCACCTTAGTGCAAGCTTCAATGCCTAGGCCAAGTCTGGACAGTATCCCAGTTGTGTCCGAGTATCCTGATGTGTTCTCAGATGATCTCCCAGGAGCCCCTCCTCGGCGGGAGATTGATTTTACCATTGAGCTAGTACCGGGTGCCAAACCGGTGTCACGCTCTCCATATCGGATAGCGCCGCGAGAGATGGATGAGTTGAAATTGCAACTGCAGGATTTGTTGGAGCAAGGGTATGTGCGTCCAAGTTCATCGTCTTGGAGCGCACCGGTTCTTTTCATTAAGAAGAAGGATGGGAGCTTGCGACTCTGTATTGACTATCGGGAGTTGAACAATGCTTACAGAGAAGAACAAATATCGGATCCCTAGGATTGACGATCTATTTGATCAATTGGTTGGGTCAACAGTATATTCAAAGTTAAATCTGAAGTCCGGTTTACTAGCAATTGAGGATATGGGAAAGCGACATCCCTAAGACAGCGTTCAGCACGCGGTTTAGGCATTACGAGTTCACGGTCATGCCATTTGGGCTGACCAATGCGCCATCCTTGTTTATGAATTTGATGAACAGGACATTCAGAGAATACCTGGATCATTTTGTGATAGTATTTATCGATGATATTTTGGTATATTCGCAGTGTGAGGAGGATCATTACAAACATCTACACATGGTGTTGGCGACCTTGAGGAGGAATCAGTTGTATGCAATGTTCTCCAAGTGCGAGTTCTGGTTATCCTCAGTAGCGTTCCTTGGTCATGTTGTTAGTGGAGAAGGGATAACGGTGTATCCGGCGAAGATAGCAGCGATACGGGTGTGGCCTGTATTGTCTTCAATGGTGGAAGTTCGGAGCTTTCTGGGGCTTGCCGGCTACTACAGGCGCTTCGTAGAGAACTTCTCACGGATAGCGTTACCACTCATGACGTTGACAAGGAAAGATCAAAAGTTCGTGTGGTCGCTGGAGTGTGAGCAAGTTTTTGAAGAATTGAAGAGGCGGTTGACCACGGCGCCTATTTTGCATTCGCCGAGTGGAACCGAGGGGTTTGAGATTTATAGTGATGCTTGAGGCAGTGGTTTGGGCAGTGTTCTACTACAGCATGGGAGCATGATAGCCTATGGTTCACGACAGTTGAAGGTTCACGAGAGGAATTATCCGTTCCATGAGTTAGAGTTAGCGGCTGTGATATTTGCTCTAAAGATGTGCAGGCACTATCTGTACGGGGTAAAGGTCGATATATATACCGACCAAAAGTTCCTGAAGTACCTGATAGATCAGAAGGATCTGAACATGAGACAGCGGAGGTGGATGGAGTTCTTGGGGGACTATACCTTCAAGATACATTATGTACCTGGGAAAGGAAACGCGGTGGCGGATGCGTTGAGCTGCAGGGCTCCTGCACAGGCCAGTTGGTTATAGGTACATGATAAGAGATTGGTCTGTGATTTGGAGGCATTAGAGATTTCCTGCGTCGATAAGCAATCTAGTGTCGGGGCGATATTATGTTGGATAGAGGTGCAATATGACCTGTCTGATAGAGTCCGACGGGCTTTGATTCACGATAGCAGCATGAAGTAGATCTTGGATGAATCTTTTGATGGGTTAAATTCCCAGTTTGCGGTTGAGGATGGACTGCTAAGGAAGGACGGTCGTCTATGCGTCCCTAGTGCGGATAATATTCGGGAGGAGTTGATGTACGAGGCTCATCATACCAGGTACTCAATCCACCCGGGTAGCACAAAGATGTATAGAGACATGAAGAAATTATTCTGGTGGCCAGGATTAAAGAAGGATGTAGAACTTTTTGTTGCCAAGTGCCAAACTTGCGCCTTTGTGAAAGTGGAGTGCTAGAAGCCCGGAGGCTTCCTAAAGTCCTTGCCTATCCCGGAATGGAAATTCGACGACATTTCTATGGATTTTGTGCATGGTTTGCCAAAGTCGCAGAGAGGAAATGACGCCATCTGGGTGGTCGTAGATAGGCTGACGAAAGTGTCGAATTTCTCCCGAATAGGAAGGAAGATCCAGTGGAAAAGTTAGCCAAAACTTTATGTGGATAATATCGTACGGTTGCATGGTGTGCCGCGCAGTATTATTAGTGACCGAGATGGACACTTCATGTCGAAGGACTGGAGGCTGGTGCATAATTTGTTGGGAACTAAGCTGAGTTTCAGCACAAGCTTTCCACCCACAGACGGATGGTCAGACCGAGAGGGTCAACAGGACGATGGAGGACATGCTTCACATGTGCGTCCTAGATTTCGGAAAGCATTGGGAAGATCACATGTACATGGTGGAGTTTGCGTATAACAACATCTTTCAAGCGAGAATTGGAATAGCACCTTTCGAGGCCTTTTATGGGAGGAAGTGTCGTACGTCTTTGTCTTGGTTGGAGACAGGCGAGTCGAAGTTGTATAAACATCAAGCGGTGGAAGAAGCCACTTCAATGGTACGTATAACTCAGGAAAGGTTGAAGATCGCTGAGGACAGGCAAGCAATGTACTATAATGCCAAGCATAGGAATGTGGCGTTCGGTGTTGGCGACTGGGTGTATTTAAAAATCAAGCCGTTCAAGGGTGTTTCACGGGTTCGACGCTTGAAGAAGCTGAGTCCGAGATACCTTGGACAATTTGAAATCCTGGAGCATGTTGGCGAGGCAGCTTATAGATTGAAGCTGTCAGTGGAGTTGAGTTGGCTACACGATGTGTTATACGTATTGGTGTTGCGGAAGGCGGTGCAAGAGCCTTCACAGATAGTTGAGGTTGATCAAGTGCCAGTTGATTACGAGTTGACGACAAAGGTCAAGCCTATAGGTATAGAAGACGTTGAGGTCAAATGACTCCGCAACAAGGAAATCAGAATGGTTAAGGTTCGTTGGGATAACTGCGAACGTGAAGAGCTTTCTTGGGAGCGAGAGAAAACTATGTTGGAGGAATACCCCGAGTTATTCCGCTCAGGTAACATTTAATTTTGTATACCTTTTCTTAATTTCGGGGCAAAATTCCTTAAGGGGGGAGATTTGTAACGCCCCAAAAATCGTTATGGAGCTGGTCCCATCCAAAAGTAATTTTGGTGCCTGTATATGGGTACATGGCCTAGGACACGGGCGTGTCCAAGGCCGCGTCTGGCATGGTGTTTTGGCTGTCTATATACCGAGAAGGACATGGCAATAAATACGGCAGAATGATACAGGCGTGTCATTTGACATGGGCGTCTGCCTACCCGTGTCAGTACCCGTGTTCCTTAGGGTCGTGACGGTTGGAGTGATGGTTATTCGTGACACGCCTCCGGTCACGGGCATGGCCAAGACACGACACGAGCGTGTCAGGTTGAGACACGGGTGTGTCTTGCCCTTGTGGTTTTTCTGCGTTCGATGATCGTGCCAGGATCGAGGCACACGGCCTGGGACACGGCCGTGTGCGAGGCCGTGTTCAGCCTAGGTTTTAGGATTTCTGTACAAATCTAAGCCGTTGGTTTTCTTTAAGTAAGATCTGACGGCCCAGGCGTGTTCGTGCTCTATTAAGGCCGGGAATGGTGATTTAACTCCTCATTTCTCCCTTAAGCTTTCTCTTTCCAAGGAGTTAGAGCAAGGAGGAAGAGGGAGGAGGATTCCGGCCGCCGGCGGAGCATCAGAGCACCGTTTAGAGAACCGAGAGCGGATCCGTGGTGGAAATCCCGTTGCGAAGACTTCTATCCGTGTAATTTTCCATGGCGCAAAGGCGTACTATAAGGGTAAAGATTCTCTTCTTGAGCATGTGAATCTCTCTTCCTTTTTGTATAGGGAAACCCTCTCCTGCGAGTGTGCGGCGAGTGTGCGGTGTTCCTTGGGGTTGACGGGAATAGTCCCCCTTGTATTGCATATAGAGTCCGGAATCGAATTACGGGCATAGGCATTGTGTTTGAAGCCTACCCGAACATGTTGGTCTGGATCGGTGATGTTGCATTTGTCATGATTTGCCGGAGAAGACTCTGTGCTTTGGGTTTTCGGGTTTCTACGCGGTAGATTGCAGCAAGGATCCTTGGGGATTAACCTCCAAGGCACACCCGAAAAACTGAGCGGAATCGTTGTTCTGCTAACTTGGCGGTCTGGGAACCGGCCTTGAACATAACTGGGTTATGTGATTGTTTGGAAATGGCAGGATTCGAGATAAGATTGGCTCGTGCGTATGTATTAACGTGTACTACGCGTTGTGAGCAACGGGTAAGTGGAATCGGTTCTGGGCTATGTGGTTCGGTCTGAGAGACCAGAAAAGGGGACTGGACGTTGGCATAGTCAGGAGCCTTATACAGTGGTCAGAAAGTCTAAAATTCTCACGTTGTTGTCATCCTGGTGGTGGTGGTGAAGATGATGAAGTGTCAGGATTCACCGATAATGTGCCCTGAGTGCATAGGGTGTTTGGCTGTGCGAGCCTACACCTGTGGCTAGCATGTTTGCATTATATTATTTTAGCTGGGCCAATGAATTGCAGGGAAGGGGCACCGCCGCCCCGAGTTAGGGGCGGGGTCGTTATAATTAGGTCAGCTTTTGACTGATCGTTGCTTTGTTTGCCACCGTGTGGTCGAATGTTGCTTACAGGTGCCGCGGAGCCGAGTACCAAATAGCGGGCTGGATCCCATATTGCTGTTCTGGCCCTAGAAGGCCAAAGCGAATAGTTGTACTTTATTTTGTCATGTGTGGCCGGCCTGCGAGCCGATGTATGGAATATATTATTTAATTAAGTGAACCTCTGTAAGGCCATAAGGCCGTGTACCTTTATGTGTATTTGTTTTCATTCCAATTGTAGTGGTGTTGGACATTCATGTTATTTGGATACAAGTTTGGGTTCTTTCAACTGTTTAAAAGCTTCCCTAGAATGCTCTGTGTTAGGACGAGTAGTCTTAATTGGATAGTTTGGTTATTCATATGTAACCCTTCCGACTGTCCATGGTATATGGTGTCGGGTTCTAGCTGGACCTTCTACTATATGCCATACGACGGATGGGGGTGTTACATAACAGAATGACCAGCTGGAACCCGACGCCATATACCACAGACAGTCGAAAGGGTTATATAAGAATATCAAAATTCAAACTATAACTACTCGTCCTAACACAGAGCATTCTAGCGGAAGTTTTTAAACAGTTGGAAAGAACCCATAATTGAATAACAACTATCATGAATGTCCGCATACTACCTTAGGAGTGAAATAACAAATACACTTAAAGTACTTGGCCTTATGGCCTTGCAATAGTTTACTTAACAAATTAGTGTTTTACATAAATCTGCTCGCAGGCCGGCCACACATGACAAAAATAAAAACAACAACTCGCTTTGGCCTTCGAGGGCCAGCTCAGCAACATGGGCTTCAGCCCGCTATTTGATACTTGGCTCCGCAGCACCTGCCAACAATATTCCACCGCATGATGGCAAACAAAGTAACGCTCAGTCGAAGCCCACCAAATTATAATGACCCAGCCCCTTACTCGGGATGGCGGTGCTCCTTCCCTGCATTTCATTAGACCAGCTAAACAATAAAGTACAAACATACTTCGCCACAGGTGTAATCTCGCACGGCAAACACCACGTGCACTCAGGGCACATTATCGGTGAATTCGGTCAATTCTGTGGCTTCACCACCATCCTCGGGATGACAACATCGTGAGCATTTTAGACTTTCTGACCACCATCTAAGACTCCCGACTATGCCAACAGCCAGTCCCTCTATGCATCTCTAGCACCGAACCACATATCCCAGGTCTGATTCCACTTGCTCGTTGCTCACACCGCATAGTCACTTTAAGACGTATGCACGGGCCAAGCTTCTCTCGGATCCCAAAACATTTCCAAACAATACATAACCCAGTTATGTTCAAGGCTAGCTCCCTAGCCGCCAATTTAGCTGAACTATGTTTCCGCTCAGTTTTTCGGGGGCGCCTTGGAGTTAATCCCCAATGATCCCTGCAGTAATCTACCGTGTAGAAACCCGAAAATACAAAGCACAAAGTCTTCTCTAGCAAACCATACAATATTCAACATCACCGATCCAGACCAACACATCCGGGTAGGCTTCACACACAATGCCTATGTCCGTACTTCGATTCCGGACACTATATGCAACAGAGGGGGACTATTCCCGTCAACCCTAAGGAACACCGCACACTCACCGCACACTCGCGGGAGAGGGTTTCCTTATCCAAAAGATGGAGAACTTCACATGCTCAAGTAGAGAATCGTTACCCTTGTAGTTCGCTTTTGCGCCATGGGAATCTATCCGGATGAAAAGCTTCGCATGGGAATTTCCTCCGCGGATCCTGGTCTCGGTTCTCGATTTGGTGCTCTGATGCTCCGCCAGCGGCCGGAATCCTCCTCTTCCTTCCTCCTTGCTCACTCCTCTCTCTAACTCCTTAGAAAGAGAAGGCTTAAGAGAAAATAAGGAATTATTCCTCGATTCCCGGCCTTAACATAGCAGGAAAAACACCTGGGCCGTTAGATCTTATTTAAAGAAAATGAACGGCTCAGATCCGCCCAAAATTCCTCAATCCTGGGCCGAACACGGCCTTACACACAGCCATGTCCCAGGTCATCTTCCCGATCCAGGCACAATCGCCGACCACAGAAAAGGACACGGGTCAAGAAACGCACGTGTCTCAACCTGACATGCCCGTGTCATGTCCTGACACGCCCGTGTCCAAGGGCATGTCACAGATAACCGCCAAGACAACCGATACGTCACTTGGGAACACGAGTGGTGAAATGGGTATGCACACGCCCGTGTCAGGCTTGACAAGCCCTTGTCACGCTGCAGTGTTTCCTGCCGTGTCCCTTTCTGGACACAGCCGGAAAACACAGAGAAAGACACGGCCTTGGACACGCTCGTTCCTGTATCGTGTACCAAAAATTCCTTAGGACGCGACCGGTTCGATTATGATTTTCGGGGTGTTACAGAGCGTACTATGTCTTATTACGCCCGGCGTAACCTGGATGATACTGGGTCTAGTATTATTCGCCCTATGGTGGCGAATAATAATTTTGAAATAAAATCAAGTGTCATTGAAATGGTCCAAATGTCGTGTAGTTCGATGGACTGCGGACGAGGACACGAATGTCCACTTGTCCATTTTTTTGGAAATTTGCGACACCTTCAATATTAATGGCATCACTGATGACGCCATTCGCTTGAGCCTATTTCCTTTTTCCCTTAAATCCAAAGCAAAGGCGTGGTTGAATTCCCTCCCGCGAGGATGTATCACCACCTGGGCTGATTTGATGGAGCGATTCCTGACGAAGTATTTTTCACCTGCAAAAACTGAAAGGTTACGGGTGGACATTTTTTCGTTTGCGCAAAACGATCCTGAGTCTCTATATGAGACTTGGGAATGGTTTAAGGAGCTGCTTCGCCGGTGCCCGCACCACGCGCTACCAACGTGGTTGCAGGTACAAATGTTTTATAATGGCCTTAATTTTCAGACGAGTCAAATGATTGACGCGGCTGCCGGGGGCATATTAAATAACAAAACCCTGAGACCGCTCAGGCTTTATTCGAACAAATGGCTATGAATGCCTACCAATGGAATGTCCCGTGCGGACACCCAAAGTCGGAGGACGGCCTTTTTGAAGTGGATGCCACTGCTCTCTTAACCCTTCAAGTTGAAAGGTTAACAAAGCAGGTGGCGGAGATGTCTGCTGCCTCCTCCACTCCGCCTTGTTTTATTCCCCCTAACGTCTGCGTGGCTGAAGAGTTGGTGGATTTCATAGGATATTCGAGTCGTCCTTCCTTCAACCCCAACAACAACCCATATACTAATAACTATAAACCAGGTTGGAGGAATCACCCCAATTTATCTTAGAGCAACCCGAACAAAGCGCAGCGCCCACCCAATTCTTATGCGCCCGGATTTCTGCCGCCTCCCCCTCTTCCAAAACCCTCCCAATGGAGGAAATTTTTTTAAATACATAACGTCCAACGAATCAAATATCTAGAACATCACTGGATCGCTAAAAACCCTTGAACAACAGGTTGGACAAATGGCGAGAATGATGTTCGAGCGCGCGCTCGGGGCACTGCCGGGAAACACGGAGCCCAACCCTTGGTAGAACGCCAACGCTATAACCCTTCGTAGAGGTAAGTAGGTGGTCGATCCAAAATGGACCGATCCTCAGGTACATATTTCACCTCCGACCACTCTTCCCCCTTCTTCGATTACACCGCCTTTACCAATTTTAAACGAAAAAAATTATTTTAAACAAGGCTCTGCCATATCCGCATAGGTTAGATGATGAGCATATGAATGCTCAATATAAAAAATTTATTTTACTATTAAAACAAATTCATATTAATGTTCCTGTCTGCGAGGCGATCTCGCAGATGCATAAGTATGCGAAATATTTGAAAGAACTTCTTTCTAATAAACAAAAATTGGAAAATATTTCGCATATCTCTTGTAACTCCCCGAAACTCAAAAGAGCGACGGGAGGCATTTTGGGCCAAATTTGGAATTTGGCAGGGGGCAAACAGCCTGAGACACGGGCGTGTCCCAGGGTGTGTCAGGCTTGAGTCGACGATTTGGTCGTGAGGTCGACGAATTTTGGAGTCGATGATTGTCGAGTAGCGAACACGGCCTGAGACACGGGCGTGTCTCAGGGTGTGTCGAGCTCGTGTCGACGATCGGCCCGGGAAGTCGACATTTTCGCTCGACGATGTGTTGAGATAGGGAACACGGCCTAGGACACGGGCGTTTCCAAGGCCGTTTCAGGTGGTCGATGAACTGCGCTCCATGAAGTGTCGAGACAGTGAACACGGCGTGGAGCCCAGGCGTGTTCGGGTTTGACGAGGGCGTGTCAAATAGGACACGGGAGTGTCCAAGACCCGTGTGAGTCTCGGGTTTGTGTTGGTCCTGTGTTGATGGGGGAACATGCCCGGGAACACAGGCGTGTACTGGCTGACACGGGCATGTCAGGTAGAACACGGGCATGTTGGATGCCCGTGTGTTTTTCAAGACGCGTCGATTTTGACGGCGAATGAGGGACACTAGCCTGGACACGGGCGTGTCGCAGGCTTTGTTTGGCCCAGGTTTTACTTTTCAGCTATGGATCGTAGCTGTTCGTTTCCTTATTTTGGGATCCGACGGTTGGGGGTTGTTCCTACTGGGATATACTCGGGATTGGGCCTTTGAAACCCTCATTTCACTTGAGTTGTTCTCCTTCTAAGTCTAGAGAGAGGGGATAGCAAAGGAGAAAGAAGAAGTCGAGATTCGGTCACCGATGGAGCTTCGGAGCTTCAAATCGCGAACCGACTTAGGATCTATGGAGGCAAGGAGAGTGTGGTGCTTTTCATCTGCTTACATATCCATGGCGCCATGGAAGAACGCTAGGGTAACGATTATCTACTTGAGCATGTGAAGCTCTACTTCTTTTGCATAGGGAAGCCCGCTCTCGCGAGTTTGCGGTGAGTTTGAGGCGTTCCTTCGGGTAGACATGAATAGTCCCCGTTGTGTACATGTAGAGTCTGTAACCGAGAACGGATATAGGCATGATGTGTGAAGCCTACCCGAAAAAGTTGGTCTGGATCGGTGATGTTGCATTGCATAAGTGGCAGGAGAAGGCTCCGTGCGAATGTTTGTTTTTCAGGTTTTCTACGAGGTAGATTACAACAGGGAGTCTTGTGGATTAACTCCTAGGGACACCCAGAAAACTGGGCGGATGCGCAGTTCTGCCGTCATGTGGGCCTGGAGCCAACTTGAACATAACTGGGTTATGTGATGTTTGTAAATGATTTGGGACTCGGGAAAATTTGACCCGCGCATATGTTTTTAAATTAACGTTGTGGTGTGAGCAAAGGGTAAGGCAGAATCGTACCCACTCTATGTCGTTCGGTTAAAGAGACCTAAAGCTACTTGGCACTTACCGTTGGCATAGATGGAGGGTCTTAGGCAGTGGCCAGAAAGACCAAATGCTCATGAGAGATTGCCGTCCCAGGGACGGTGGTGAGTCGACGGGCTTAGACCGTGATCAACGAGAATGTACCCAGAGTGCACGGGCGTGTGGCCATGCATGCCAACGCCTGTGATGCAATATATTTTTTATACTGCTTGGTTATGCTAATAAAGTGCAGGGAAGGAGCATCGCCGGCCCGAATTGGGGGTGGGATCGTTATAATTTGGTCAGCTTTACAGGCCGTTGCTTTGGTTTGCCACCATTGAGTAGATTGTGCTTGCAGGTGCTGCGGAGACGAGCGGTAAATAGCGGGCTAAAGCCCATGTTGCTGAGCCAGCCCTTGAAGGCCTAATTTTGAGTTTTTTCTTTTATTCATGTATGGCCGGCCTGCGTGCCGAGGTTTGAAAGACATGTAACTTGAGGTAAATAATTGTAAGGCCATAAGGCCAATACTTGTGTATTTATACTTCATTCCTTTTTGGCGTATTAGTGCACATTCATGCTAGTGTTGGGTTCTTTATTATTGCAACTAATAAAATTGCTTCCGCTAGAGTGACTCTGTGTAGGACGTTGGATTGGTTGGATGGTTTCCATTGAGTAACCACCCGGTCTGTCTATGGTATATGGTGTCGGGCCCCGACCGGACCTACTACTATATTTTATGCGACGGATAGGGGGCATTACAATTTGGTATCAGACTACTGGTTTCGGTCAGGCTTAAAATGAATTCGTGGGTGAATTCTTTTAAGGGGTGGTGAGCACATGTGTGTGTGTCATTGTTATAACTGCATAAGAAACCCATGAATGTCCACTTAGGAATGAAAAATACACGTGTTTGACGAACCTTCATGTTAATATATTTGCGTTTTGCAATTTTGTTTGGTCGCTTAATGGTGTTTTGTACCACTATAGGTGACTAGAAGCGGTGCTGGGTCGTCGGAACGCCGAGTTTTTGAGTCTAGTAGTGCACCAAATGATGCTCATGCAACATCTCCATCGGCCGACACCACACAATTGGTGTCCGAAGCAGTGTTTGTCATGATCAATGCGCAGCCTGCAAGGCAAATACATCAGCCCGCTCCTGCGATGGAGCAGGTACCTCTTCCAGAGGTTGAGCTGAGAAGAGTGGAACAGGTAGTAGTGGAGCCGTTGGTGCCAAGGAGTGCAACTGAGAGACAGTTCAAACATGTCATGAGCTTTAATCCTCCGATATTCTCGGGGTTGGGAACCGCATCTCAAGCTGAAGACTGGCTCTCCCGTATAAAGAGAGTCCTGACAGCGACGGAGATGGAGGAGTGGCAGATGACTACTATAGATATGTTCCTATTGGATGGAGACACTATGCTGTGGTGGGAGGGTTTGGAGGTGCATCTATTGAGAGGTAGGCAACTTACAGACGTCTCGATGGAGGAGTTCTCAATATTGGTCTTGGCTAGGTACCTCCCTTCAACTCTGAGGATAGCTTTGGAGAATGAGTTCCAGAGGTTGGTACAAGGAGAGAGTATCGTGGATGAGTATCTCCATGAGTTTACTCGGTTGGGTCGGTATGCTAGCTCCACCATCGCGAATGAGGAGCGTAAGACCATCGTTTCTGCGAAGGTCTAAGAGATGACTTGAGGATACTACTCTCGGGCCAATGACGCGGGGTTCTTGACCTTGGCCAACACGGCCCGGTCCTTAGAGAAGGACATGAAGAATGTTCAAGCGAAGAAAAGCCTTGGTGATAAGAAGTCTGGGTTCAAAGTGCCGACTACTTCAAAGTTCGGCTATCAAAGGTTCTACAAGAAGGCTATGACTTCGGGTCTAGCCCCCTCTTCTGGTGCTTCTGGGGTGACTACGGGTCGGACCCGGGTGCATGTTTCACTTGTGGGAAGCCGGGGAACTTTGCCCATGACTGTTGGAGTGGACGTCCCAATTCCGAGAGGAAGCCGGGAGCAACTTATGAAGAGAAGGGTAAGGCGGTGGAGTCAACCACATCCCATTATGCTCTGCCTCAACCAAGGGTTTATAATCTTGGCCAACAGGAGGCCATCAAACAAGCGGATGTGGTGACAGGTATGGTTTAATTTGTAGCAAGTTAAGTTTCTTTAAATACTTGTTATGCGTATGTTACTTACCACTGCTTGTTTAGGATTTGTTTTGATTTGTGAGTTTCCGGCGAGAGCACTCTTTGATACGTGATCTTCACACTCCTTCTTATCTAAAGGATTCATATCGCGCATCGGAGTACCTTCTTCGATGGCGAAGGACAAGTTGGATGTTTTGTTACCGAATGGGTGTTCGATGCGCGCAAATAAAATCTGCGGTGTGAAGATTCGCATTGGTAATCAAGAGTTTGATCTGAAAGCGTCGTTATTATCGCTGGTGGAGTTCGACGTTATATTTGGCATGGACTGGCTCTCGGAGCAGCGTGCCTATATTGATTGCGGACGCAAGGAAGTCAAGTTGGGCGCAAGTCGTGAGATGACTTTTACGGGCTTGAAAGGGTCGAGCAAGACGTTGATGTCTGCTCTTCAGGTGGTGAAGGCGGTTTGTGCTAGTGCAGAGCTGTTCTTTACACTAGTGGAGGTTGCAAAGCCAAAGCCTATGTTGGATAGTATTTCAGTGGTAGCTGAGTACCCTGATGTGTTCCCCGCAGATCTTCCTGAAGCCCCGCCTCAACGGGAGATAGATTTCACTATTGAGCTAGTTCCAGGTGCAAAGCCTGTGTCACGATCTCCGTATTAGCTAGTGCCTAAGGAAATGGCGGAGCTGAAAGTGCAACTTCAAGAGTTGTTGGAGTAAGGGTTTGTGCGTCGAAGTTCGTCGCCTTGGAGCGCACCGGCCCTCTTCGTAAAGAGGAAGGACGGGAGCTTGAGACTTTGTATTGATTATCGGGAGTTAAACAAGCAAACGGAAAAGAACAAGTACCCAATCCAAAGGATCGATGATCTTTTTGATCAGTTGGTCGGGTCGACGGTGTACTCTAAGTTGGATCTCAAGTCTGGTTACTATCAGCTGAGGATAAGGGAGAGTGATATCCCTAAGACAGCGTTCAGTACAAGATACAGGCATTACGAGTTTACGGTCATGCTGTTTGGGCTGACGAATGCACCGTCAGTGCAAATGGATTTGATGAACAGGACCTTCAGGGAGTACTTGGACCATTTTATGATCGTCTTCATTGACGATATTTTGGTGTACTCGCAGAGTGAGGAAGATCACTTCAGGCATCTTCATTTGGTTTTGGAGACGCTAAGGAGGAATCAATTGTACGCCAAGTTCTCAAAGTGCGAGTTTTGGTTGTCCTCGATGGCGTTCCTCGGTCATATAGTGAGTGGGGAAGGTATTGTAGTGGATCCCGTGAAGATTGTTGCGATACGAGAGTGGCCTGAGCTTTCTATGGTAGCGGAATTCCGGAGCTTTCTGGGGCTTGCCGGCTATTATATGCGCTTCGTAGAGAACTTCTCGTGGATAGCGTTACCTCTCACTACTTTGACGAGGAAGGAGCAGAAGTTCGTTTGGACGTCGGAGTGCGTGCGAGCTTTTGAGGAGTTGAAATGTCGGTTGACCAAGGCGCCTGTGTTGAGTTCGCCGAGTGGGACCGAAGGTTATGAGATTTATAGTGATGCTTCGGGCAGTGGTTTGGGATGTGTGCTGTTACAGCATGGAAGCGTTATAGCATATGGCTCGAGACAGATGAAAGTGCACCAGAGGAACTATCTGGTCCACGACTTGGAGTTAGCTGCCGTGTTTTTTCCTTGAAGTTGTGGAGACATTATTTGTAAGGTATGAAGATTGATATCTACACCGATCACAAGAGCCTGAAATATTTGATTGATCAGAAATATCTGAACATGCGGAAGCGTAGATGGATGGAGTTCCTTGGGGACTATACATTCAAGATCAACTACGTGCCTGGTATAGGCAATGCGGTTGCAGACGCGTTGAGTCACCGGGCCCCAGCTCAAGCCAATTGACTGTCGGTCCATGACGAGCGGTTGGTTCAGGAGTTTGAGGCGTTGGAGATCTCTTGTGTTGATAAGCAATCAAGTGCTGAAGCATTATTAAATTGGACTGAATTCCAATATGACCTGGCTGATCGGATTCGACAGGCGTTGGATATGTATATCCACATGAAGCAACTCATGATAGAGGCTCTGGATGGGTCAAATTACCAATTCGTTGTGGAGGACGGATTAATTGGAAAGACGATCGTCTGTGCATCCCAAGCGTGGGCAATTTGCAGCTGGAATTGTTGTACAAGGCGCATCATACCAAGTACTCAATTCACCCGGGGAGCACGAAGATGTACCGCGATGTTAAGAAATTGTTCTGGTGGCCAGGACTGAAAAAGGATGTGGCGCTCTACATGGCGAAGTGTCAAACTTGCACTTCGGTGAAGGCAGAATGCCAAAAGCCGGGAGGATTCTTGAAATCCATGCCTATTCGGAGTGGAAGTTTGACGACATTACTATGGACTTTATACACGGGTTGCCATGGTCTCAAAAGGGGAACGACGCCACTTGGGTGGTCGTAGATCGTCTACGAAGGTGTCACATTTCATTCTGCATAGGAAGGATGATCCGGTTGAGAAATGTGCAAAGCTATATGTGGATAATATTGTACGGCTTCATGGTGTGCCCCGCAGCATCGTGAGTGACCGAGATGGGCGGTTCACGTCCTATGATTGGAGTCTGGTGCAGCAGATGTTGGGAACAAAGCTGAGTTTTAGCACAGCCTTTCATCCGCAAACGGATGGGCAGACTGAGAGGGTCAATAGGACAATGGAAGACATGCTTCGCATGTGTGTCATGGACTTTGGAAAGCAATGGAAGATCACCTATACTTGGTGGAATTCGCTTACAACAATAGCTACCAGGCGAGCATTCAAATGGCGCCCTTCGAAGCACTTTATGGTAGAAAATGCCGCACGTCATTGTCCTGGTTGCAAATGGGTAAGTCAAAGTTGTATAAGCGACTAGAGGTGGAGGATGTTACTTCTTTGGTGAGAACCATTTGGGAGAGGTTGCTAATCGCTCAGGACCGCCAGGCTAAGTACTATAATTCCAAGCACAGGAGCATGGAGTTTGCTATTGGCGATTGGGTGTACTTGAAGATCAAGTCGTTTAAGGGTATCTCGCGGGTGCAGCGCTTGAAGAAGCTAATCCCGAGGTACCATGTTCTATGCCTGAGGTGTACCCTGCTGATGAGTAGGCTTCGTCACAGGCTACAAGGAAAATTCCAATTGTTAGTTAATGTACAAGTGGAACTAATGAAAAGTGGACTTTTGCTTGTTATTCTCCCTTATGGGCACACCCTTGCTTCGGCTGCTAGTTTGTCCTCAAACTAAGCTCGTGCGGGGTGGCCTAGTGTTTTGTGGACTTCTACTCTTTCGATCGATGTTTCCTTGATACCAGTATGTAAGAACACTTTTTCGCTACACTATCAGGTATTACGCCGAGAACCGCCTCTTTGCGGTGACACCGACACATGGGAAGGTCGCCACTACAAAACGTCGATTCTCCCGATAATGAATATCATCAAGAAGTAGAAGTACAAAAAATCAGACAAGTATGCCTAGTCCACAAAATCACATGTAACCTATGAAATAGAAAATCATAATAAGTCCACACGAAGATATAAGTACTAAAGTAGATCAGCATAATAGGAATATAAATGGTCTTATGCCAGGTACAACAAGTCCTTACTACAAATCTCTCTCATGGAAGCTAGTGAGGCTAACACTCACTGATCCAGAGACTGGTGCTCCCGTAATAGACTGGCCCACCTCCATGTGCATCGTGCTCCGCTGGTGCTGCATCTCCTATAGCGGCTCCTTGTCTCCCATGCAGAGTCCTCGAAATGTTTGATCCACCGACCGTTAGTCATAAAGACTAAGCCAACTATCATCCCCGCCTCGCCCCTGTGACTTCTAGCCACCGTGCGGGATGAGAGATAGGGAAGCTTATGAGGCTGGAGAGTAGGAACAAGCAGGTGACAGCGGAGCTAACTAGCAGGTATATAGTACATCTATAGATTTTAAAAGGAAAAACAAGCAAGCAGTTATATAATATGGAAGCAGTAATGTAAACAAGTAGAGTAGAGTAGTGGTACGTGTAAAGTAAAACAATGAAATAAGTAAACCTAGCTTATATGAATGCACATATAAACATATAAGTTAAGGGGTCTTTTGCAAGGCTCACATCGTAAAAAAAATCTCATACCAATTTATATGATGGGGTGTCAGGTTGTATGCGAGTATGTGTGCAGTGATATGTTATTCCATGATTCATGCAAGTGCAACATATGCACATGACTCTATGCGCACAGACCATTAGTTCACCCATTTTGGAAGCTAGATTCACTCCTAGGAGCCTCCATCGTGGCCAATGGAGACAGTGGGTCGGGCCACCCCACTCATAGATGGGTATTCACACTATCAGGCCTAGACCATACATACACCCCTGAAGGACACACCAGGGTCTCTGAGTACTATACTGACCCACCGCTAGTCTTTTCCTTGGCAAAGTGTAAACCACACCCGCCGAGTCATCGTATTGACGTCGGTGTGAATGACGATCAAATACCGAAGTCCCACCACCTTATGCACATGCACACATGAATTCCCTAGCCATCGGCTCCCCGGACTAACCTATGTGTCACAACTACCTTCCGAGCCTTCGACTCGCCGGGCTAACCTGCCCCTTTCCACAACCATCGAGCCTACCGCTCGCATAACCTAAACAAGATAACCTCTCGAAACATCAGGGTGAATGAAAGTGAAGTCCTATTATATTTCTAATTACTCTTGCACTCATTTTAGACTTACGGTTTAGGGTTAACCTCGGACTGCCCAGGGCATTCCCTTTGAAGTGCTCTCGAGGGCACTAGGAACTACGATGGGATGAAGCCCAAAGCTCTCTTTCACAAGGTACTTATTATTGTTGGTATCTACCTATAGTCAATCCCATTTAATGTTATACTAAATCTAACACTAGTGTATTTCGACTCTCTCTCTCTCCCTCTCCATAGGGAAGACGATCATTCATCGACCCCGAGCACCACTTAACACTAGTCAACCAGGTTCCCTCAACCTGCCTTCCAATGGTGACCTTACTCATTCTAAACCAAACCAGGTATAACAACTACCCTTTCTCATAACAGGTTTCACATATTACTCTACTTTTTATAGTTTCTACTATGTGTAGACCAACTATCCTACATAATGAGTGTGAATGGCGACCCCTTCAAATATTCATCTGATTGACAAAAGATTATTACTATGGGTATATAATGTTGTTTTAGTAATGAATCCATAATATAATTTTTTTCTTAATTAAATTATTATTTAATTAATTTTATGCAATATATGACCAAAAATGCCTTTGAACATCAATACACTTTTCTGACCTGGTATGGTCTTAACAAAATTATGATAGATGTATCTCATCAAAATAAGAGTAAGTATTGAAATTATTAATTTTCCAATAATGTTTTGACTTCCAAACATAATATTGAACAATCTACCAAAATAACGGAGTTAAGAGGGAAGTACTAAATTTATTCATCCAAAAATTATAAATAAATTACTAGATTCTAACAATGACTAGAAAGGTCTACTGACCAAAAAATACAATTTTCTAAGTCAATTTGGTAACATAAATAAATTACTTAACGATATTCAACATTGGGTACTTTGTGTATGTTCCTAAATGAAATACCTTCCAATAATTCTATAAAAAATTTCAGAACATTATAATGCCATAAAAAGTGCTATGACCAAGTTTCAAATTTTCCAATGAATTACAAATCCATAATCAATTTTCTTGCAATTAGAGCAAACATTGGGGTTGTGAATAAAGTACCAAATATATCTATCCAAAATTCATAACAAAATTATCAGAGAACAATTACACCAAATAGGCTCCCTGCCTAAGTTTCATGAACATCAAAGAATATTTAAACTTGAAATTCTATTTTGAAATAAAATGCCCAAATTAATACTTAATTAATCCGGAGGGAATGAATGTTCCTAAAAATTCCAAAAATATTTTTAGGGCTTATTACCACCCTATGAAGTAGCCTACAAATTTTCAAGCTATTCCAAGGAAATATGTCCCCATGTGCTTCTCAATACTCAAAGGCAACATTAGGGTTTGTACTAGGGTTTGTGGGCATATCCACACCAAACAACCCGAAACCACTTGTGTGAGGGTTATATAAGACTACAAGTCAGTTGCCAAAGTTTCACCACATTTGGATGAGGAATGGTCACTCACTCCACCTAGTGCACTATTGACCTAATTTACCCTTAATGGACCAAACTTTGGTCACATCAATACCTACTCAAATCAACCCCAAATGGGTGATATTTATATCACGGACATATATTGACCCTAAGGACCACACACGAAAATTATTGTTGATTTTAGGGTCAATAGACCCCTTAATTAATTCATGCCTATTTTATTAAATTTTTACAAAAACTATAGAAAAATGTTCTCCCAAAATTCTCATTTTTGGATATGTTGTAAGTATATGTAAGAGAGACTCCCAGCCCAAACTTCAAGTCATTTGAACAAGTTGTTTATTGGGGGCACTCAAATTTGTCACTTACTGTCCCTATGTATAGCCTGCATCATTTTGGATGTTGTAGTCAGACGACTCAACGAAATGGGTTGAAATTTATTTTAAAATAAAGAAGACTTTAAGAGCTACAATTTTATGTTGATCATTTCCCCAGTAGGTGATATAAGTATTTTCAATAATTAAAACTATCCACTGCAATAAGTGTGACATAAATCAAATAAAATGAAATGATATAGTCCTAAACTATTTCAGATGGCGGCATGTATCTTGAAACAATCCAGCGGCTGCCCATCATCATCCCTAGCACGCCAATGGTCCAGATCAACCCGACCTGGAGCAAATTCCAGTCCAATTTCACGGCCACCCATCCACCTCCCTGGCCGGCAATCGCCACAACCTCCATTGAGGTGGGGGCTATCGATGGGCTGCGACACGGCCGCCAGAGGGGCCATTTTTGGTGAACCCGCAACCACTCATTTCGCATGGAATTTATTCAAAACCACTCACTAGATCGAGCTCAACTGATTCCAATATAACCCCTAGTTGATATAAGAGGATAGCATAAAGGGAGAGGGGGAGAAGTCGACCTTTTGGGAGGCGTGAAGCCTTGCCGATCGACGAGATGCCATTTTTGGTGGTGGTGTCGTTTGGTACTCTTCAACTGCACTATAGGAAGGCTCAGCTGCTTCAGGTAAAGTGTGGAAAAGGCTGTTGGGGGCTTAGAGATGTTTTTAAGATTGCCAAATATGGAAGTGGAAGGGTGTAGCATCGATGGTCATTAATGGTCATGAAGGTCACTTCTCGACCATGGATTGGGGGTGGGTGGGTGAACATGGCTCAACTAGACCGGGAAATGGCTGGAAACTTCTCCTCTCCCCTGGGGAGTTGAATCCAGCATTGAACATGAATAGAGAGGCCCTTGACATCACTTGCCCATGAATGGCCTCTCTTTCTCTCTCCTCCATTAAAGGAAAGATTGAGATTTCTCACTCCTAGTCAGCCTCTACAGAATTTTAGTTGCATTTTAAGTAAATTCCTGCCACCTAAAGTTAATTGGCCACACTAGTTGGGCTTAGCCTAAGTGTGTTAGGCTTGGTTAGGTCCACTTAGGCTAATTTGACTTAATCTTGGGGTTGAGTTAATGTAACGCCCCCAATTTTTCGATATTTGGTTTAATTCATTATCTGGCGTGTTTATGATGTCAGTGCATTACATTGACGCATTTTCAGCATTTGCAGTTGTTAGAGCATGGTTTTAGCTCATAGGTTATCTGTGTGTGTGGCTAGATTTAGCCTGTTTGCAAGATTTCCTAGCACGTCGGGTATGTTTTGGTGACTCGGTGGAGCGTCTTTGTGAATGCTTGTGTTTTGTCTTCGGGATGTGTTTACCCGTGTTTGGTTCATCGAATTTTAATTTCGACTGCACTGTTGGGTTGACAGCATCGGTATTTATCTACTGTACGATTTTCGTAAATTTTCGGGTAAGTTCGGTTTTCTAGTCGTTTTGACATTTTGTTTAATTAATTATGTTATCCTATAATAAAATAATCGGATAAAAGTAGTATAAATAGAACCCATCGCTTCAAATCCAATTCATTTGTCTCCCTCTTGAAACCTTCGGCTTGTTGCGGAAGAACGAGAGCGGCGGACTTTCCAAAGCCTTCGACTGCCGATTTCTGGAGTTTAGGTGCTCGATTTCTTCTTTGGAGAGTGGATCTGGGTAGATCTCGTCTAGATCTATGTTTCTACGGTAAGATTTTATAGTTTTTTAGATTTTTAGAGGTCTAGCTAGGCGGCTTTGACACTCTTTCATCCTCAAAAGTTTCAGGAAGTGTTTCTCCGGAAGTTTTAGGAGCATTTACGTTGCTGGATTGGCGATTTGAGGCAAGTGGTGACTTCTTCCCCTTGTCAAGTTTGTCTTTTCCTGTACATATTCCTTACTGTTCTTCCTTTTGTAGTAGTTTTTGGTAATAGGGTTAGATCCAGCCTTTGCCAATCAGCTTTATGGTATTATTTTTTTCAGCCAAGTTCAATTATCATATCATTCAATGTATTATTTTCTTGGAGTAGTTGCCGGTTTGGTTTGGACAGCATTCGTCGAATTGAAGCTAATTCGTCGAACGGATTTCGACGAACAGAGGAAAATCGTCGAACAGAGTTCGACGAATAAATCGCAAATCGTCGAACAGAGTGCATCGAACTGAGCCAATTCGTCGAACGGAGTAATATTCGTTGAGTATGGCCCTAGGCGTTGAGTATAGCCCTTAGGCGTTGAGTGTAGCCTTAGCACTAAATCCAATTTCAAGACTAAGTCCAAAAGCATTTAGCGCGTTGAGTGCAAGTGTGTTGATTACACTCAACGCCTTGCTGAGAGCTCTGCCGCGCTAAGTGTAAAAGCGTTGAGTGTGTTGAGTGCACTCAACGCGGCGTTGAGTGTGCTACATACACTCAATGCCATCAGATTTTGATGCTAAGTCAAAAGGCGTTGAGTGTGCTACCTACAATTAACGCGACATTGAGTGTGCTGTATTCCCTCAACTCCATCAGGAAATCTTGGAGTCTATGTGTAAAAGCGTTGACAGTGTTGAGTGAGCTTAAGTCACTCAACGTCGTCACTCTTTTTTTCGGCAAGTTAAGTATAAAGCATCGATAGCGTTGAGTGAGCTGAACTCACTCATCACCGTCATTTTGTCTCCACAAATCTAAGTGTTATAGCGTCGACAGCGTTGAGTGAGCTGAACTCACTCAACGTCGTCATCAGCTTTTGGCAGCTAAGTGTTTAAACGTTAAGTGAGCTGAACTCACTCAATGCCATCATCTGATTATTACTGATGTGTTTAAGCATTGAGTGTGCTGAGTTGTGGCGTCGAGTGCGTTGACTGCACTCGACATGGTGTCGAGTGTACTCGACGCTTTTTCCTTAGCTTTGTGTCATTTCACCGATTTGACGTGTATTACTAAGGCTTAGTCTTTCCAAGCTAGACTCGTCGGTTTACTGCTGAATTTATTGAGTTTGGGTTTATGGGTATTTGGATGTATGGGGTTGGAATGGTTGGCTTAGTTTCATGAATCATTATACCCGACAATGTTTGGGTCTCGATTTTGGGCAGTTGGGTTGTGTTAGATCAGATGGCCACCACCGCAGTCCCGTTTTGAGATGTCTGGGTCTGTTAGTTAGAGTTTGACCAGTTTGGTCCCGACTCAAATCTGGTTGCGTTGCGGTGTTAATGATTTAAGTGTTTATTGAGCATTTGCCCAGTTTTTGTTTCCTATCGATTAATCTTATATTGTTTCTGTCTTTCCTCGCAGATTGTTTCTGGAGTATAACTCCGTTCGCACTTGGTGCAAATTTCATTACCTTTTAACTTTATAAGTTATCTCTTCGTTCTAAATCTCTAGTTAGTTTACTGTACTTTCTTTCGACAGCTATTCAAGTTTGGGATTAGTAATCTTGCTACTCCCTTGTCTGCTGACTGTTTTGTTTGCCACTTGTGTTTTTTTTCTTGCTGATGTGTTCTTTCTTTGAATGCCTCAGGTTCTGAACTGTAGCTGGTTGAGCGGCTAGGTTTGGATTTTGCTAGTGGATTGCAGTGTTGCTGAGGTTTCCTCTACCTTGAGAGGTAGATCTTGGTGGTTTTCTTGTTAGTACAGACACTCATACTGACTAGTAGGTGTGTCAATTTGTTGACGCCCACTGGTGGTTTCCTTTTGAATTGCTGAATACTTTGCTAAGATGCTAGTTTTGTATTTTGTGGTTGTTTTTTTGTTCTCTGGGAATGTTTTATGCTAGGTTGCATGTTAGGTATTTTCACCTATAAAAGCATTACTACTTGTACTTCATACATCTCATATTTCCAAAATTAAAATACGATTTTCTAGCTAAAGTAACCGTGTATTTTACTCGCGCACGGGCGTTTCCGCCCGTGCGTGAACACAACGCACGATTAGCCACAAAAGGAAACAACCAAGAAGCTACAGGAAAATCGTGTGTTTCCTTCACGCACGGTTCCGAAAAAACCGTGCGTCCACCGTGCGTTAAGAAATTTGTCGAGCTTAGCTCGACGATTCTCCTGCACAAACAAAACGCACGATCAAAACGAACCGTGTGCTAAGAAAACGCACGATCGTGCGTTTTCGTCAAACTTGCATTGTAGCCTTGGGGAAAATGCTCTACCTGCATACAAACAATCAAAACCAAAGAGGACCCTCCAGTGTCACAGAAATGAAATGAAAATAGCCGGAAAGGGCCATGGGGAGCACCATGTGCTTATCGCCAGAAATAGAATGCGCAATTGCACACCAATGGGCCAAAACATTGCACTAAGCGTGAAAAATGGTAAAAATGAAATATCAATGATACCATACCAAAAGTGAAGTGCAAGTGCATGAAATCTAGCTCAGATGAGTCTAAAAACCCCTATATAAATCAGACTCATCAATTATACTTGTGGCAAGTCAGGGTTTTTTTCCCGTGAATGTACTAGTGGCCTTCCACGGACGAAAAAGAACGCAGGAGCATCTTATGCTGAGAAGGGATAGACGGTGGAGTCCACTGCATCCCAATATGCTCCAGCTTAGCCGAGGGTTTACAATCTTGGCCAACTGTAGGTCATCAAAATTGTTGATATCGTCATAGATACTAGTAGTATATAGTTTTCATTCTTTATATACTTTATACATTGTGAATTGATTGTGTATAACTTGATCAATGTAGACTTTGTCCTTATTCGGGACTATCCAGCAAGAGCTCTGTTCGATACAGGTACTTCTCATTTGTTTCCATCCGAGGACTTCATATTGCGAATCAGGGTGTTTAATCTTATGCCGATAGAGAGATTAAAGGTGTTGTTACATAACAAATGCTTGATGCGTGCAGATAGATTTTCCTATCACTACTAAAAAAGTGACTTTTACTCGCGCTCGTATTGCCCACACCCATTTTCTGTGGCTAAAAGACATATTATTGTGGCTAAAAGCCTAAAATCGTGGCTAAAAGTCATGGCAAAAGGGAATTTGCTACGGAACGAGCGTGGGAAATACTTTTTTGCCACGCTCGCATTGCCCACGCCCATTTTCCACTGCAGGCCGTGGCTAAAAGTCTTTTGCCACGATTTTAGACTTTTAGCCCCGACAATTTGCCCTGGTTAAAAGCCTATTTTCTAGTAGTGTATGTTGAGATGCGTATAGGAAGTCAGGGTTTCAGATTGGAAGCATCAGCGCTACCGATATCTGACTTTGATTTAATCTTTGGCATGGACTGACTCTCGGAGCAGCAAGTGTTGGGTATTGTATCCATAATAACCTTGATTTAAAGTAGTGTCCCTTGAACTAAGATGAATTAAGATTGTATTTGATGATGTATATTTAGTTATGTGCTTGCAGAACTCTATTGATAAGTACAACCCAATATAAGGTTACAGTTGGTCATGAAACACAGGACTGTACAATGTAATCTCGTATTATGTAGGCCAATGTGTTGACTCATGTATAATCTCTCTATTAGAGTGTGTTGGATCCATTGATCACAATGTCCCAGATTTGAAGAAGGCCTATAAGACAATTGTATGCAAAATATTGCATTTAATGCATGCTTTAAGTTCTATATACGCAGGTTGCTCTTTGTTCACTATTCAAATAGGTTGTCTAAGAACAAATGGCATGTGGACACAAGACAGGATGCTGATAGGGAAGAAATTTACCTAAGTCTGGATGCGTTGAGTGATGGTATTTCACTCAACGCTAGATGACTTTAAGCGTTGAGTAAAGCCTGGGCGGTCAAAGCCTCAACATGGCCAAAGCAGAAATCTGGTTAAGTCCAGAAGCATTGAGTGAAGACAGTTCACTAAACGGAAAAACAAGCAAGCAGTTATATAATATGGAAGCAGTAATGTAAATAAGTAGAGTAGAGTAGTGGTACATGTAAAGTAAAACAATGAAATAAGTAAACCGAGCTTATATGAATGCACATATAAACATATAAGTTAAGGGGTCTTTTGCTAGGCTCCAATCGTAAAAAAAATCTCATACCAATTTATACGATGGGGTGTCAGGTTGTATGCGAGTATGTGTGCAGTGATATGTTATTCCATGATTCATGCAAGTGCAACATATGCACATGACTCTATGCGCACAAACCATTAGTTCACCCATTTTGGAAGCTAGATTCACTCCTAGGAGCCTCCATTGTGGCCAATGGAGACAGTGGGTCGGGCCACCCCACTAATAGATGGGTATTCACACTATCAGGCCTAGATCATACATACACCCCTGAAGGACACACCAGGGTCTCCGAGTACTATACTGACCCATCGCCAGTCTTTTCCTTAACAAAGTGTAAACCACACCCGCCGAGTCATCGTATTGACATCGGTGTGAATGACCATCAAATACCGAAGTCTCATCACCTTATGCACATGCACACATGAATTCCCTAGCCATCGGCTTCCCGGACTAACCTATCTGTCACAACTACCTTCCGAGCCTTCGACTCGTCGGGCTAACCTGCCCCTTTCCACAACCATCGAGCCTACCGCTCGCATAACCTAAACAAGATAACCTCTCGAAACATCAGGGTGAGTGAAAGTGAAGTCCTATTATATTTCTAATTACTCTTGTACTCATTTTAGACTTACGGTTTAGGGTTAACCTCGGACTGCCCAGGGCATTCCCTTTGAAGTGCTCTCGAGGGCACTAGGAACTACGATGGGATGAAGCTCAAAGATCTCTTTCACAAGGTACCTATTATTGTTGGTATCTACCTATAGTCAATCTCATTTAATGTTATACTAAATCTAACACTAGTGTATTTCGACTCTCTCTCTCTCTCACCATAGGGAAGACAATCATTCATCGACCCCGAGCACCACTTAACACTAGTCAACCAGGTTCCCTCAACCTGCCTTCCAATGGTGACCTTACTCATTCTAAACCAAACCAGGTATAACAACTACCCTTTCCCATAACAGGTTTCACATATTACTCTACTTTTTATAGTTTCTACTATGTGCAGACCAACTATCCTACATAATGAGTGTGAATGGCGACCCCTTCAAATATTCATCTGATTGACAAAAGATTATTACTATGGGTCTATAATGTTGTTTTAGTAATAAATCCATAATATAATTTTTTTCTTAATTAAATTATTATTTAATTAATTTTATGCAATATATGACCAAAAATGCCTTTGAACATCAATACACTTTTCTGACCCGGTATGGTCTTAACAAAATTATGATAGATGTATCTCATCAAAATAAGAGTAAGTATTGAAATTATTAATTTTCCAATAATGTTTTGACTTCCAAACATAATATTGAACAATCTACCAAAATAACAGAGTTAAGAGGGAAGTACTAAATTTATTCATCCAAAAATTATAAATAAATTACTAGATTCTAACAATGACCAGAAAGGTCTACTGACCAAAAAATACATTTTTCTAATTCAATTTGGTAACATAAATAAATTACTTAAAGATATTCAACATTGGGTACTTTGTGTATGTTCCTAAATGAAATACCTTCCAATAATTCTATAAAAAATTTCAGAACATTATAATGCCATAAAAAGTCCTATGACCAAGTTTCACAATTTTCCAATGAATTACAAATCCATAATCAATTTTCTTGCAATTAGAGCAAACATTGAGGTTGTGAATAAAGTACCAAATATATCTATCCAAAATTCATAACAAAATTATCAGAGAACAATTACACCAAATAGGCTCCCTGCCTAAGTTTCATGAACATCAAAGAATATTTAAACTTGAAATTCTATTTTGAAATAAAATGCCCAAATTAATACTTAATTAATCTGGAGGGAATGAATGTTCCTAAAAATTCCAAAAATATTTTTAGGGCTTATTACCACCCTATGAAGTAGCCTACAAATTTTCAAGCTACTCCAAGGAAATATGACCCCATGTGCTTCTCAATACTCAAAAGGCAACATTAGGGTTTGTACTAGGGTTTGTGGGCATATCCACACCAAACAACCCAAAACCACTTGTGTGAGGGTTATATAAGACTACAAGTCAGTTGCCAAAGTTTCACCACATTTGGATGAGGAATGGTCACTCACTCCACCTAGTGCACTATTGACCTAATTTACCCTTAATGGACCAAACTTTGGTCACATCAATACCTACTCAAATCAACCCCAAATGGGTTGATATTTATATCACGGACATATATTGACCCTAAGGACCACACACCAAAATTATTGTTGATTTTGGGGTCAATAGACCCCTTAATTAATTCATGCCTATTTTATTAAATTTTTACAAAAACTATAGAAAAATGTTCTCCCAAAATTCCCATTTTTGGACATGTTATAAGTATATGTAAGAGAGACTCCCAGCCCAAACTTCAAGTCATTTGAACAAGTTGTTTAGTGGGGGCACTCAAATTTGTCACTTACTGTCCCTATGTATAGCCTGCATCATTTTGAATGCTGTAGTCAGACGACTCAACGAAATGGGTTGAAATTTATTTTAAAATAAAGAAGACTTTAAGAGATACAATTTTTTGTTGATCATTTCCCCAGTAGGTGATATAAGTATTTTCAATAATTAAAACTATCCACTGCAATAAGTGTGACATAAATCAAATAAAATGAAATGATATAGTCCTAAACTATTTTAGATGGCGGCACGTATCTTGAAGCAATCCAGCGGCTGCCCATCATCATCCCTAGCACGCCAATGGTCCAGATCAACCCGACCTGGAGCAAATTCCAGTCCAATTTCCCGGTCACCCATCCACCTCCCTGGCCGGCAATCGCCACAACCTCCATTGAGGTGGGGGCTATCGATGGGCGGCGACACGGCCGCCAGAGGGGCCATTTTTGGTGAACCCGCAACCACTCATTTCTCATGGAATGTTTTCAAAACCACTCACTGGATCGAGCTCAACTGATTCCTATATAACCCCTAGTTGATATAAGAGGATAACATAAATGGAGAGGGGGAGAAGTCGACCTTTTGGGAGGCTTGAAGCCTTGCCGGTCGACGAGATGCCATTTTTGGTGGTGGTGTCGTTTGGTACTCTGCAACTGCACTATAGGAAGGCTCAACTGCTTCAGGTAAAGTGTGGAAAAGGCTCTTGGGGGCTTAGAGATGTTTTTAAGATTGCCAAATATGGAAGTGGAAGGGTGTAGCATCGATGGTCATTAATGGTCATGAAGGTGACTTCTCGACCATGGATTGGGGGTGGGTTGGGTGAACATGGCTCAACTAGACCGGGAAATGGCTGGAAACTTCTCCTCTCCCCCTGGGGAGTTGAATCCAGCATTGAGCAAGAATAGAGAGGCCCTTGGCATCACTTGTCCATGAATGGCCTCTCTTTCTCTCTCCTCCATTAAAGGAAAGATTGAGATTTCTCACTCCTAGTCAGCCTCTACAGAATTTTAGTTGCATTTTAAGTAAATTCCTGCCACCTAAAGTTAATTGGCCACACTAGTTGGGCTTAGCCTAAGTGTGTTAGGCTTGGTTAGGTCCACTTAGGCTAATTTGACTTAATCTTGGGGTTGAGTTAATGTAACGCCCCCAATTTTTGATATTTGGTTTAATTCATTATCTGGCGTGTTTATGATGTCAGTGCATTACATTGACGCATTTTCAGCATTTGCAGTTGTTAGAGCATGGTTTTAGCTCATAGGTTATCTGTGTATGTGGCTAGATTTAGCCTGTTTGCAAGATTTCCTAGCACGTCGGGTATGTTTTGGTGACTCGGTGGAGCGTCTTTGTGAATGCTTGTGTTTTGTCTTCGGGATGTGTTTACCCGTGTTTGGTTCATCGAATTTTAATTTCGACTGCACTGTTGGGTTGACAGCATCGGTATTTATCTACTGTACGATTTTTGTAAATTTTCGGGTAAGTTCAGTTTTCTAGTCGTTTTGACATTTTGTTTAATTAATTATGTTATCCTATAATAAAATAATCGGATAAAAGTAGTATAAATAGAACCCATCGCTTCAAATCCAATTCATTTGTCTCCCTCTTGAAACCTTCGGCTTGTTGCGGAAGAACGAGAGCGGCGGACTTTCCAAAGCCTTTGACTGCCGATTTCTGGAGTTTAGGTGCTCGATTTCTTCTTTGGAGAGTGGATCTGGGTAGATCTCGTCTAGATCTATGTTTCTACGGTAAGATTTTATAGTTTTTAGATTTTTAGAGGTCTAGCTAGGCGGCTTTGACACTCTTTCATCCTCAAAAGTTTCAGGAAGTGTTTCTCCGGAAGTTTTAGGAGCATTTACGTTGCTGGATTGGCGATTTGAGGCAAGTGGTGACTTCTTCCCCTTGTCAAGTTTGTCTTTTCCTGTACATATTCCTTACTGTTCTTCCTTTTGTAGTAGTTTTGGTAATAGGGTTAGATCCAGCCTTTGCCAATCAGCTTTATGGTATTATTTTTTTCAGCCAAGTTCAATTATCATATCATTCAATGTATTATTTTCTTGGAGTAGTTGTCGGTTTGGTTTGGACAGCATTCGTCGAATTGAAGCTAATTCGTCGAACGGATTTCGACGAACAGAAGAAAATCGTCGAACAGAGTTCGACGAATAAATCGCAAATCGTCGAACAGAGTGCATCGAACTGAGCCAATTCGTCGAACGGAGTAATATTCGTTGAGTATGGCCCTAGGCGTTGAGTATAGCCCTTAGGCGTTGAGTGTAGCCTTAGCACTAAATCCAATTTCAAGACTAAGTCCAAAAGCATTTAGCGTGTTGAGTGCAAGTGTGTTGATTACACTCAACGCCTTGCTGAGAGCTCTGTCGCGCTAAGTGTAAAAGCGTTGAGTGTGTTGAGTGCACTCAACGCGGCGTTGAGTGTGCTACATACACTCAATGCCATCAGATTTTGATGCTAAGTCAAAAGGCGTTGAGTGTGCTACCTACAATTAACGCGACATTGAGTGTGTTGTATTCCCTCAACTCCATCAGGAAATCTTGGAGTCTATGTGTAAAAGTGTTGACAGTGTTGAGTGAGCTTAAGTCACTCAACGTCGTCACTCTTTTTTTCGGCAAGATAAGTATAAAGCATTGATAGCGTTGAGTGAGCTGAACACACTCATCACCGTCATTTTGTCTCCACAAATCTAAGTGTTATAGCGTCGACAGCATTGAGTGAGCTGAACTCACTCAACGTCGTCATTAGTTTTTGGCAGCTAAGTGTTTAAACGTTAAGTGAGCTGAACTCACTCAATGCCATCATCTGATTATTACTGATGTGTTTAAGCATTGAGTGTGCTGAGTTGTGGCGTCGAGTGTGTTGACTGCACTCGACATGGTGTCGAGTGTACTCGACGCTTTTTCCTTAGCTTTGTGTCATTTCACCGATTTGACGTGTATTACTAAGGCTTAGTCTTTCCAAGCTAGACTCGTCGGTTTTCTGCTTAATTTATTGAGTTTGGGTTTATGGGTATTTGGATGTATGGGGTTGGAATGGTTGGCTTAGTTTCATGAATCATTATACCCGACAATGTTTGGGTCTCAAATTTGGGCAGTTGGGTTGTGTTAGATCAGATGGCCACCACCGCAGTCCCGTTTTGAGATGTCTGGGTCTGTTAGTTAGAGTTTGACCAGTTTGGTCCCGACTCAGATCCGGTTGCGTTACGGTGTTAATGATTTAAGTGTTTATTGAGCATTTGCCCAGTTTTTGTTTCCTATGGATTAATCTTATATTATTTCTGCCTTTCCTCGCAGATTGTTTCTGGAGTATAACTCTGTTCGCACTTGGTGCAAATTTCATTACCTTTTAACTTTATAAGTTATCTCTTCGTTATAAATCTCTAGTTAGTTTACTGTGCTTTCTTTCGACAGCTATTCAAGTTTGGGATTAGTAATCTTGTTACTCCCTTGTCTGCTGACAGTTTTGTTTGCCACTTGTGTTTTTTTTCTTGCTGAAGTGTTCTTTCTTTGAATGTCTCTGGTTCTGAGCTGTAGCCGGTTGAGCAGCTAGGTTTGGATTTTGCTAGTGGATTGCAGTGTTGCTGAGGTTTTCTCTACCTTGAGAGGTAGATCTGGGTTGTTTTCTTGTTAGTACAGACACTCATACTGACTAGTAGGTGTGTCAGTTTGTTGACGCCCACTGGTGGTTTTCTTTTGAATTGTTGAATACTTTTCTAAGATGCTAGTTTTGTATTTTGTGGTTGTTTTTTTGTTCTATGGGAATGTTTTATGTTACGTTGCATGTTAGGTATTTTCACCTATAAAATCATTACTACTTGTACTTCATACAACTCATATTTCCAAAATTAAAATACGATTTTCTAGCTAAAGTAACCGTGTGTTTTACTCGCGCACGGGCGCTGCCGCCCGTGCGTGAACACAACACACGATTAGCCACAAAAAGAAACAACCAAGAAGCTACAGGAAAATCGTGCGTTTCCTTCACGCACGGTTCCGAAAAAACCGTGCGTCCACCGTGCGTTAAGGAATTCGTCGAGCTTAGCTCGACGATTCTCCTGCACAAACAAAACGCACGATCAAAACGAACCGTGTGCTAAGAAAACGCACGATCGTGCGTTTTCCTTAAACCTGCATTGTAGCCTTGGGGAAAATGCTCTACCTGCATACAAACAATCAAAACCAAAGAGGACCCTCCAGTGTCACAGAAATGAAATGAAAATAGCCGGAAAGGGCCATGGGGAGCACCATGTGCTTATCCCTAGAAATAGAATGCGCAATTGCACACCAATGGGCCAAAACATTGCACTAAGCGTGAAAAATGGTAAAAATGAAATATCAACGATATCATACCAAAAGTGAAGTGCAAGTTCGTGAAATCTAGCTCAGATGAGTCTAAAAAACCCTATATAAATCGGACTCATCAATTATATTTGTGGCAAGCCAGGGCTTTTTCCCGTGAATGTACTAGTGGCCTTCCACGGACGAAAAAGAACGCAGGAGCATCTTATGCTGAGAAGGGATAGACGGTGGAGTCCACTGCATCCCAATATGCTCCAGCTTAGCCGAGGGTTTACAATCTTGGCCAATTGTAGGTCATCAAAATTGCTGATATCGTCATAGATACTAGTAGTATATAGTTTTCATTCTTTATATATTTTATACATTGTGAATTGATTGTGTATAACTTGATCAATGTAGACTTTGTCCTTATTCGGGACTATCCAGCAAGAGCTCTGTTCGATACAGGTACTTCTCATTTGTTTCCATCTGAGGACTTCATATTGCGAATCAGGGTGTCTAATCTTATGCCGATAGAGAGATTAAAGGTGTTGTTACCTAACAAATGCTTGATGCGTGCAGATAGATTTTCCTATCACTATTAGAAAAGTGACTTTTAGTCGCGCTCGTATTGCCCACACCCATTTTCTGTGGCTAAAAGACATATTATTGTGGCTAAAAGCCTAAAACCGTGGCTAAAAGTCATGGCAAAGGGGAATTTGCTACGGAACGAGCGTGGGAAATACTTTTTTGCCACGCTCGCATTGCCCACGCCCATTTTCCACTGCAGGTCGTGGCTAAAAGTCTTTTGCCACGATTTTAGACTTTTAGTCCCGACAATTTACCCTGGTTAAAAGCCTATTTTCTAGTAGTGTATGTTGAGATGCGTATAGGAAGTCAGGGTTTCAGATTGGAAGCATCAGCGCTACCGAAATCTGACTTTGATTTAATCTTTGGCATGGACTGACTCTCGGAGCAGCAAGTGTTGGGTATTGTATCCATAATAACCTTGATTTGAAGTAGTGTCCCTTGAACTAAGATGAATTAAGATTGTATTTGATGTTGTATATTTAGTTATGTGCTTGCAGCACTCTATTGATAAGTACAACCCAATGTAAGGTTACATTTGGTCATGAAACACAGGACTATACAATATAATCTCTTATTATGTAGGCCAATGTGTTGACTCATGTATAATCTCTCTATTAGAGTGTGTTGGGTCCATTGATCACAATGTCCCAGATTTGAAGAAGGCCTATAAGACAATTGTATACAAAATATTGCATTTGATGCATGCTTTAAGTTCTATGTACGGAGGTTGCTCTTTGTTCACTATTCAAATAGGTTGTCTAAGAACAAATGGCATGGGGACACAAGACAGGATGCTGATAGGGAAGAAATTTGCCTAAGTCTGGATGCGTTGAGTGATGGTATTTCACTCAACGCTAGATGACTTTAAGCGTTGAGTAAAGCCTAGGCGGTCAAAGCCTCAACATGGCCAAAGCAGAAATCTGGTTAAGTCTAGAAGCATTGAGTGAAGGCAGGTCACTAAACGCCTAGAAGCCAGAACTGTTGAGTAAAGCTCAAACAGTCAAAGCCAGAGAAAAGCTTACAAGAATTCTGGCTAAGTCCAGAAGCGTTGAGTAAAACTCATATAGTCAAAGCCAGGGAAAAGCTGACAAGAATTCTGGCTAAGTCTAGAAGCGTTGAGTGAAGGCAGTTCATGTAATGCCCCTGATTTTTTCGTTGTTTATTTTAATTCTCGTAGTGATGTATTTTTGATGTCAGGGCGATACGTTGACGCGTTGTTAACGTGTGTCATTTGTTGGAGCATGGGTTTGCAAAGCGGGTTTTCCTGTATGGTTCGTTTTGTTTTGGTTGTGCACCTTCCCTAGCGAGCTAGGTGTATTTTTGTGACTCGGTGGAGCTTTTTATAGGGATGTGGTGGCATTTTGTTTTTGGGTGGTGTTTTACCCGGGGTTGGATTTTCGGATTGGGATTTTGACTACGTCGTTAGATTCGTCGAGTCGTTATTTAGCTATAACTCAGTAATCCACTAGTATGTAGTCGAGTACATACACCTATGGACCATCTTCAGATTACGTGAAATATCTTCATGTTCGTTTCCTCCGGAGAGGAGGGGAGGGGACTACTCACTAAACATTCACAAAAAGATTAACACAACTTACTAATTTTTATTCAAAATATGAAGATACTTACAATACAACTACACAAGAACTCAAACACAAACTCTTACAAGCGCTCACTAGGAACTCTGTATAGAACTGTGTATCCTAGAACTTATCTCTCGCATCTTTATATAGAGGGGTGAGACTTCCGACTGGATGCAAACGGGTACAGATATTATAATTAAAGACATTTTACGGTCTTTTAATATTATTAAAGATAATAAAAGACCTGTTACGGTCTTTTAATATTATTTGTCAAAGCATCTTTTAGAAGGTGCCTCCACCTTTGCAAAAGATGCTCTCATATTGTCTTAGTTTATTCATAACACATCCACAGTTTTACCGTGGTGGAAGCCACAGTAGTTACTAAAGGGATAAGAGTGAATAACGAAGAAAACCACCCATAAAAACCAGGGGCGGAGTCTGGTCTTCTATTCCGTGTTGGTACATACTGCGTAGTGCGTAGGATTAACTGTGTTATAGCTTTGGCGGATTCTTCTGCTAGTGAGTCTTCATCATCAGAGAGACAGCCGTATCTTTGGACAAAGTATTTAATTCTATTTCGTTCATAATGTTTTGTTAACTTGTGATCAGGATCTTTGAAACTAAGGCTTCGTGGATAGAATAATTTCACATCATTTGCATGTAGCTATACGCGAAAATCTCGTATTTCTACGGCGAGAACTTTATTGTATGGGATGTCTACATCGTATGCCTTTTTATAACTTCTGAAAGCCCTTATTTGTTTAGGCACTCTACAGAGATTTGTGCTAACGACGTTTGAGTTGTTGATATAGTAGCCTGGATAATCGGCTTTTCCTTGAACGTGAAGATGTATATTTCTCTTTTATTATTTTATAAACAATTAGGTTCAAAACATGAGGAAATGCCCCGTATATGGTTCTCTACTACTCCAGCATAAGGTGTTGTTTCAAATAACTGGAATATAACTTCAGCTATTCTTGTTTCTTTGATATGTCTAACATGCCCCCTTCTTGTGAAGAGGAGGCGGATGATTAATCTTAATTCCGTTAGGTTTGGAATCGTTAATTCTACGCCCGATATAGTTATATCGGTCCATTTTGCTATATCTATCTATAATCGTAGGTATGAGAAATGCAACTCGTTACCCTGTATTTCTGAGCAGGTTAGGCATTCTATTTTTTCCCCCTTTAGAGTCTCCTCTTTTGAAGTAGCCAGATCTCTAAGTATTTTCTGATAATTACATTGGCGTTCTACCTGTCTATGTAATACTTTGGCTAAAACAATACTTTTTACAGGTGCAAGTGCTGATGAATATTGTTGTCAATTATCTTCATCTTCTTTTAATTCTTTAGTATACTGATTGGCTACTGCTTGTAGCTCTTTAATTTAATCTCTAAGATCTGCTAGTTTATTTTCTGTTATGGCTAGAGATGTTCTTAACATGTGGTAGTCTGGGCTCTGATATGACCTCAGTTGGATGTTATTCGATGAGGTCGTTTCGAATATATTATTGTCAGTATTATGGCTATTCTGACTGTTTAGGAAAGCAAAGTGTTCGCAGACACACTCCATGATGTCTTTATAATTTTTTTTATTTCTTGTTGTTCCACAGGTTGTCCACCAGGCACTGTTGGAAGAGTGTAATTTGGTGGCTAGTTCTGAAACGAAGATTGTTATGTGTTGGAAAAGTCTGGGGTTGGAACGGGCCAAATGTGATCTGGTTGTTCTGCTCCATCTGCAAAGAATAATATATAGTTAGCAAATATTAAGAGCTACTCGGGCTACTGCTGGAGATATCTCTAGGGGTGAGATTTGATATTTCTCTTGCGATAATGTCGCGAAGAGTATTAATAAATCTCTTAATGGCTGTTACTTCTCTAGATAAATTTCTATATGTTGGGTGTAAAATTTGTCTACTTTGTTCTAGGTATTCTAGAATTCTTAAATTACGCCTATTCTCTGCGTGTAGTATGCGAAGTTATTCGGTATCATCCATTAATTACTTTGTAGGATGCGAGACAGTTGGTCTGCTAGTTTATTGTCAGTACCTTTGATATGTTCGAACAATAATTTATAATTTTTATTTAATATGTGGTCCAAAAAATTGGTCCATCGTTTATAACTAATTTTCTTTTTATTTCTATTAAGGTAAAATTTTACTATTGTTTCGCAATCCGTTCTTACTAGTATCTCTTGTTTGTTTATGATGAACAGGTGGAATGCGTCTAGTCTATAGCAGACTGCCAGGATTTACAGGTCAATGCTACTGGCTGGGCCTTTTTCTTTAAAATTTCCACTACAATATCGACAATATCTGCTCTTCATTTTTTCCGTATATTTATGGGGTTTGCATTTTAGAATGGCTCCCCATCCGGTTTCACAGCCATCTGTTTCTAATATTAGGTATTCATTGTCTAATGGTAATCTTAAGTCTGGCAGAGACTTAACTACTTCTTTTATTTTTTCTATTTGTTTCTTATCTTCATTATTAAATAACTTTTGTGTGCTCTTCCTTTTACTATATAATGGACCTGCTAATTTTCTCAGATCTTTGATGAATGGTCTTGCATAATTTACCAACTCAAGGAATTGTTGTAAATTTTTAATAGTTGTGATAGGTGGAAAGTCCAGAACCTTTTTACGTATATGCTCTTGGAGTTTTATTCTTCACTGTCCCAGAATTACTCCAAGGAATTCAATACTTTTTCGGAAGAATTGTGTCTTTTGGGTGCTAATAACAAATACTTATTTCATAAATTCGGATAGCACAAGTTTTAAATGGCTTATATGTTCTTCATGTGTTTTTTAGTGTACTAAAATATCATCTATATAAACACCTGTAAAAGTTCGATATTTATTGAATATATCATCCATTTTTTGCAGGAAAATGTTGGGTGCATTTTTTAGTCCGAATGGCATTACTAATCATTCAAAATGTCCTAGTGGGCATGTGAATGATATCCATGGAATGCTACTTGGATGCATCCTTACTTTCCAAAATCCTGATTTTAAATCGAATTTACTAAATAAGAAATGGTTCTGGATGTTATTGAGTAACTCATTCTTATCCGAAATATTGTAGGCATCATCTATGGTGTTATCATTTAATCGACGATAATCTATGACCATGCGTGATTTCCCACGAATTTGTTCACTATGTTTATTGACTATGAATGTCGGGCTACGATGTGGACTATTACTGCGCTGGATGACCTATGACTGCACTGGATAATCTATGACTATGAATTTACTAAAGAAGTAAAGCGCCCGTCTCGATCACTGATGATGTTATGGGGCACACCGTGCAATCGTACTATGTTGTCCACGTACAACTTCGTCAATGTTTCCACTGAATCGTCCTTCTTGTCCGGTATGAAATGTGATACCTTTGTTAATCGGTCAACGATCAGTCAAACGGCATCCTTCCCGCTCTGCGATCTCGGCAACCCATGTACGAAATCCATAAAAATACCATCGAACTTCCATACCGGAATTGGTAACGACTTCAGGAAACTGCCAGGCTTCTGACATTCTTTTTCACCACGGCACAAGTTTGGCACTTAGCCACGTAAAGAGTAATGTCCTTCTTCAAACCCGGCCACCAGAACATTTTTTTCATGTCCTTATACATCTTTGCGCTCCCTGGGTGAATTGAGTACTTTGTGAAGTGTGCTTCATACATTAACTCCTCCCGTAATTTTCCAACATTCTGGACGCACAAACGACCGTCTTTTCTCAAAAGACCGTCATCCAAGGAGAATTGGGGATTTGACTCTTCCACTGCATAGCGCTTCATACTCTCATCGAGTTCTGTGGCTCCTCGAACACTGTCTGTGAGGTTATATTATAACTTCGTCGAGTTCAGACATGCATTTGCAGTAGAATTCTTGTCAACGCAAGAAATCTCTAAGGACTCAAACTCCTGGATCAGACGCTCATCATGCATCTGCAACCAACTTACCGGTACCGGAATCCGCCTACTCAAGGCATCTGCGCCCACATTTGCCTTCGCGGGAGTATAGTGTATCTCGAAGGTATAGTCCCTGAGGAACTCCATCCACCACCGTTATCGTATGTTCAGATCCTTTTGATCTACTAAGTACTTAAGGCTCTCATGGTCCGTGAAAATGTCAACTTTCACGTCGAATAAATAATGACGTCACACCTTAAGTGTACAGATCACAGACGCCAACTCCAAGTCGTGGACTAGATAGTTTCGCTCATGCACTATCAGCTGGCGTGAGCCAGAAGCAATAACATTTTCGAACTAAAGGAGAACGCAGCCTAAGCCGCTCTCTGAAGTATCATTATAGATCTCATAGGTGTTCGTACAACATGGCGAACTCAAGATCGGCGTCGTGGTCAGACGACTCTTTAACTCCTCAAAAGCTAGCGGGCACTCATGCGTCCAAACAAACTTCTGATCTTTCTTGTCAGCGTAGTGAGAGGTAAGTCTATCCGCGAAAAGTTCTTTACGAAGCGTCTATAGTAGCCAGCAAGTCCAAGGAAGCTCCTGACTTCTGCTATAGTAGACAATACAGGTCACTCCCATATCACAACTATCATTGTCGGATCCACCGCAATAACTTCACCACTAACCACGTGACAAAGAAAAGCCACTGACGACAGCCAAAACTCGCACTTTGAGAACTTGTCATAGAGCTTGTTTCTCCTTTGGGTGTGCAAAACTATCCGCAAATAATTTGCATGATCTTCTTCAGACTGAGAGTACACCAATATGTTGTCAATGAAGACGATCACAAATAGGTCCAAGTACTATCTAAACATTCGATGCATCAAGTCCATGGATACCGATGACGCATTTATTATTCCAAACAGCATTACAGTAAACTCATAATGCCCGTAGCGTGTACCAAACGCTATCTTGGAAATATCATCTTCCTGAATCCTCAACTGATAATAGCTAGAATTTAAATCCAGCTTCGAGTAGACAGTTGATTCCAGCAGCTGATCGAACAAGTCATCAATCTGTGATATCGGATATTTGTTCTTCTCTGCCAGCTTATTCAACTCTCGATAATCAATGGATAGCCGCAAGCTTCCGTCATTCTTCTTCACAAAGAGGACTGGTGCACTCCAAGATGACATACTTAAACGTATATAGTCTTGCTCTAGCAATTCTTGCAGTTGAATCTTTAGTTCTGCCATCTCCTTTGGTGTAACCCGGTACGGCGAGCGGGCCACAGGTTTCGCACCTAGCACCAACTATATAGCGAAGTGGCGGTAACCCAGGGAGATCCTTAGGAAACACGTCTGCATATTCCGACACAACAGGAACGTCACTCAAACTAGACTTCGGCTCAACAGCCTCCAACAGCGTGAAGAACAACTCGTGCACTTCTGAACAGCCTAGACTACCTGGAGAGCAGACATCAATATCTTGCTCGATCCTCGCACACCAGCGAACTTAGTTTATCGTTTGTTGTTTTGTCCTAGTGTGACTTCCATAGAGTTGCAATCTATACAGACACATTACTTCGAGATCCAGTCCATGTCAAAGATTAAATCAAACTCAGATATCGGCAGTACAGACGCTTCTAATCTAAAATCGTGACTTCCAATCTGTACCTCAAGATAGCAAGACCTATCCGCACACATCACACATCTGTTAGGTAATAGCACTTCCACTCTATCTGGCAACATAAGAGTAGGCACTCTGATCCACGATATAAAGTTCTCAAATAGAAACGAATGAGAAGCACCTGTATCAAATAGTGCTCTCGCCGGATAGTCCTGAATAAGTACAAAGTCTATACTTATCAAGTTATACACAAGGAATAAACTATATACTACTCGTACCTATGATGACATCAGTCTGTTTGATGGCCTCCTATTGTCCAAGGTTATACACCCTCGGCTGAGCTGGAGCATATTGGGACGCAATGAACTCCACCGTCTTTCCCTTTTCAGCATACGATGTTTCTGCCTTCTTATCAATCTTTGGAGGACCACTCCTACTCTCGCGGGAAAATTGTCCTGCCTTGCCACAAGTATAACATGTGAGCAGACCTCGCCCTGATGTTGCTCCAGAAGTACCAGTAGAAGGAGCCTGTCCAGAAGACTTGGACTTCCATCTCTTGCGGTAGTAAGACTTTCCAGGACGCGGCATTTTGAACTCGGGCTTTATCACCGTCAAGTCTCTCTTTCTCTGCACCCTCTTAATGTCTTTCTCAAACAAACGAGCTGTATTACCAACACTTGGAAACTATGGTTCATCGAACCCGAGAGCAGTAACCTCAGCTCATCTCGCAGTCCCTCGTATAACCTATTGGTCTTGCGCTCTTCGTCAGCAAATGTAGATCTCGCATAACACCCCAACCGGGTAAACTCATGCAGGTAGTAATCCACACAACCCTCGCCCTGAGTCAAACACTGGAACTCGTTCTCCATAGCAATTCACTGTGACGACGGCAGATGCTTTGCCAAGAACAATCCCGAAAATTCCTCCATCGAGATATCTGATAGTCGTCTGTCCGCAAAATGGTGTAACCCCAACTCGTCCCACCAAAGTTGAGCCTCTCCTTCGAGCAGGAAAGTGGCCAAGGTGACCTTCTGTCCATCCTCTATCTCGATCGCCGCCAATATCCTCTTGACTCGCAAAAGCCAGTCCTCTGCCTGCGTTGGTGATCCTGCACTCGTAAACGTAGGAGGATTAAAGCTCATAAACTGCTTCAGCTATCGCTGAGTCGCTCGCTTATCCACAAAAGCCTTAGCAGGCACTTGCCCAGCAGCTACAGGCTCGGCTACACCAACCCGTACTTGCACCATCGCAAGTCGCACCTGCCCAGTCGGCTGTGCATTCATCATTGCAAATACCGCTTCAGCAACTAAGCGTACTGTTTCCGAAAAAGGATGTGTGGGCACATCATCTAGTGCCGCACTCACAACAAAACGTTGGGGTTCGGACTGCCCGCACCACTTCTAGTAAACTATAAGTGTAAAATACACAATTTAGCGACTACTCAACAACAAACAACAACTATTAGGAACGTGCAGGTTCCTAACACATGTATATTTTCAGTCCAAAGTGGACATTCTTGAGTTCATTTGTTGGTTATAACGGGAAGCATAGACACGTGCTCGTCACCCCGCAAAAGAATTCGACCACGAATTCGGAGGAGGAAGACTAAGACAAGCTGACACCAAAATTGTAACACCTCCATCCGTCACATGAAATATAACATAGAGTCCGGTCGAGGCCACACGTCATATCCCACAGACAATCGGCGGAGTTACATTTTAATATCAAGAGACCAAACGAGTTCTAACTCAGAGCATTTTAGCAGAAGCTTCAAGGATTAAATTTGAACGTAAGAAATACAAATGTCCACTAATAAAAACCACATTGGAATGTTTACAAAATACACAAAACATTACGGGCTTAAGGCCTTACAACTGTTTCCTTTACAAAAGTGTTTTCATACATCGGCATGTAGGCCGGTCACACATGAGAAACAGAAATCGTTCACCTTTGGGCCTTCGAGGGCAAGCCAATTGCAGCATAAGGGACATCAGCCCGCTACTTTCCACTTAACTCTCAGCAACTGCATAGCACGACCCACCTAAACGTGGCAAACAAATCAATGGTCAGCATTAGCTGAACAATTTATAACGACCCCACCCCACACTCGGGGCGGCGGTTCTCCTTCCCTGCAAGCATCATCATATATATCTTTTGGCAAAGAACAACGTGCACTTAAGCACCATTCGCCACAGACGCGGGCTCGATCGGCCAGACGTCGTGCACTCAGGCCACATTCTCGGTGTATCAGACTTCCCGAGTGCCATCACCATACACAGTCCCAGACTTGATGGTATACTTGAGCATTCTAGTCTTTTCGGTCGGAGCCTAAGACTCTCATTATGCCAATGACGAAAGTCAGTTACTTTAGGCGATCTACTGTGAACGACAACGCGGGTACAGTTCAGCCACAGCCCGTTGCTCAAATTGCCATGCCAACGCCGACGGTCACATCCATCTAGGAGAACGACAAGACGCGGGTCAGCCTCCCCTTGCTCGTTCGGCTCTCTGTCCTTTTTATTGGGCACTCTAGGCCGTCACATGGCTCGCATGGTTAATAGTTGGGCTCTCCATGCTCACAGCTTCTCATGCTACGCACCTTGTCACATGGACACAGGCTTCACAACAACATTTAGGCTGGCTCGCATGGCCACCTTAGTTGGGCTCACAATACTCTCAGCTTCAAACAATGGCCCCAGGTCTCCCAGAGACAGACCACATGGCTTAGTGGAAGCTATCGTCGGCAGTAGTACTACCGCCGCACGATAGCGACAAAATTTCTCACTTCTTGGTGTTTTCCTGGAGATCACCTATAGTACTATCACTGCAGCATCATGCACCCCCCCCCCCCCCAGACCCTAAATTCTACACGTTTAACCACATGTTGTATCCACGGAGTCTTCTCCGGCACGCAAATCAATTCATCACCAATCCAGACCAAGCTGTCCAGATGGGTTTCACACATGCCTATTCTGTACTTCGATTCTAGATCCATATGCAAGTTCTATCGGGGATCACAATGATCTACCTACTGGAAACCACTCTTTTCTTCACCTTTCGGTGAGGGGTTCCATGCACGTATGCAAATTTAGGACTTCACCTGTCCAAGGAAAAAGTCGTTACCCTTGTAGATCTTTTTGGAGTCATGAATAAGTCTTCTATCTGGATGGAAAGGAGCGCCTCACTTTCCTCGCCACAGATCTTACTTCTGCACTTGATTCTGATCACGGGATCTCCTTCACCAAGCTTGCAACACTAAGCCTCAGCCTCTTTCCCTCAAGAACTTGAAATACCAAGATAGATAGAAAAGTGAGAATTCAATCTCATGCATAGCTTTTATTTAGAGGCTAATGCCGCGCAGTATCTACTACCGTTGCGCGGTATCATAGGCGGTTACCGCTTGGCCCAATCGACATCGCACTGTCCCTCCAAAACAGCCTCCACCTTCCTGCCACGTGGATAGCTACCGCCGCGTGGTACCTCACTACCGTCACGCGGTAGTCACTCAACGCTTCGCCGAGAGCGTTGGGTGCGTTGAGAGCATCGAGTTCTTCGATAGAAGCTATCGCCACGCGATAGATCACTACCATCGCACAGTAGTCACTCAACGCTTCGTTGAGAGCGTTGAGTGTGTCGAGTGATAGCGCCACGCGGTACCTATCTACCGTCACACGGTGGGTACCCGAGACACCAGACGTTTTAATTCAGTAGATAACGTCGGCGTTAACGCTACCGCCGCGTGTTAACTCTCAGAAACCAATTTCTGCCCTTTTTCAGGATTTTTGGGGCATTACAAGCGGAGCATTGTCCACGTGTGAATGGTTCGTGGCCACCTCGGGGCGCTATTCCAGGGCCGTGCCATTAGTAGTGCACACACTTCTTCTTGCCATCACTGCCGGTAGGGGAGTGCTAAGACTTCTCAGAGCTTCTGGGAATGCAGTTCCAACAGACGACGCCAAAAAATAGGACCGGATTAGCTCGTAGTTGAACCGGGCACGCAGAAAGTTAAAGAAAACCGCAACAAATGACAAGAAGGCTTTTTGACGTGGAAAACCCAGAAAAGGTGAAAAATCACGTGGATGGATCTGTGCCGAGCCAAATTCCACTAGATCTCGTGTGTTTACAAAGGTTGGAGTTTGATCTCGGAGGGCGGCAGGCTGTTACTCCGTTACAAGTGTAGGGAATGAAATTCGACGAGGAGGAAACGACTAAGTTCTCTGAGCCTAGATTGAAGTGTTGTTGCCTTGAGATGAAGTTGAACTCACGGATCTTCGATGGAAACGTTCCGGCTGGAATACCTTCTAAATCCACGAAACTTCTGAAGGGAGCGCTCTCATTGATGCAGAGCCTACATGGGAGCGCTCTTGCGAAGGCAGTTGACAACACTTGAGGCGTGAGAAAATTGTAGTGCAAGGAAGAGAGCGGAATAAATTCTTGAGCGGAGAATCGGCCAAAGTCCACAATCTCGCCGGAAAATCTCAGAGTTCTCTCTTGCCTCTGGCGTTGCTTTCCTTAAAATGAAGCTCCGGGGGTCTATTTGTAGTTTAATGGAGGGTTGAGGTGGTAATTGTGTCGGGGTGTGATTTGTGCTGACGAATGATGTTGCTGTATTTCGATCATGCGGATGACCAATTTTGCCGAAATGACGAGAGTGCCCACACTTCTCTCCGGGCACTCCAGAGGCAAGGGAGAACTCTGAGATTTTGCCGAAATGACGAGAGTGCCGAAATGACGCGCGTGCAACGTGTGGGGCGGGGCGTACATGCGGGGCGGGGCCTGGTTGTCCCGCGCAGGCCGCGTGCGTGCGCTGGCCGTGCGGGGTGTCGTCGTGCGCGCTCGAGCGCGGGTCTGGCACATTCTCCCAGTCCTCTTGGGTGTTTGCTGTTCTCTGTGTGCTACTGGTTTGGTTGGGCTCCCTTGTGCTTAGACCGGCTCGGAAATTTCATAGAGACCCTATCATGTAGTAATAAGCACAACAATGAAACTTTACCTCTGTTTGAAACATTTTGGGTAATGTTTATCACTGGAGTCGAGAGTTAACAATTGATTACGGCTCCGTTTGGCACGGTAGTGGCGGTCGTAAATGCATGGATTAAAACCTGTACTTGTTAAGGATCACCTAACAAATATCATCTGTTTGAACATAAAAGTGGATGAAGTTCCTTAGATGGGCGTTAACGTGTGACAATTTAACCCGCAAGTTCATGACTGCCACGACAGTGTCGTAGGCTCCGTTTGGCATTGTGGTGGCAGTCATGAACATGACAGTTAAATTATCATTTGTTAATGCTCATCTAAGAAACTTCATACACTTTTATGTTCAAATAGATGATGTTTGTTAGATAATCCTTAACGAATTACGTTTTAATCCATGTGTTTATGAATGACGTTTTAATCCTTAACGAATGACGTTTTAATCCTGTTTTAATCCAATTGTTAACTCTTGACTACAGTCATAAACATACATCTGGATGACGTTGACCACGTTTTGGCCAAATATACAATTATGGGAAAATTGTGTTCACAGTGCAGCTACACCCAACGAGTATTTTTCATCCCCGTATTTGATACTCTCCCAAGAAGAAACTACGTTAAAAGTTGTAAGTTGTACGGAGGATGAAGGCTGTTATTGTATATTATTGGCCTGTATAATGGAATCTTCTGGGTTTTTTACTCAAGAATTATGCTTCATGCTCTACTTCCTCAAGTTGTTACTTTGACCGTCGGAACTTTCATCCGATTTCTTCCTTCGCTAACACGATTATTTGGCAACCGAGGCACATCTCGAAGCATTATGGATCGCCTTGATGGGTAAAACCGTAAAACACAAAATGAAAACCTCTAAATCTATAGAGGGCGTATTCTATGTTAATGTGAAGATTAAATATTAGCATCTATATGAAGCAAGGTCAGTAAAAGCAAGGATAGTGCACCTGAAAAATCTTACTTTTTAACCTTTTAGATTTCCCTCTCCCACTTTGTGGTTGGAAGCCCCCTTCTCTCTCTTGAAGATTATTTGAAAAAATCAGTTCACAACCATCATCATCCTTATCCCTTCTGTTTGAGGAAGGCCATATACATCATCATTCTCCATAGCTGGCTGGCTCTTTTGGGAACTTCAAAAACATCAAGGTAGATTTCATGTCTCCATTACAAATCACAATAAGAATTCATTTTCGTGAGAGCTGACAAATTTTAATAATCCAAACCCCCTAAGCTCATAGTGATGCCAAACAACTTGGCCACCATCTTATTATGAATTCTAAGGCCAAGATTAATCATCATCAATAGATTAGCAGTTGTTGAACTTCCACTCATCCACAATATTATGCAACACTGATGAAAGATCTGGTAGAAAACCAGACTCCGTCAATCTCTGCCCAATCATTTCAATCATCTCATAGATTATGTAGCCTCCTATCAACCTCAAATTAGGCTCCAACCTGCTCCCTTATTTGTGCCAAGACTTGACATCAACCTTCTCACCTTGATAACATCCTCCCATTTCTTTGCCATACAGTATAAAGCTGCCAAAAGAACATAGTGCCCATCGTGTCCAGGCTCAAGTTTTATCAGTTTTTGCCCTATCATTATGCCCAGCTGTACAAATCCATGATTCCTACATGCTCCAAGAAGAGTAGCCCACAAGACGGGGTCCGGTTCAACTCGCATCCCTTCAATCAACTCGAGGGCTTCAGGAACGTAGCCTGCACGACCCAAGAGATCGACCATGCAACCGTAATGTTCAACTTCTGGCTCAATGCCGTATTCGCTCATCATCGAGTTAAAAAAACTCCAACCTTCGTTGAGTAAGCCGGCAAGGCTGCAGGCATTCAAGACCCCAACAAAGGTCACGGCTGTGGGATGAAGTTCTTCAGCAATGAATTCTTGAAAGAGCTCAAGAGCTTCTTTTACTTGCCCATGAGCGGCCATGCCGAAAATCATGGCGTTCCATGCAAAAACATCTCTTGTTGGCATTTCACCGAACACATGACGGGATAGCTCAATGCAACCACATTTCGCATACATATCCACAAGAGCGGTCCCTATGCCCATTGTCACGGGAAACCTGGTGTTTTTTATGATTGAATGCGCGAACATTCCGTGCTCGAGCGAGCCCAGCTGCGCAGATGCGGAGAGGACCGTAACCAAGGTGGCCTCATTTAAAGCCACCCCACACCCCACCATTTCCCTAAATAGGTCAAGCCCCTTCTCCAATACTCCATTTTGAACATAACCCATAATCAAGGTGCTCCAGGAGATGACATCTCTCTCAGGCATTTGATCAAACATCTTCTTGGCAACCTCAATCCTTGCATCCCTGACGCATCCTGTTAACATCGTGTTCCAGGAAACCACATCCCGGCGATCCTGGAACTCGTCAAAGACCTTTATCGACTCATCCAGCACTCTGCAAGTGCTATATAAGCTCATCAAAGCGTTTCTGACATACAAATCTTCGCAAAACCCGAACTTCATCGCGTGGGCATGAACTTGGGAGCCCTCAGAGAGAGAGGAGTCTCTGGTGCAGGCATGAAGTAGTACAGGAAAGGTGTATTTATTGGTGGGCACGCCGGAGATTCTGATGCTGGAGTAGAACGCGAGGGTTTGGCGAGGGTAGCGGCCTTTGGCGACGCACCGGAGGAGGTTGTTGGCAGCGAATACGTTGGGCCGCTCGATCCGTAGATATATGGAATGGAAGTAGGAAGGCGGGGGAGAGGGGGAAAGGGCGCAGGCGGCGAGAAGATGGCCCATGGCAGCGCGGCTGATTGCGAGGCCGAGGGAAACGAGTTGGGCATGCGCTTGGAGGATCTGGGTGAAGGAAGGGGAGGGAGGGAGGAGGGAGAGCGGGGGGAGGGAGGAAACTGGTGCGGCGCGCTGAGCATCGCGGTGGATCACCGGAGGAGCTTGGCAGTGGTAGCGGAGGGAGAGAGCCGGACGCATGAATCCAAAGGCATTATGCTAGGATATAAAACAAAATACGGGAATGTGAGTTGCAAATCTGATTAGATTAGTGAAATGTCACAAGTAGATTAATAAGCTTTGTTATATACAATATATGTATGTATATATATATATATATATATATATATATACAAGCAGTCGTGCACAGAGACCCCGTGCGGGCAATGTTCGCCGTGGGTGCGACATTTGTCGAGTGGACGTCATTTGTTGTGTGGCACGACATTTGTCGAGGGGACAACATTTATCGTGGCAGCGACATTTATCGTGGTGGCGAGATTTGTCGTGCGGGCAACATTCGTCATGAGAGCATCATTTGTCATGGTGGCGACATTTGTCGTGGTGCCGACATTCGTCATAGGAGCGACATTCGTCGTGGGGGCGACCTTCGTCGTGGGGGTGACATTCGGCGAGGGCGACATTTCGTCGTGGGGGCGACATTCGTCGTGAGGGTGACATTCGTATGAGAAGCTAATTCCCAACCAAAAGTATCCAGTGCAAGGAACATTCGTCGTGGGTGCGACATTTGTCGAAGGCGCGACATTTGTCGTAGGGGCGACACTTGTCGTGGTGGCGTCACTTGGTCTCGTGGAAATCTATTTCAATGAAAAAACAAATAAAGCAGTGTGAATCGGAAGTTAGATTCCATCCTCGCCACTGCGAACATTCGGCGTGGGCAACATCATTCAGCTTGGGAGGTGAAATTTTGAGAGGAAGGTGCGGCCCCCGTGCCCCGCGCGACAATACCCAACCACGACAGTGTGAACGACGACATTTGGCGGAGGCGGCGACATTTGACAGAGGCTCCGACATTCGTAGGAGGTGTCGACGTACATTCAGCGGGGGGCGCAACATTCGGCACGGGTCACGACATTTGGCGTGAGTGGCCACATTTGGTGGGGGTGGCGACATTCGGCTGTGGCGGCCACATTCACATAGTAGTCACAATAACTAACCATCTCTAAATGATTTATTTGGGGCTCGTCATTCCAGCTACATGTAATATTTGATTTGAAAGAACCAAAGTTTTAATGCAATTAATTCATGAAAGGAGTAGATGGAATGATAAAACAACCAAATAATGTTGAGAGTTCAAGAACACATAAAAAAGTTATCATGGATGGCATATGGAAGGACATTTTGTTATTTTTGTGAAATATGACGTGTGATGCAGTAGTAAAATTACTTTTGGAGCACAACCTAAATAATCTTGAAAAATATAGCATTTAAATCATCAAAAAAGGTACAAAAAGAGTAATCATATAGTGGTTCATATCATGTAATGAAACTTCTCTGTCTCTTGGAAACAGCCCAATACACATCAATATGGAGCTGTAAAATATAGAAAAATAAAATTCAGTATATAAATTTCAGTGAGTATGAAATAAGTAAGTATCTGAGAGAGTATGAAAGGAAAATAGGATTTTATTAGTATATCAATTATATTTTTTCACTGAAGTCATGATGGTTGAAGAGGCAGAACAGAAAGTAAGAGATCGTGTGCAGTGTATAGGAAGCTTGAAGGTTTCCTTTCCTCCAATTATATATAAATTATTACTATTACTGGAACGTATTATTCATTTATATAATAATAGTTAATTGTTAGCTTGCTTTTATAGTGTAAAATCGCATGAAAATAGAATAAACCTCAAATTATTACTATTGTTAGCTTGCTTTTACAGGAAATATTGAGAGCAGCGGGCGATGATTTTGGAGGAGAAGACCAAGGGCGAGATCATCCAAATGAAAAATAACCAAACAAAGAATGGGTCAATCTTCACAATATTCATGTTCCTATTTTTAACATCAACGAAGCAAAAGGCCTGTCAAATGCAAGCCACTATCTCAATAGCAAATGAAAATCAGCAAAAAAAAGAAAAACAAAGAGTAAGATACTTTTTCTGATACTTTGTGCAGACCATACTGTGTGCAAACAAAGAAAAACAAAGAGCAGACCAACTTTTCTTTCAGAAGAATCTCCACTTTGTGCATCATAGAGAGAGATAAGATACTTTTTCTGAAGCGCAGATCCTTACCTGAGAATCGACGCCCTAACCGGTTCGTGTGTGGACGGATTACACAGCGGAGGTGGAGCGAGCTCTGCTTTTCGCCAGCGGCTCATGCGAGAATGATATCTCCTTCAGGGCCCTAAAATCTACAGGGAATGAGAGCAGTGACCGGTGATTTTGAAAGAGAAGACTAAGCGAGAGATCATCCTGCTCGTTCTTGAGATGTCGCTTGCCATTGATGTTTGCGGGAGTCGAGGAGCGAGACATGAAGCATGGAGCCCTAGCAGACGCCATGGTTGAGTGAGAGAGTAGAGCATAGCATGGTTGAATGATGAGACCGCCAATGTAGGATCTTGGTCGATGGAGAGAAGTGCCGCCACCAGAGGGATCTTTGCGGGAGGGATCTTCGCGATCGCAGCGAGTGGAAGGGGATCAGAGAGGATGTCAAACTACAAAGCTCCGGTTTCAGCTTGGAAGGAGAAATCGCGAATGGAAGATGGTAGGACACGGGAGAGGGGAGAGGAAGAGAGTGTCGAAGAAGTAGGGCAAGGGAGAGGGCATCGGTATTATGGCGAACAAATGGACAAAATACCGAAAATGTACTGAACATTTGAAATCTTCACACATAAGAAATGGGTTTTTTTAAGATGGGAGGGGTATTTTTGGATTTAATTGTTACACCATGACCTTCTCTCCTCTTTCCTTATATAATAAAGATATATATATATATATATATATATATATATATATATATATATATATATATATATATATATATATATATATATATATATATATATACACACACGAGTGACAGGCACGGGCCTCCGGCCCGATGGCGACGCACCACAGTCCCCAGCCGGCCCCGGTGGGCTTCGCCCTATGACCAAGCCCGATAGTACCCGGCAAGCGACGGCGGGCTTCGCCCACTTCCCTCCCGCCGCCAGCTTTACGCTTTTTTTTGCCCACTTCCCGCCCACCGTCGGCTTTACGCTTTTTTAAAATTCAAGAATATTTTAGTCATATAAAATAGGTTTTGATATTTAAAAATAATAATAAAAAATAAACACATCAGGTTGAGGATTTGCATGTCCTGCCTGATCCATAATTTGACAAATATTTAAAGGCTTGAAATTTTAAATTATAAAATTAAAATCTTAAAAAGTGGAAAGGGAGGGGAATAGTGAAACGGAGGATTTGTCCCACATCGCCAAAATGTCTGTAAATGAGGTTTATAAATAATAGGAGGAGGTCCTTTGTTTGTATTATTTTATAGCTTGCAGGCTATATGCGGGCGTTCCGGGTTGTCTTATGGCTCTGATCATGGGCTAACTGGAGTCATTTTCTTTCAAAAAACATGGCTCACCTGAGTTGTATTTTTAAAAATCAAGAGGTAAATTTGTAATTTCATGTTGTAGGGTAGGAGTCTTAATAAATTTTTAGGTTTCAGACATCCTAGTAGTAGATTTAAGAGGCCTACTAAAATATTGAGAGAGGGTGGGATTTGGTTGAACTTGATCTGACAGCAGTCAATTTATCAAGCGAGAGATCTACGTCGGTTAGAATTTTGAACTCATCTGCTTGATATTTCTATTATTGTAGTAAATATATATATATATATATATATATATATATATATATATATATATATATATATATATATATATATATATATATATATGTGTGTGTGTGTATTGAGGGTCCTAGGCTCTATTTGGTTCGGCGTTTCGCAGTTTCGTTTGGTGCAAATGCCGCCGGAAGACGTGTAAACAAATAAATTTCCGTCGGCGTTTGCTCCGTTTCCACCCGCTCACCTTGTGAAACACCCCAAAAAGCTCAATTTGGAGCAGTCATCTCCCCCCTTCGGTTCGAACACTCCGTTTCCACACGCCAGATCGACCCACCACCGTCGAACCAAATGAAGCCCTAAAATTACTATATACAAATAGTCATGTGCAAAATGTCTGATCGGGCCGGGATTTTTCCCAATCAGGCTCCGCCCGGGCCGGGCTTGGACTCCCTCTCACAATGGGAGCCCGGTTAGGCCTTTGCGTTGCGGACCTTGGCGTTGCGGCCACGCCAGGCCTGGTACACCGCACAGCTAAAAACCCTCGTCGTAACAAGCGCACCAGCAGAGGAAGAAAAGAAGCTCACCCATAGTATCCCAGTTGGAGAAAGAAGACATATTGTATCTCAGCGCAGAAGAGCGGCCTGAATGGTCGAAAGACTACAGCAGTCCGTGACCAGATGGTCCCGGGTCTCCTCAGATGTGCAGCCCCAAGGACATCCTTGCTTAGCAATAAGACCCTGACGGGCAAGACACGTGTAACATCCCATTTCCAATTATACCCCTCTACTTAGGTTGGGTTAGGACATGTGGTGGGGCATGAGTTTAGGCTAGGTTTGAACCATGGAGTTAAGGTGTAGCCATATGGGACCCACTATAGGGCCCAAGATAACCCAAGTCAAACTAGCCCAAATTGGGGTCCTAGCCACTCATTGGTTCTACCACTGCACCCCTAACCCTAATATCAACCTAAGGGAATCTTAAGCCACATCCTTAGGTCACCTGTTGACCCAAGTCAACCATAAACCCTAATCTGGTCAAACCCACACTTAAAGGCCCAATTAGCCAAAGTAGGGCACCACCTTGGCCTAACTCAAGTTGGGTGGTGCCCTGGGGTCCTTGACCCTCCAAGTGGGGTCAGCCCACTCACCAAGTTGACCAAGTCAACCTAAAAGTCAACATGTGGCCTAAAAAGAGAAAAGAATGAACCAAGCCCATTCCTCATGGGCTAAGTCCATGAGCCAAGGCCCATGACCGGCCTAAAGGGTTAATGACAGCCCCTACCCTCCTGAAATTGGAGAGATAGTGCATGCATGGGGGCAATTTAGCCATTTTGGAGAAAGAGGAGAGAGAAGGGAGGAAGAGGGGAGAAGGAGGCCATGTGGCCCTCCTTCTCTCTGCCCAAGCTACTGGCTGAGTTTCCCAGGATTATTCCTGCAGGGTGGAGGAGTTTGGGGACACCTGGTGGCCAGGAGGAAACTCTAAAGCCATGGCTGACCACCCCCTTAACTATAACTTCCTCCACAGCCACCCCCAACCAAATCTGAGCCCACCATTAGCTTTAGGAGGAGGAAACGAGTGGAACTCGACTGCTGGAGCAAATCTTTTGCTGGAGAAACGAAGAATTGGGCTAGTTCGCCGGAGCAAGCATCGGCCATGGAGCACCGCCACCGCACACGCCGCCAAGCCCGGCTGTAGGTCTGTTTCACCTCACCTCACCCCGTGCTAGCTTTCTAGCTCAATTAGGTGAGACATCGGCTCAATCGAGCCTGATACCATGGGAGAAAGTGTGAAATTTTCCGAGTTTTTCTTCTTGCTCGGGATCGCCGGAGGAGCCGCCTCCGACGGCCTCACCGCCGGGAAACGCTATTCACCACCTCAACGAAGGTGGTGGCAATAATCGCCGGCAATGGCGCCGGCTCAAGTGGTCTGAATTAGACAGCAAACATGGCCCAGGAAGAGTCAATCTCAGCCGTTGGCTATCTGGGACGATGAACGGATGTCATCCGTTGATTTTCTATTTGATTAATAATTTTAATTTTTATGAATAGTAATATTTCTCTCACACATTTACAGTGACATTGCATCTTAAAAATAGGCTCGTTAGAGGCAATTTTAGAACCAAACATCAACAAAAAATTTGTAGACCTAGTTCTTACCTTTATTTTGACACTCTAAACTTGAAGTTTTGAGCTGTAGGGCTCCTTGTAGGTCCAATCTACCAAGACTGATCCAAGGCTAGGGCAATTTTTAAAATAAATGCCCAAGCCAAACTATAAGTCACCATAATTCAAATTTTGGTCAGGCTTGAGTTAGGTATAGAACTAATGTCTGATCAAAAAATGAGAATTTTTGGTCAGAATATTTCTATAGTATTTGATGAAATACTAAAAATTAAATTAGGTGTATTTTTTGAGATATATGGGTCCAAATACCCCCAAATTTGGGAGGGATGTTCACTGTGTCAAGATAAATCAATAATCAAAATTTCAGGTCATTTGGACCTCTGTATGTATGGAAATCTCACATGTATGAGTTTGGCATATTCAATTTTTGGGGTGCCATTAGTAAAAATGGGAAAATGTGAATTTACCCCCAATAGGTTCATTGCAAGTCCATGAAACTCTGGATAGAGGCTCATAGCAATGGAATACACCTCCCAAGAATTATTTGAGATTTTTGCGATCAAAAATCCCATTATTTGAATTTATTATAAAAATGAGTCTAGTTAAGAAATAAATTGGAAAATAGGGCAATTAAATTCATCAAATTATGGATTTTTGACACAAGATCTGGCAGGGCAAAGTTCACTCCTTGAAAAATTTATGGCCCTGTTTATTAATGTTTCATTGGGTTTCAAGTAAAATTTGTCATTTTGCCCCTTTTGGAAATTAATTAAAAATATGGGAAATTTATGTATTAAAATTATGAAAATTTTTACAGCGGCTTATTATTGTGTTTTGGTTCCTGATAAATTATTTTAGAATTTTTGGATGTCCCTATATATTAAAAACCCTAATCATGGCATTTTGGTAATATTTCTTAAATGGGCATAAGATAGGTCAGAAGACTGTTTAAGAATTTAAAATTCTGTAGTTAGCCTTATTATATCAACATGAACACCCACTAATTTTTTTCAGAATTTTGGGGTGAGTGGTTGATGTACTTTATTTGTAAAGTGGTTGGATTGGAATTTATTTATTAAATAAGAAATAATTATAAATTTGCTTGGAAATAATATGGAATTTGGTAGGCAGTATTATTTAACCTTGTGGAACACCTAGTGAAAACATCAGATAAGTTGAAACATTATGTATAGTACTTCATGTTCAAGGCGACCCGGTCGCACAATTAAACGATTAATCTAGGTCTCTTAATCCTTTGGGAAAACAATGAAACTTCGTTCAATCATTATCACACGTCATAACAACCATGATATATAATTAGGAACATTTGACCCAAGAGTTGGATGACACGACATACGGGTCAACACTAGGTCATGAGTGCGCTTAGCAAAAATATAGCTCATGTCACTAGGACACACATGAGATACGATAGAGGGTTGAGTTGGTGACTATATTGGGAAGGCAACCCTGATTGGTGTTAGTAGGTCACTCCATAGTAACCAGCGATAGAGTGCAAGACCCAGGGTTAGTAGCTGGAACAGAAATCGGCGGAAGACCGCTGATTTCCAAATAATAACTTAATTCATTAGGATAGTTCCATAGTAATAACGCGAGCTGGGTATGGATCATGGGTAGACACCAAATAAAATAAATATCCTTGCGAAAGGGAGCTTTGGGATTCAACCAATCATAGCTCCTAGTGCCCTCGAGAGCCCTTCACCGGGCATGCCCTGGGCAGTTCTGGGATTTACCCTAAACTGCTAGGTATAACGAACACTAGACAAGAGTAGTTTAATACGCTAAGACACTGATGTTCATTCTCACCCGTAATGGGTTGGAGGGATTCACAATAAACACACTAATGTGCAATCTCACCCGTGATGGGTTGGAGGGATTTTGAATAAAGGCATTAATGTGCAATCTCACCTGTGATGGGTTGGAGGGATTCAGGATGGGTTGGTCCTGAGAGCTAGAAGCTCGGGTTGGAATATCTTGCATGTGCATAAACCTGGGGCGGGTCATGCAGTACTGGGCCAATCGTCACACCGATGGCAGTAAGGTCACTCTGGCGAGGTGTGAGGGTTTGAGGGGCCAGTGGATTGTTTTACACTACGGTCTGAAGGACGATCCCCAAGAATACACACTCGACCAAAAATACCGGTGGGTAGCCAGCAATTAGTACGCAAGACTCTAGAGTGCACCTAGGACATGTACAAAGGCGTATGAGAGGTCTAGGCCCGGTAGTATGTATACCTGTCTAGGAGTGGAGACGTCCGCTCCACTACTGTCGTAGCCACAATAGTAGTACCAGAGAGTGATGCTTGCTCCGAAAAGTGGGAACTAAAGGTCTGTTATCACAGTGTCGTGTGCGTGAGTTGCACTTGCATGAGCCATAAAATGCATGCATATCATACATTCATAACTAGGTCATATGCACCGTAGATCCTTATCATATAAATTAGTATGGGCTCTTTTATATGATAAGTTATATTCCTGGAAACCATAACTTATATGTTTGTATGTGCATTCATATAAGTTAAGGTACTTCTGTGATGGTAATAGTAGCTTATTTTACTTGATGTCTATACTCTGCTTACTTTCTGTGCGTGCTTACTTTCAGTACTTGTTTACTTACAACACTTTTCTTATTACTGTTCAGTTCTTCATACCTTTCATGTACCATATATATATAGAGCTGCAAGAGTAGAAATAACTGACATATATGTATTGTTAGTATAGTTCCACTGTCACCTGTTTTTCATTGCTACACCCCTTGTTTTCCTCCGCTTCGTCCTCCCGCCCGGTGCCTAATAGTTGCGGGGGCGAGGTGTGGAGGAAACGACTTAGTGTTTTGACTAGCGATCGGTTTGACCAATCATTTTAGGAGCTCGAGGAGAGGGAGTACCAGCAGGATGAGGTGTCTTATTGGTTTATGGGGGCTGGAAATAGCAGATTTGCCATTTAATTTTGTCCAAGGTGACTAGGAGAGAGAAGAAGCTTCATTTGCCCTTTAATGGAGGGGAGAGAAAAGGGAGGAAGACCATTCATAGCCAAGGAAGAACAAGAGCGCCTCCCTCCACCTCCAAGGGGGCTGATTCAACTCCCCATTCAATCAGGGGAAGTTCAGGGGCCATTTCGGTGGCTATTCACGGCCGGAACAGTGAACCCAACCATGGTCGAGCCAAGCTTTCAATGGCCATTAATGTCCATTGATGGCTTGACCTCTCCCATCCTCAATTGGTGTTTTAAACACCATCAGTGGCATGAGAGAAGCCCTTCCCACCATTTACCTGGAGATTTCGAGCCCCTCTATAGTGTTGTTGTAGAAACCTGAGCGGCGCCACCACCACCATGACAACCCGGCGATCAACTCGACTGCAGACCACCAATAAGGTCCTCCCTTGCTCCTTCTTCTATGAGTAGATCATAGAATTCAATAGGGAAGAGAATCGGGCTAAATTGAGCCCGATCAAAGCTCTCAATTTCTCTGGTTTTCCAAAAAAATAACCTATCAGGATCGCCTTAATCCACCCGTCCGGCGGCTATGCTGCCGCCTGGCGATAGCCACCACCTCGACGGAGGTGGTGGTGGCGGTGGCCGGCCAGGGAGGTGGCCGGGTGGCCGGCTGTGGCAGCTGGAAGATGCTCCAAGTCGGGGGAATCCTGGCTGTGTAACATCCCATTTCCAACTAGACCCCTAAGAATGGTTTTAGCCATGACTAGGTCATGACAAACCTTAGGAAGCCAGGAATGGGCCAGGAGATAGGGGACAAAAAGGTGGGAGACCATCATGGTCTGCAGATAGTAGAACTCTAAACAATGGCTTAGGATGACCATGGGCTACACCTTAACCCCAAGACCCTACCACAACACCCCTAATACTTGGGAGACCCATTAGAGCCAAAAGGACCCATTAGGGTCAACCCAAGAGGCCCAGTTGACCAAGGTCAACCCTAGCCCTAAATGGGTCAAACTAGCCTACTTAGGGCCAACTGACCTACTCCTAGCCTAAAGGACCCCTCCTATGCCCTCCTAACCCTAAAGTGAGGTCAATGGGTCACTAAGGACACATTGGGGTCAGCCCTAGAGGCCAGGTTGACTCAGGTCAACTCAAGCCCTAACCTGGTCAAGTACCCTTACTAAGGGTATGTGACCTCCAAAGTACAGGGTAACACTACATAACCCTACCTAGACCCTAAAGGAAGCCAATGGGTCACCCAGGACCCATAGGGGTCAACCCAATTGGTCATGTTGACCCAAGTCAACTCTAGCCCTAAAATGGTCAAAGTGCCCTTGCCAAGGGACATGTGACCCCCAAGATGCCCAACCAACCCTATTCAAGTAACCCTAGACCTCAAGGGAGCCCAATGGGCCACTAAAAACCCAATGGGGCCAACCCAAATGGTCAAATTGACCAGGTCAACCCTCATTTATGTCAAGTCAAACTTAACCCAAAAGGGCTAACCCAAGCCCAAGCCACTTCTCCCTTAGGCTAAACCCATTCCCATGACCATCATAATCAAGTGGGCTGCATTTAGCTTGTGAGGTTGACCAGTCAAGCAGGGGTGACTAGGAGAGAGAAAGGAGCCCCCCTCCATGATAATGGAGGAGAGAGAAAATGAGGAAGAAGAAGGGGAAGTGAGAGGCCGGCCAAGGAAGGCTAACAGCCACCAATTATGGCTGCAATCAACTCCTCTAGGAGAGAGGAGTTGATTCCAGCCGTTTCCAGGCCACCAAGGGGTGGGTTCAGCCCCCCTCCACACAACCCGAGCCACACCTTTAATGGTGTTAATGGCCATTGAAGAACCAGCCTCCTCTCTCCCCCATTTGCCATTTAAACACCTTCAGGGAGCCGAGGGGATCATTTTAGAGCGTTTACCTGGAGGAGACGAGACATTCCACTGTGCAGTTGCAGAAGCCGAGCGCCGCCGCCGTCGTCAATGGCATCCCGCCGCTCCTCTCGCATCCAGGCCGCCAGGAAGGTCCTCCTCCTCTCCTTGACTCGCGGGTAGATCTTAGGACTCTTAAGATTTAAGTTTCGGGCTCAATTGAGCCCGATCGAATCCAGGATTTCTCCATGTTTCGGCAAGAAATCTTCTTGCTACAACCGCCGGAAAACGCCTCTCCGGCGGCAGAGCCGCCGCCTGGCGGTAGCCACCACCTCAACGGAGGTGTTGGTGGCGGTGGCCGGCCGGGGAAGGGGCTGGATCGCCGGCGGCAGGACTTGGAAGTGGCTCCAGGCGGGATGAATCCTGGTCGTCGGCTCAAGGAAGAAGATGAAGGGATTCCGTCCCTTTTGCTTCAAGATTCGTGCGGGCCTGATAATAAACTATAGGAAATATGTTATATTAATGCAATTTTATCACAGTTTTTGATTTTAATGGTTTTAAACTTTAAAAATACTTAGGGTCTTCTGGTGGAAAATACTTCAACATGAAAGTTGTAGTCCCTTGAGTCTACGTTATTTTAAAATTAGTTTGAATCCATTTGGGTGTAAGGTCTGACCAGGGCACCCATTTTGGTGGGACATACCCTTAGGGCTAGGCAGTCATTAAATTGGGTGCCCACTCTTCACCCCTAGCCCAAATTAGCTGAAAGTTTGGCAGAGCATCTCTCCTAGACATACCTAGGGCCTGCCCAAAAATGGGAATTTTTGGATAAAATATTTTTATAGGTTTTGTAAATATTTAATAATTATTAGGTAAACTAAATAGGTGCCCTAAACACCTCCAAACCCTCCCAAATTTTGGTGAGTGGTCCCTGGTTTCGAATTAGGTACCTGTATAAAATTTCATTCAATTTGGATGTGTTTTGAATAGGTTTTGACCCAACTCTAACTACACCTTTATGAGGGCATTTTGGTCAAAAGTTGCACTTTTGGTTTTGAGTGACCAAATCACCTCAACAGAGGCTGAGATTTGGGCCACTGGCTTGTTATAGCACTTATCACCTCCCCATGGAATATGGGGTAGGGAGGAATAGATTTGCCCTAAGTTCCTAGGTCAAACCCTAAGGAGGGACCTTTTGGCCTTGTGAAGGGTATGAGTCCTAAACACCTTGGATGAACTCCAAATTTTGCAAGGAGGTTCCTAGGATATATATAACCCTCTGTTAAAAATATTAGCTAACTTTGAAAATGGTAGGGCCCCCAAAACCCTAACCCTAGCTTAGGTCCTAAAAATTGTAGTGTGGGTTTAGGTTAGCTAAACATCTTGAAACTTAACCAAATTTGGGTAGTGAGGAGATTAAGGTATTTTGAGCCTCTGATAATTTACTTGAGGAATTTTGGACAATATTTATAGCACTTCATTTATAATCAATAGTAATGCCCTAATTAACATTTTGGCTATTGTGGTCTCACTGCCCATAGAGAGGGTATGAAACATGGGCAGAGTCAGTTTTAGGCTATAATAATCTTGTATGAATTTTGTTAGAATTTTTGGATATCTATTTAGGGCATCTACTTCACAAGTGCTTTATTTTGATTACATATTAAATAATTCTTGTCAGAGCCCATTACTTACTGAAAAATCATGAAACTTGCTGCATAGTGTTTTTAGCTCAATGTTATCACATGGGAATTTTTGTGGAAATATTTGATGATGATTAGCATACTTTGTTCATTAACCCTTAAATTAGAAAGTTCATAAGAAAATCAAATATAGCCTTATTCCCAATTGGTAAATTATGAAACTTTGTCTAGGGTACTTGTAGGCCATCACAATCATCCCTGAATTTTCTCTGAATTTTTGGAGGTGTTATTACTATAGAATCTTTTAAAATGACTTTTTATGGGGCATCTTTGAAATTAAATTTAAAGGCCTAAACCTTGCTGAAAAATTGGAAGACTTAGGATTTAGAGTTGATTAGGCATTTTGTAATTATCATAAATTTAGTGGATTATTATCTTTTCTGAAAATGGTACTTCATGTTCAAACCTGGGCCTTTTGGGACACTAGAATAAATAAATTAATTATCAGACAAATTAGGAAAATTATGGATTTCTGGATTTATGCTCCAAATGTCTTTTTAGATCTCTAATAATTATCATAAGGGTACTGGATGAATATTTCATGTACTTCCCTTTTTACGGGTCGTGTAGCTTAAGTGGTCTGCATATAGCAAAACTGCAGGATTTCATTTGGATGTGAATTAGGGCACGCATGATGCGTCTTGGTGGTTTGCTGTAAGGACAAGTGGAAGGGGCTGCATCTATGAAAGATGAGTGAGTAGGGTGTGGTTTTGTCTAGGGTTTATAGGCGTTCGGGTCCGACGAAGATCGTCCCACCCAAGGAGAGTTGGAGTCAAATCACCCTAGGATTAGCATATCGAAATATGAGAAAATAATGGGTAAGGGAATCAACCAATAATAAAATAAGTACCTTGCGAAAGGGAACGCTGGGCGTAATCCCAACACAGTTCCTAGTGCCCCTTGAGAGCCCTTCATAGGGAATACCGGGGGCAGTCCTGGGTTAACGTAAACTGTTTAACAAGCTGAAAAGAGTAACTTAGTAATTAGGGTTGAACATTCCACAACACTGATGGCACCAGATGTTGGTTAGGAGCTTCGGCTCGGATGGTAAAAAGGCGGACTTTGGGTCCGGGGAGCTTCGGCTCGATTGCTTAAGTCGGACGTGTTGGACCGGGGAGCTTCGGCTCGATTCTTGATTACGCTAATTTGCATGTGCATAACAGGAAAGGAAATTAAGGTGGTGGGTTTTCGGTATTGGAGGGTCGATGCACCGACGCCAATACGTTGACTCGGCAAGTGTGGTTAGCACTTCGCCAACAGAAGTCCGGTGCGCCAGCCGGCAAGAGTACGCAGGAGTCCGCTTCGTGCACCAAGCGTTGAGGCGTACGATAGGTCTGGCCGGTAGTGCTTTACTGGTTTAGAGGTGGGCGAGGCCCAACCCACCGCTTCCGTCTGCCACTACGGAGGTATCCTGGGAGGTTACGGCTCCAAAAAGGGGGAACTAAAGGTCTGTGTGCACAGAGTCGGGTGTGTGTGTTGCACTTGCATGTCCATCATACCCACTTGCATGTCATAGCATATTCGTTACCTTTAACCTTGACACCTAAAGTATAAGTGGAATGGGACGCTTATACTTTAGGACCTGCTACACGACCCCTTGGTCTATAAGCTTGTGTGGGCAAGTTTATAAATTAAGGTTAAATTTGGATATATATATTTGCTGCTGTTTGATAACCGACACCCCATCGTATAAATTGGTATGAGACTTTTTATACGATGGGAGCCTTGCAGAAGACCCCTTGGCTTATGTGTTTTTCACATAAGGGAAGGTTACATTTCATACTTCAGCTTATGTCTATAGGATTGCTAGTATAGGTCCGCTGTCACTTGCTTTTTGGTTTTTCTCCACCTTCAAGTCCTCCCTTTTCTTCCTCTCCGCTCGGTGCCTAGGAGCCGTGGGGGAAGGGGGCGGGGGATGATAGGACTTAGTCTTTTAGACTAACGGTTTTCGAACTGCATCATTTAGGGGATCGTGGAGACCAGCATGGAGGAGCAGCCCCAGAGACCGGTGCGCTTGGAGGTGGGGCAGTCTAGCTCTGGCGTTCATACAGCCGGGACCGTGAGTCTCGACCTTGAGTAGTTTTCTACTTTTGTTTCTGCATGAGAGATCTTGTAGTGAGGCTATGATGTACCGGGCATAAGCCCGCTTTTGCTACTCTGATGTTATTTTCTGTGGACACTCCCTTCGTGGAGTTATATTTACTTATGACATGTGCTTCTCTGTGGACTGCAGTTTCTGTTTCCTTCATTATTCTGCTACTTTTCTGTGATCGAATTGGCCGGCAGAATCGGCGCTTTGTGGTGATGACCCTTCAAGGCATGAAGGAGTCACCGCAAAACGGCGGTTCTGGGCCTAAGACCCCGGTGTCAAAAAAGGAAAAAAAAAGGGGGGGTCTTACAAGTGGTATCAGAGGAGACCTCGATCGAAAAGTAACAGTCCACAACCCTAGGCCACCCCCGCGCGAGTTTAGTTTGGTCACCGTGAAGAAAGCTTATATAAAGGCTTATTCCTTCAACAGAAGGAGAATCAAGCATCGATCAATGAAGTGAAAAATTACACAACAAGAAGTAGACCTTTAAGAGAAGATCTAAGAAGTTGGAGAGAGAGAGCTCCTTCTAAGAAGACCAGCTGTTGAACAAGGCTGATAAGGAAGATTCAGATTGAAATCAGAATCTCAAGTCAACAGTTGATTGAAGATCATCTGCATAGAGATACAACCCTACTGTGTTCTAATTCAAGAAGCTTTGAAGAAAGCCAAGGGAGGTTGATCTCAGCTAAGTTCTTCCAAGAACTCATCAAGAAGCCAGTCAACTCATCTCTCTCTATCAGAGTTGTGGTTATACACTTTGTATTTTCTAATTTTTGTAGGATCTTGTATAGATCTGAGTTGTAAGCCTATTCTATAAAGGCTGAGTGTAGGAGACAGTATGCTCTGAGTGTAGGTCTTGTTGAAGACTGAGGTAGGGCCTAGTGCCTGAGTTGTAGGAGACTTTGTTCTCTGAGTGTAAGTCTTGGTGAAGACTGAGTGGTAGGGCTTTTGTGCCTGAGTTGTAGGAGTGGGATCACTCTGAGTTGTAGGAACCTATTTGGGGTTCTAAGTTGTAAGATCTGTGGATCTGAGGAGAAGTGGAGAAGTTAGGCCGAATCTAGTACACTACTAGGTAGACGAAGGGGGAAAGTGGATGTACCCAGACCTTGGGAAACCACTATAAATCCTGTGTGCTCTCTGTGATTGTATGCTTGTATGGTTGCTGTGTTGTGATACTTGTAGAATTGTAATTACTGTACTGTATTTCTGCCTTTAAATTTTAAAAAGATATAGGTCACCTATTCACCCCCCCCCCCCTCTAGGTGATTAGGCACTGTTTCTTTCAAGTGGTATCAGAGGGAGGTTACTCACAAAGGACATAATAGTCTGAGTAAAGATCCTGTAGGTAGAATCAAGAATCAAGAAAATGGGTTCAACTGAGAATCACAAAGTGCTAGGATCCATGAAATTGCCAATCTGCAGAAAAGAGATTTTTGGTATTTGGAAAGAGAGGGTTAGACTCTTCATGGAAGCATCTGACCCAAGAATATACATCACAGTCAAAGAAGGGTCATATGTGCCAATGAAAGTATCTGTTCTGGATGCAAATAAGAGAACTCCCAAAGAAAATTCAGAAATGACTAAAAATGAAATAATTCTGGCCACTATGGACAAGAGGGCCCAGAATATTATTGTAAGTGCAATTGATGATGCCACATTTCAGAACCTAATACATTGTAAAACATCAAAAGAAATGTGGGACACTCTAATAGTTTACATGGATGGATCTGAAGAGGTAAGACAAGACAGGAAGTCTTTATTAAATCAAGAGTATGAAAGCTTCAGACAAGGCAAGTCTGATAGCATTACTGAATGCTACAAGAAATTCTATAGGATTGTTAATGAGTTGGTGTCCTATGGAAGAGAATTCAGCAACTATGAGCAGAATGACAAGTTTTTAAGATCCCTGACTAAGGACTGGGATACCAAGATTTGTGTCATTAGGGAAATGGCCAAATTAGCTGATATACCTCCTCCAACCTTGTTTGGAAAACTTCTATCTTATGAAATGCAGTTAATGGTTAGAAAGGAGGAAAGAAGACTACTAGAGTGTAGCACAAGGAAAGGTCTGTGGCCTTCAAGACTGATGCCACTAGGAGATATAGAAGCAAGTCTCCATCTCCACCACAAATAGTTGCTGAGACTGCTTTAGAGAATTCAGAAAACCAGAACTCAGAAAGCAATGAAAGTGATGAGGATTTTGCTGCCTTTACAAGGCAGTTTCAAAAGCTTCTGAAGAAGAAGCAGTGGAGGTCTAAGCCATCCACTTCATAGTCTAAAGATGACTACTATCAGAACAGGAAGTCCTCAAGGAATGAGAAAAGAAAGTCCAAGCCAAGTAAAAATATATCCTCAAAGATAGTATGCTATTGTTGCAATAGATAAGGACATATAGTAGCTGACTGTCCAGAAAAGAGGAAAGAGTCAACTGACAAGAAGAAGACTCAGTTCAAGGGCAAAAAGGAAAGGTCCTTTGTTGCCAAGAAGGATAAGAGTTTGACAATTAGTCATCTTCAGAAACAGATTCAGAAGCTGAAGCCTATATTGGACTGTTTGCTGAACAGGAGGAAGATGAGTTCATGCAGTTAATGAACTCAATTTATGAGCATGAGGACAATCAGTGCAATGGACTGATGGCCTTAACAGAAGGAGACAAGATCCAGGATCAGCCTGGACCAAGTAAGGTACAATGTCTTTCAGATTATAGTACTGATTCAGAATCAGATACATCTGCATCAAGTGTTGTGGGTGGGTCTGAATCTGAGGGTGATATTCATCAGTTGATGGATGAATATAGAGATGTATTGCAGGCGCTTAAGAAGAGCAAAAATCTGGTCAAAACACTGACTAAGGAAATTGCTAGTCTTAAGTTGGTAGCTACTGATTCAGATAAAGTGTTAGATCAAAAACTAAATGAAATAGTCAGGCTGAAGAACATTACAGTTATTCAGATGGGAACTATTACATTTAAGAATGATCAAATTAGGAATCTGGAGGTTAGACTTCAGAAGGAGAGAGAGATTGTTGCAAGTTTTTCTAAACCAAAATCAGTTTTACCTTTGATAGATGAGTTTATCCCTCAAAAGGGTAAGACTGGATTGGGGTTTACTAAACCTGCCAGAATAGTTAGGTCCTTGTCTAAGGGCAAAGACCCAGTACTCAACAAGAAGCCTGTTGTAGATAAAACAGCCAGGGTTGTACCTAAACAAAGGTACAACAGATTTGAGTGCTGGTGTTGTGGCAAGGTTAGGCCACTTTGCCATAGATTGTTGGCACAATTCTAGTGTTAAGGAGATTAGAAAACTACCTGCTAGAAGTGCTACAGGTAGTCTTGTTAAAAGTCAAACTAACCTGCACCAAGGACCCAAGAATTATTTGGGTTCTAAGGTTAATTAATCTGTTTTGCAGGTGAGTCCAAGTGACCATGCCCCTATATGGTACTTGGACAGTGGATGTTCCAGGCACATGACTGGAACTAGGGGATTGCTGAAGGACTATACACCAATCAAGGATGGTCCTAAAGTTACCTTTGGTGGTTCAGAAAAAGGAATCATCAAAGGCTTTCGTAACATTTCTAGCAACCTAATTACAATTACTCAAGTGGCTTATGTAAAGGGTTTGAAACATAACCTCATTAGCATAAGTCAGCTGAGTGATTTAGGATATGACATCTCATTTGTCAAGGATGGTTGTCATATCAGTAGGTCAAGTGATCAAAAGATCATTCTGACAAGATATAGGAAGAGAAATATCTATTGTCTAGGCATTATGTGTGAGAACATTGTTTCTCTTATTTGTCTTGTAGCTGATGAGAAAGTCTCACATTGTGTTAAATGGCACAAGAGGCTGGCTCATATTAACTATAAGATAATTGACCAACTCTTTAGCAAAGAGTTAGTGAGGAATGTTCCTCAGGTTAAGTGTATAAAGGTTGGGATATGCTCAGCTTGTCAAAAGGGCAAGTAGACCAAATCCACCTATCATAGCCTTGAGAACAAAGATGCTGTGAGGTGACTATACCTCTTGCATATGGATCTTTTTGGTCCTATGCCAGTTCAGAGCCTAGGAAGGAAGGTCTACACATTTGTGGTAGTTGATGACTACTCAAGGTATTCCTGGGTGTTCTTCCAAAGGCAAAAATCTGAAACACCAAGCATCTTGTATAGTTTTGTTAAACAAATTCAGAATGAATTGAACAGTACAGTGGTCAAAATCAGAAGTGACCATGGTACTGAATTTCAGTCTGAAAGTATGACAAAACTGTGTGAAGAGTTTTGAATTTTTCAAGAATTTTCCTCACCAAGAACACCTCAGTAAAATGGCATTGCTGAAAGGAAAAATAGAACCTTGATAGAGGCTGGTAGAACCCTATTGAGTGACACTTCTCTCCCAGAATATTTCTGGGCTGAGGCAGTCAATAATGCATGTCATGTAATCAATAGGGCTACAATCACCAAGAGCCACAAGAAGACCCCCTATGATATTGTGAAGGGCAGAAAACCAAATCTATCCTATTTCAGGATCTTTGGTTGCAAGTGCTATATCCTTAACAATAGTAAGTCTTATCTAACCCAGTTTGCTGCCAAATCCCAAGAGGGAATCTTTGTTGGGTACAGCAACAACAGTAAGGCTTATAGGGTCTACAACTTGATTACTCAAGTTGTAGAATAGTCACTTCATGTAGTTTTTGATGAAGCTAGACTCATTAACAATGAATTGCCTAGAAGTGTTTCCAGCTCCACAGGTGTAACTGAGAAGATGGACAAGTTTACTATTGCAGAAGGTCCTACTGCAAGTCAGCAAGTAGAAGAAGGTGGCTGCTGTCTAGGGGAGTACAAGATACTCCTGAAGTTGAAGGGGATCAAGAAGTGCAGCTAAATGAAGAGAATGAAGGTGTACAACCTGAAGACAGGCTGCCTCCAGCAAATAGGCATTTAAAATATCATCCAGCCAATCAAATTATTGGAGATCTCAGTCAAGGGGTACAAACAAGGAGCAGGAATCTAAGTTCAGTTCTCTACGCCAGCTTTCTATCCCAAGTAGAGCCAAAGAAATTTGAAGAAGCAATCCTAGACCCTCATTGGATTGAGGCCATGCAAGAGGAGTTGAACCAGTTCAAAAGATGCAAGGTCTGGGAGCTAGTTCCTAAACCAAAAGGCCACAACATTATTGGAACTAAGTGGATCTTTAGGAACAAGTTGGATGAGAATGGAATTATTATAAAGAATAAAGCTAGACTAGTTGCTAAAGGATATATGCAGGAAGAAGGTATTGATTTTGATCAAACCTTTGCTCCAGTAGCAAGACTGGAAGCAATAAGGATGTTCCTTGCCTATGCAACATTCCAAGGATTTAAGGTCTATCAAATGGATGTTAAGTCAGCTTTTCTGAATGGAAATCTGAAGGAAGAAGTGTATGTAGAACACCCATCAGGTTTTATAGATTCTCTTAAACCTGATTATGTATATAGACTTAGGAAGGCTTTGTATGGGTTAAAACAAGCCCCTAGGGCTTGGTATGAAACCCTGTCTAGTTTTCTCATTGAGAATAAATTCACAAGGGGAAAATAGACAAGACTCTATTCCTTAGGGAATCCAGAGGCAAGATTATCTTAGTCCAAATATATGTAGATGACATAATATTTGGCTCTACAGAAAGTAGTCTTTGCAGAAAGTTTGCAAAATTAATGCAAGGACAATTTGAAATGAGCAGTATGGGGGAACTTAAGTTCTTCTTGGGTCTCCAAGTTAGACAGACTGAGGATGGTTTATCCATATGCCAGTCTAAGTTCACCCTAAAATTGATAAGGAAGTATGGTATGGATTCATCCACTACCATGAAAACTCCTATGGGGTCAAAAATGTCTCTAAGCAAAGATGATACAGGGAAACCTGTAAATGAAACTTTATATAGAGGTATTGTTGGCTCCCTACTTTATTTGACTGCTAGTAGACCAGATATCATGTATGCTACATGTGTCTGTGCTAGGTACCAAGCTTGCCCTAAAGAATCTCATTTGACAGTAGTCAAAAGAATTTTGAGATATCTTAAGGGCACTCCTTATCTAGGCCTTTGGTACCCTAGGAATGGAGATTTTGAACTGACAGGTTATTCAGATGCAGATTTTGCATGCTGCAAGGAAGATAGAAAGAGTACCACAGGAACCTGTCAATTTCTAGGAGGAAGGCTGGTGTCTTGGAGTAGCAAGAAGCAGACCACTGTGGCTATCTCCACATCCGAGTTAGAGTATGTTGCTGCAGGAAGCTGTTGTGCACAACTACTATGGATACAACACCAACTAGAAGATTATGGTATTCAAGTAAGTAGAACATCTTTATTTTGTGATTCTACTAGTGCCATTTCTATTGCAAATAATCCTGTCTCCCATAGTAGGACTAAGCACATAGAAATAAAATACCATTTTCTAAGAGAACATGTAGAAAAAAGAGATATTTCCTTAGAATATATAAATACAGATAGTCAGTTAGCTGATATGTATACTAAGCCCTTAGATGAAACCAAATTCAATAAATTTAAAATTGAATTAGGGATGATAAACTTAGAATAGTTTACAAAAATTGGCTAAGTAAAATGGTGTCGACACACAAAGTTGTCTGTGTCGACACATAAAAGTGGTGTCGACATTTCAGAGAAATGGTGTCGACACTTCTAGGAAGTCTGTGTCGACACTTCAGAGAATTTGTGTCGACACATGCAGTGTAGGTGTCGACACATCCAGGGTGGTGTCGACACTTAGGATTTACACAGAATTAGTCTAGTAGAGTCTCGGCTAAGTGTCGAGCTGAGATATATAAGTGTCAACACATATATTCTGTCGACTATATTTGTGTCGACACATAGTTGTCGAGACATTATAAGTAAGTGTCGACACTTTTCAATAGTGTCGACATAATTCAAGTATGTTAACGCGCCTTTTCATCTTCGATTCTAGAAAGGTATAAATAGGTTTTCCCCAGTGTTTGTCGACACGCTCACCTTAGTCTTGAGACCAAACTTGTGTGTCGACATCTCTCTTCTCTAAATTCAAAATTTCCTCAAACCCTAATGGCGCCCAAGCTAGAAGAGAACATTAATGAAGGATATGAGCTCGTGCGACACGCCTTTGATTACGCGGAACCCGAAATCAAAGGTGTGGTAACCCTAATTGCCGAGACTGGATTGGAATACCTTGTATCAAAACCAATCAAGATCTGGAAGAAGGAGGTCCTTGAATTTTTGAGTGCAGCTTCACTTGATGACTCTAGACTCAAGATTAAGTCTCGAGTTCATGGAACCAAAGTCAAGGTCATACAGAAAAGTCTAAGGAAGGTACTTCAACTACCAAGAACAAAAGAGGAAGAAGATGTATCTGCTTCTAAGACTAGAGAGGCATTGAGATGGTGTGGACTGGATTCAAACCTGAAAATTGGATCAGTTTTCAATAGAAAAGGGATGAACATCCAAGGAAAGTTTCTGTCTGAAATAGTTGGCAAGGTCATCCTGAGCAACCCTGGAGGACATGACAAAATTTCAGCTCATATGTTCAGTTTGATGACAAGTATTATCTTCAAACTTGAGACTGACTGGTCAGTAGTTCTGTTTGATAAGATAAAAGAGAGCCTGAAGAAGCCCAATCTGGGTAGAATTCTGAGTCTATACCTAGCTGGAAGTATTCCTGATGTGATGAATCAAGCTGCTGGTTCAAAGATAAATCACATGAGGAGAATGGATGTCAGAATTTTCTCAAGATGGGATATGGTGCTAACAAAGGAACTGCCCACTCCAGAAAAGGCAACACCCCAGAAGAAGAAGAAGAAGACAGCCACTGTGGCTCAAGAATCCTCTATCAGCTCTAAAGAGTAAGTGGTGTTTAGTTCTGATGATGAACATGGAAGAAATGCTGGACAGTCCCCAGCAAGACTAGAAGATGCACAAAGGCAGGGGGAGCTACCACCAGCTAGCCTAATTCACCTGGATCCACTCCATGAGGAGCCTCTACATGTGGAAGAGCCAACTCCACTAGAGAGTGAAAGGGCTACCCAAACCATTCTAGAGGTAATCATTGATATTAATCAATTAGATTTCACTATTGAGGATGAAGTTTTGACTGATTCATTACCTGATGTTCATCAGCAAACACAGATACATCCTCAACCACAAAGATGTTGTCATGAAGTACACATCTGTTGTTGATAAAGTGGTTGATGAGATCAGAGATTCTCCAGCCCTTCCTCAACAGGAATTTACATTAGAAGAGTTATTCCCTGATCTTGTACAGACAGATCTTGAGAAAGAAATAGCTGATGTTGAGGGGGAGAAGGCAAATATTGAGGGGGAGCATGTGGAGATTGTAGAGGAAACTGCAAGCAAGGAGACTGAAGAGCCAAGAGATGCTGAAGGACTACCAAGGACTGAGAAGGATTCACATCCTAGTCCTAAGGAAAGAGTAGACATAGTCAGCACATCTACTTCAGAGGATGAAGAGGCTGTTAGAGCCAAGAAAAGGAAGTTCCAGGTCTTCAAGAGAAGAAGCCAGAACTATAAGAAAGCCCTACATACAATTGCTCCACAGCCTGCCACCACTACTGATTATAGTTCTCTGATGGTAGCATTGCAAATCAAGCTAGATGAGCAAAGGCAAGCTCTAGAAAAATATGTGGATGAAGGGCATAAATCCCTGCAATTTGATCTGGCACAAGACATCAAATCAATCAGATTTGAATTGAATCTCAACAAGAAAGAAATGACTGATTGTTTCCATAAAGGAGGCAATGCAGTGGTCTATCTGGCTACACATCAAGAGAAGATAAAGATAAAACTTGATGACCTAGTAGTAAAGCAAGGATATGTTCTAGAAAATCAAATAAGAATGAATGAAAACTTGACTACTTCTCATAATTCCATAGTCACTGAAATGAATAATATAGCTACTACCCATACTGCACACAGTGCTGCTACCAAAGCTGAGTTTGATAAGCAACTCCAATAAAGCCTACTTGCAGTTCACACTGCTATTGCAGATTCTCAAAAGGTTATTACTGACAGGCTACAAAAGTTAAAACCTTTCTATAAAGATGGAGTTAACTATCTGAATGCCCAGATCAGGTTTCAGAAAGATGACCTGAGGGATCACATAGAGAGAAAAGTCATAAAGAGGGAGAGGGTATTAGTCAAGACAGGCTCTGATCATGCCAAATGGATTTCAAATTCCATCAGAGCCACCCTTGGATATCCACCTTTATGTGATGATGACAATGTGGCAGAGTCTGGAATCAATCCTGCATACTTTGGAGGAGAGCAAGCTGAAGTGGGTCAAGTGATATATCGTCCTACAGATTTTGATATGATATATCAGGAGGTGCAGTCTATGTACAGTCCTCCTGAGGGTAATCAGAATATCATTCTTGAGAAAGTTGTCCAGCCTGTGCCAGAGGCAATCTTAAAAGAGCAAGAGGCTTTGTTAAAAGAACAAGAGGCCCAATTATCTAAGAAAAGATTCAGAGAGCAAGCTGAATTAAGGCCAGATTTTGAACAATGGAGCCCCACATCCAGGAATATCATCTTGACTGCTTGGAAGGCTGCTAAGGATAATGTCCTGGATAGAGGCAAGTGGTATTCTGACCTGGAGTGGAGAAAATATGAGAATACGCAAGAGGCCATTGTACAATATAGAAGAAAGGCTAAACTGGGAAAGCTACCTCCTAATACACAGGAGCCTAGCAAGTATTTCCCTAAGCCTTATCACTATTTTGAAAGGCAGAAGATAAAGGCTGAAGAGCTGAAAAAGAAAGATCTCAAAGGGAAGAATCCTGCTGCTGCTGATGACAATGAAGCTCCAGTTCAAGCAAAGATTCAATCTAGAAAGGGGATTGTAATCAAGGAACCAGAGAAGCCATAGGATAGCATTTTCTTTAGTTTACAATTTGAAATCATTTGTATTAAACTCTATGTAAACTTTTGATTAATGAAAATGTTGGAATTTGTAAGAACAATGTTATATGTTCAATCTATATACATTAATTGTTCTGAGATAATTGTTTATACATGTTCCGTTCATACATGTTTAAGTATTTTCCATGTCATATAATACTGTTTTACATCATACTGAAAATTTGTTATATATGGTGTATATCATTGACTAAGGGTTATGACTTCTCCAAATAGGGGGAGATTGTTGGGTACATTGGAATATATGTACCTGATTTGAAGAAGCCTCACCCTACTCAATGATATACATCAAGGTGTATTTGATGTGCTTTGAGTTTATTTGTGCAGGTTAAGTAATTACAAGGAAAGCAAAAAAGTTTCTAAGTCCATATGTCGACACCCAGAATAAAAGTGTCGACACTTAAGGAGGCTTGTGTCGACACCCAGAGAAGCTGTGTCGACACTTGGAGTAATTGTGTCGACACCAGGAAGGCAGAGTCGATAGCAGAAGAAAAGTGTCGACACATACAGGCAGTGTCGACACACAATGAAGAAATGTCTACATAATCAGTGTCGACACTTAGAAGCAGTGTCGACACTCAGAGAAACTTTGTCGACAGCAAATGTGTCGACACTAGGAGGTTGTGTCGACACTCAGCAAAACTTCAACAAAGTTCAAGTACATGTGTCGACACGAGGAGGCTGTTTCGACACTCAACAAACTTCAACAAAGTTTAAGTACAAGTGTCGACACAAAGGAGATGTGTCGACACTCAGCAAAGTCTCAACACATGAAGAATGAGTCGAAACAAAGGAGATGTGTCGACACTCAGCAAAAGTTTCAACACAGAAGGCATGTGTCCACACAAAGAAGATGTGTCGACACTTACAAGTTTCAACACAAGAAGATGTGTCGACACAAAGGAGTTGTGTCGACACTTAGCAGAAATCAAATAAGTATTGAAGAAGAAGGACTTGTGTCGACACACAGGATCAGTGTCGACACATTCTGAAGAAGTAGTGTCGAGAAGCTATTACAACAATACAAGGAGTTGTGTCGACACCATGAAGGCTAGTGTCGACACTTAGTCTACTTGTGTCGACACTTAGTTTATTAGTGTCGACACATAAAGACTATCTGTCTCGACACTTTCAGACAGTGACAGAGATTTCAAGAAGTGACTGGATGACTTGACAGCTGCCATTTCAACCGGTCAACTGCTATTGTCAGAGCTGTCAGAAGGTTGTTATAAACCGGATCAGCCGGTCACCGTGAAGAAATCTTATATAAAGGCTTATTCCTTCAACAGAAGGAGAATCAAGCATCGATGAATGAAGTGAAAAATTACACAACAAGAAGTAGACCTTCAAGAGAAGTTCTAAGAAGTTGGAGAGAGAGAGATCCTTCTAAGAAGACCAGCTGTTGAACCAGGCTGATAAGGAAGATTCAGATTGAAATCAGAATCTCAAGTCAGCAGTTGATTGAAGATCATCTGCATAGAGATACAACCCTACTGTGTTCTAATTCAAGAAGCTTTGAAGAAAGCCAAGGGAGGTTGATCTCAGCTAAGTTCTTCCAAGAACTCATCAAGAAGCCAGTCAACTCATCTCTCTCTATCAGAGTTGTGGTTATACACTTTGTATTTTCTAATTTCTGTAGGATCTTGTATAGATCTGAGTTGTAAGCCTATTCTATAAAGGCTGGGTGTAGGAGACAGTATGATCTGAGTGTAGGTCTTGTTGAAGACTGAGGTAGGGCCTAGTGCCTGAGTTGTAGGAGACTTTGTTCTCTGAGTGTAAGTCTTGGTGAAGACTGAGTGGTAGGGCTTTTGTTCCTGAGTTGTAGGAGTGGGATCACTCTGAGTTGTAGGAACCTGTTTCGAGTTTTGAGTTGTAAGATCTGTGGATCTGAGGAGAAGTGGAGAAGTTAGGCCGAATCTAGTACACTACTAGATAGGCAAAAGGGGAAAGTGGATGTACCCAGACCTTGGGGAACCACTATAAATCCTGTGTGCTCTCTGTGATTGTATGCTTGTATGGTTGTTGTACTGTGATACTTATAGAATTGCAATTACTGTACTGTATTTCTGCCTTTAAAGTTTAAAAAGATATAGGTGACCAATTCACCCCCCCTCCACCCCCCTCTAGGTGATTAGGCACTGTTTCTTTCACAAGGTATCTCGAACTCAGCTTCTTCAAGCGTCAAACCCGCGAGACACCATTGAACGGTTTGATTTTAAAATACACCCAATCGCAAACACCGAACTCCACGTTCCTACGATTGGTGTTATAGTATTTTTCCTGCTTGTCCTGAGCGATCTTCAACCGTTCCTGAATTGTACGTATCATTGAAGTGGCGTCTTCCACCGCTTGATAATTGTATAACTTTGACTCGCCTGTCTCCAACCAAGACAACGGTGTGCGACACGTTCTCCCATACAAGACCTCGAAAGAAGCCATTCCAATACTCGCTTGATAGCTGTTGTTATAAGCAAACTCCACCATGTACAGGTGATTTTCCCACTGCTTTCCGAAATCCAAGACGCACATGCGAAGCATGTACTCCATCGTCCTGTTGACCCTCTCAGTCTGACCATCCGTCTGTGGGTGAAAGGTTGTGCTGAAACTCAGCTTAGTTCCCAACAGACTATGCACCAGCCTCCAGTCATTCGACGTGAAGCGTCCATCTCGGTCACTAACAATACTGCGGGGCACACCATGCAATCATATAATATTATCTACATAGAGTTTGGCTAACTTTCCACCGGATCTTCCTTCCTGTTCGGGATGAAGTGCGACGCTTTTGTCAATCTATCTACGACCACCCAGATGGCGTCGTTTCCCCTCTACGACTTTGGCAAACCATGCACAAAATCAATAGAAATGTCGTCGAACTTCCACTTCTGGATAGGTAAGTACTTCAAGAAACCTCCGGGCTTCTGGCACTCCGCCTTCACCAAGGCACATGTTTGGGACTTGGCCACATAAAGTGCTACATCTTTTTTTAATCATGACCACCAGAATAACTTCTTCATGTCTTTATACATCTTCGTGCTCCCCTGGTGGATTGAGTATTTTTTATGATGAGCATTGTACATCAACTCCTCCCGAAGGTTATCCACACTAGGGACGCATAGGTGACCGTCCCTCCTTAGCAATCCATCCTCAACAGCAAATTGGGAATTTGACCCATCCAAAGATTCATCTAAGATCTTATTCATGCTGCTATCTTGAAGCAAAGCCCGCCAAACCCTGTCAGCTAGGTCATACTGCACCTCTGTCCAATACAATTTGTCCTCGGCACTAGTCTGCTTGTCGAAGCAAAAGATCTCTAATGCCTCCAAATCACGGACCAAACTCTCATCATGTACCGACAACCAGCTGGACCGCACAGGAGCCCTACGACTCAACGCATCCGCCACTGCATTTCCTTTCCCAGGCACATAATGTAGCTCGAAGGTATAGTCCCCCAGGAACTCCATCCACCTCTGCTGCCTCATGTTCAGGTCCTTCTGATCTAATAAGTACTTCAGGCTCTTATGATCGGTATAGATATCGACCTTCACACCATACAAGTAGCGCCTCCACAGCTTTAGAGCAAATATCACGGTCACTAACTCTAAGTCATTGACCTGATCATTCCTCTCGTGAACCTTCAATTGTCATGAATCATAGGCTATCACGCTCCCACGCTGTAGCAGAACACATCCCAAACCACTGCTCGAAGCATCACTATAGATTTCAAACCCTTCGGTCCCACTCGGCGAATGCAAAATAGGCATCGTGGTCAACCGCCTCTTCAATTCCTCAAAAGCCTGCTGGCACTCCAGCGACCACGTAAATGTTTGATCCTTCCTTGTCAACGTCATGAGTGGTAGTGCTATCCGCGAGAAGTTCTCTACGAAGCGCATGCAGTAGCCGGCAAGCCCCAGAAAGCTCCTAACTTCCGCCACTGTAGTCAATACAGGCCACTCCCGTATCACCACTATCTTTGCTGAATCCACCGCTATCCCTTCTTCACTAACAATATGACCAAGGAACGCTACTGAGGATAACCAGAACTCACACTTGGTGAACTTAGCATACAACTGATTTCTTCTCAACGTCTCCAATACAATATGCAGATGCTTGTAGTGATCATCCTCACACTGTGAGTACACCAAGATATCATCGATAAATACTATCACAAAACAGTCCAGGTACTCTCTGAATGTCATGTTCATCATATCCATAAACACGGATGGCGCATTGGTCAACCCAAACGGCATGACCGTGAACTCATAATGCCCATACCGCGTGCTGAATGCTGTGTTTAGGATGTCACTTTTCCTTTATCCTTAATTGGTAGTAGCCGGATTTCAGATCTAACTTCGAATACACTGTTGACCCAACCAAATGATCAAATAGATCGTCAATCCTTGGGATCAGATACTTATTATTTTTCGTAAGCTTGTTCAACTCCAGATAGTCGATACAGAGTCACTAGCTCCCATCCTTCTTCTTAAAGAAGAGGACCGGTGCGCTCCAAGGCGACAAACTCGGACGCACATACCCTTGTTCCAATAACTCTTGCAGTTGCACCTTCAGCTCTGCCATCTCCCTTTGCGCTATCCGATACAGAGAGCGTGATACCGGTTTGGCACCCGACACTAGCTCAATTGCAAAATCAATCTCCCGCTGAGGAGGGGCTCCTGGGAGATCATCTGGGAACACATCAGGATACTCATACACAAGTGGAATACTGCCCAGACTTGGCTTAGGCATTGAAGTCTTCACTAATGTGATAAACAGCTCTGCCCCTGACTGAACTGCCTTAATAACATGAAGGGACGACATCAAAATCTTACTCGACCCATTCATGCCCACAAACGTAGTATCCCGATCCATATTCAGTCCCAACTTAACCTCCTTTCGGTTGCAATCAATGCATGCTCGCTGCTCCGAGAGCCAGTCCATACCAAAGATTACGTCGAACTCCACCAATGGCAGTACCGACGCTTGCAAGTCAAACTCCTGATCCCCAATCCGTATCTTTACCATACAGATTCTATTCGATCGCATTGAGCACCCATTGGGCAACAACACATCCAACTTATCTTTTGCCATCGAGGAAGGACTCCGATGCGCGTTACGGATCTTTCGGACAAGAAGGAATGTGAATCTCCCGTATCAAACAGGGCTGTCGTCGGACAATCGAAAATCAACACAAAGCCTAGCACCAACATTGATAAGCTAACATATAAAAAGGGTAACAACTACATAAAGTTAAACTGCTATAATTTAACTCAGACCTGTCACCACGTCAGCTTATATTATGACCTCTTGCAGAACAAGATTATATACTCTAGGTTGGGCTGGAGCATGGTGGGACGCGATTGACTCCATTGCTTTCCCTTTTTCTTCATATGTTGCTCCAAGCTTCCTTTCGGACTTCGCATGTCTACTCCAACATTCACGAGCAAAATGCCCCATCTTTACACAGTTGTAGCAAGCTCCTGGGACTCGACTTGTGGCTTCCCCTGTCGCACCAGACAAAGGGGCTGAGCTCGAAGTCTTCATCTTCTTGTTCCATCTGCAAAAATTCGACTTTTTATTTGGCACTTTGAACTCTGACTTCTTTTCCCCTGGGTCCTTCTTCTCTTGCACTTTCTTCACGACCTTTTCCAATGACCGCGCCGAATTGACCAAGGCTAGGAAGCCCTATGCCTTAGGCCTAACAAGGAGTAGTTGTAGGTTACCACGTAAACCCTCATAGAATCAGTTGTTCTTCCGCTCATCCTAAGTAAACGTAGCACCAGCATAACGACCTAACCATGTAAACTCGTGGAGATACTCATCCACGCTTCTGCCTCCCTGAGTCAAACAAAGGTACTGGTTCTCCATCTCAAGCTTCTGAGCAGAGGATAGATATTTGGCCAAGAACAGCCTTGAGAATTCCTCCATAGACACATCTGCAAGTTGCCTTCCCACTAAGAGGTGAACTTCCAACTCGTCCCGCCACAGCCTCGCCTCACCAGCCAAAAGGAACGTCGCTATGGTGGTCTTCTGCCACTCCTCAGTTTCTGTGGTCTTCAAGAATCTCTTTATCGTAGAGAGCCAATCCTCAGCTTGTGTTTGCGTTCCAATCTCGTCAAACACCGGAGGATTAAAGCTCATTACATGCTTGAGCTGCTTCTTCGTAGCTTTCCTTGGTGTACTTGATCAACTGCCACGTGTTCTACCACTTACGGCACTGCCACCCTAATCAGTTCTTGCTCATTAACAGGTGGTGTGTGGTGCATTTGCCTTGTAGGTTGGACATTTATCATAGCAAAAACTGCTTCAGCGAACAATCTGATGGTTTTTATTGAAGGGGGTGTTGTAGGCACGTCACTCGGTGCACTACTTTCCGCCGATTGCGGACACTCCGATTGCCCAGCACCGCACCTAGCTGCCTATAATAGCATAGACCCTTGATTAGGCGATAAACAGATTGCTAAAAACAATCATTGGAACACTCAGGTTCCTCAAAACAAGTGTATTCTTCATTCCTAAGTGGACATTCATGGGTTCTTTTATATTATAACGATGACACACATACATGTGCTCACCACCCCTTAAAAGAATTCGCCCATGAATTCAAATAAAGAAGTCCGTCGTATGGCTCTGATACTAAATTGTAACACCCCCATCCGTCGTATGACATATAACAGAAGGTCCAGCTGGAACCCGACGCCATATACCACGGACAGTCGGAAGGGATACATAAGAATATCAAAATTTAACTACAACTACTCGTCCTAACCCAGAGCATTCTAGCGGAAGCTTTTAAATAGTTTGAATGAACCCATAATTGAATAACAACTATCATGAATGTCCACTTACTACCAAAGGAATGAAATAACAAATACAACGAAAAGTACTTGCCCTTATGGCCTTACAAGAGTTCACTTAATAAAGTAATGTTTTACAAACATCGGATCGCGGGCCGGCCACACATGACAAAAGTAAATCAACAATTCGCTTTGGCCTTCGAGGGCCAGCTCAGCAACATGGGCTTCAGCCCGCTATTTGGTACTTGGCTCCGCAGCACCTGCAAGCAACATTCCACTACACGGTGGCAAACAAAGCAACGGTCAGATAAAGCTGACCAAATTATAACGACCTCGCCCCTTACTCGGGACGGAGGTGCTCCTTCCCTGCATTTCACTAGCCCAACTAAAAAATAAAGTGCAAACACACTACGCCACAGGTGTAGGCTCACACGGCCAAACACCCCGTGCACTCAAGGCACATTATCGGTGAATCCGGTCAGTTCCGTGGCTTCACCACCATCCCCATGATGGAAACATTGTGAGCACTATAGTCTTTCTGACCACAGTCTAAGACTCCCGACTATGCCAATAGCCAGTCCCTCTTTTGGGTCTCTAGCAACGAACCACATAGCCCAGGTCCGATTCCACTTGTCCGTTGCTCACTCCGCCTAGTCACTTTAAGACGTACGCGCGGTCCAAGCTTCTCTCGGATCCCAAAATATTCTCAAACATCACATAACCCAGTTACGTACAAGGCTGGCTCCCCGGCAGCCAAGTTAGCAGAACTATGTTTCCGCTCAGTTTTTCGGGAGCGCCTTGGAGTTAACCCCCAAGGATCGCTGCTGTAATCTACCGTGTAGAAACCCTAAAACACAAAGCACAGAGTCTTCTCCGGCAAACCATACAATATTCAACATCATCGATCCAGACCAACACGTACGGGTAGGCTTCACACACAATGCCTATGTCCGTACTTCGATTCTGGACTTTATATACAACACAAGGGGGACTATTCACATCTACCCAAGGAACACCACACACTCACTATACCCTCGCGGGAGCGGGTTTCCTTATGCAAAAGAAAGAGAGCTTCATATGCTCAAGTAGAGAATCTTTACCCTTGTAGTTCTCTTTTGCGCCATGGGATTCTATCCGGATGGAAAGCTTTGCAAGGGAATTTCCTCTGTGGATCCGGTCTCGGATCTCGATTTGGTGCTCCGATGCTCCGCCGGCGGCCGGATTCCTCCTCTTCCTTCCTCCTTGCAGTCTCCTCTCTCTAACTCCTTAGAAAGAGAATGCTTTAATAGATAATGAGAAATTAATCCTCAATACCCGGCCTTAAAACGACAGGACCACATCAGGGCCATCAGATCTTGTTTAAAGAAAACAAATGGCTCAGGTCCGCCCAAAATTTCTCAATCCTGGGCCGAACACGGCCGTGCACACGGCCGTGTTCCAATCTATGTGCCCCGATCCAGGCACGATCGTCGAGCACAGAAAAGGACACGGGTCGAGACACGCCCGTGTCTCAACCTGACACGCCCGTGTCGGGTCCCGACACTCCCGTGACCTTGGGGCGTGTCACAAATTATCGCCATGCCAACCGTCACGTCCCTCAGTGAACACGGGTGGGGACACGGGTATGAACACGCCCGTATCATGCTTGACACGCCCGTGTCACTACTGCTCAAAGCCGTGTTTCCTGCCGTGTCCTTTTTTGGATGCAGACGGCCAACATAGAGAAAGACACAGCCTTGGATACGCCCGTGTCCCAGGCCGTGTACCCCTATTTAGGCACCAAAAAATCCTTAGGACATGACTAGTTCGATTACGATTTTCGGGGCGTTACAGAAGGAGCTGTTGTGGGAGGAGAATCATCGGTCTGAGTGTTATTTGGTAACAGTGTAGGAGGAGCAACATAACTCCTGGGACGTGTGGGTACAGGAGGAAGCAGAGGAAGGGTGAGCGGTGGAGCAGCAGTGGTTGGTATGGGGAGTGTTGGTGGGTGTGATATGGATTAAGAGAAGAACATTTCATGTTCAAGGAAAGAAACATGACGAGAGATGCGGATGCCATGAGTCACTGGGTCATAACAGCGATATACTTTGTGGTGGGGACTGAGGCCCAAGTCGACGCAATGAGCCGAGCAGGCAGAGAGTTTGGTGTGCTATTGGCCATGAAGGAGAACAAAGCAGGTGCACCCAAAAGTGCGGAGAGGTGCGTACGTTGGTGGGCGAGAGTGCAGGCGTTCATAAGGAGTGACCTCTGAGAGTACCGAGGAGGGAGTGTGATATAAAAAGTACATGCAGAGAAGGGGTTATGCGTGGAGAAGACATAGTTAAGCAAAGATAAGGTGAAAGTGTAGTTGTGAGATGTTCTCTGATTCTATATTTGATGAAGGCAAGTGTACTTTATCGCATATAGTATAGTATATTAAGTTCAATATCAAGGTCGTATTACCCGGGCGATTTGAGTATTTCTACTTGAAGGAGTTACTATTATCTTATCAAATAAAAGTTGTTTTGGGCTTGCTTACTAAATTAGATAAGTGAGGATGTTTACTTGCAAATAAGAGAAATGCTAAACGAAGATTAAGTGGTAGTACTCGATCTTGAATTTCTTCGGCAAAAATAAATCAAGATAGCAATAACAAACTTTAACTTAATAAAATAAAGAAACCTTAACCATGCTGGTTACCGAAGCTTTAATACGCTCCTCTCTAAGAAGTGCCCAACTGAGGTTTGCTAGATCCGGCCGAACTCTCGTCTCGTATCTGAATACCTAACTCTCGCTTTAAGTAGTGAACTCCAGTATTGGATTTGACTCCAATCCGGGAGATTTACGTCACTCTCACTCGAGAAGTGCATGCAACTCTCTTTACACATGAGCACTCTCTTCAAACTATTGGCCTCTCGGCTAGGCAAGAATGAAAGTAAAAATGAAGACTATATATCGATAATATAGTTCCATTCAAAATTAATCAAGAGGAAATCGAAGGTCTAAATTCTAAAAAGAGAAAGACAGCTAGAGTATCATAACTGATCAACTCATCCTCAGATCATCAAGATCGAGTATTATGAGTATTAGTTACTCATGGTGAAGTGGAGGAAGAGAGTAGGGTAGAAGAACATTAAGAAAACACAGAAAAGGTGCACTTTTTATTAATGTAAAAAGAGAGCTACAACTTGAAATAAAATATTACAAATGCAATGGAATAAGAACTAGGCTAGCATTAATATTAAGCTACTAAAGCAATTACAAGAGCTAATACAAAAGGGTAAACTAAGCTAGGATTAAGAAGCTTAAAATGAGGAGGGATAGGAGAAGAATGAAAAGCTACATGAAAATAAAAGGTAGAACCTCCCCCCTTGATGCGTGTAAATCGGCAAGCGCACCGGTCGCACAAGTAATAAAGTTTGGGAATAAATCCCCGAGTGTCAGTCTCTTGAGTAATGCAATTAGCGTAGAGTGGCAACAGTTCAGAAAATATTGTTATGAGGGTTATACCTAGAAAAAGAGCAAAAAGGGGACTTGGGATATTGTGGATGTTTGATCTACTAAACTAGTAAAAGCTATGCGGGTTGAAGGCACCGCTTCGCAAGGTGGAGTGGGTGTTTCGGCTGCGATGCCGAACTTTGGTTGGGCGAGTGGACGGAAAGCTAATGGATTGAAGTATTCTTGTGTGGAGTGCAATCGGGTGAGACACGGGAACAGAGTGGATGTGGGGTGGGCGAGGCGCATTCACAGACACTACTCACAAGCATAAGAAAAATACTAACATCCCATTAGATATAAAATAAACTTGATGTTCATTACAATGTTTAAACCATTCCATACTACATAGGAAGGGGAAGAGGAGTAAACTAAAAGAGAGTGAAGATCCACCGCGGGTCGTGGACGGAGTAGCGAGTTGTCAATCCGCTTCCGGGCTCAGTCCAAGGAGGCTTCCGGTACGAACGAGCTGTCACCTCGAAGGCCTTTAAGTTCGTTCTCTAGGTTGTCTTCTTCACCAACTCCTGTGGAAAGCTTGGAGTTGTAGTCATCAATGGCCGAGGGCTTCGCCGGAGAGTTTGAAAAGCTTCGGAGTAGTTGGCTATGGCCTCCCGACGAAGGTGGAGGTGATGGAGCAGCTGGAGAAGTGAAATGGTGATTCCCGCGCACTCCCCGATCGCAGCAAATGACAGGCGTTGACCTAACTCGCGGAGCAGGGCCTTAAATACGGAGGCAGCAAAAGCAGTGCGCACGATCAGTGGCACACGACCAGTGGTCGTGCGCACTGTCGGTCGATGATCGTGCGCCATTTCCAAATAGACCTGCAACCTGGACAAGAAGCATCAGCAAATATGCGCACGATCAGTGGAGCACGACCAGTGGTCGTGCGCACTAAATCCACTGATCGTGCGATTGGTAGGGACAGATTTACAAAAAGCAAGGGGTAAACGCGCACGAGAAGTGGCGCACGACCAGTGCACTACAGCCAGTGCTCGTGCGCTTACCCGGGAAGGATTAGGAAAATGAGAATGTAATGCGCACGATTGGTGGCGCACGACCGGTGGTCGTGCGCAATAAGTCCAGTGGTCGTGCGCAGTATTCCTGCATCGTCGGGGTCTCCCGAGCGGTTCGGAACACGCACACGAACCCTGCACCAGCAGAAGAAGCAGAAAGGCCACCAAATGTGCACACCACATACCCAAGACAGGGTTAAAGAACAACAAAAACAAAGAAACACAAGAACCACACAGAAACGGGCCTATAGTGCACTTAATCGTGAAATAGGCATGTAAGCAAATATAAGCAATAATGGCTCTCAAGTGTAGTGCTCAGACGATAAAACTGTCCCAGATGAGTCCAAAAATAAGTGTAAAATGTGGACTCATCAGGCGCCAAAAACTTGATGCGTATAAATCGGCAAGCGCACCGGTTGCACAAGTAATAAAGTTTGGGAATAAATCCCCGAGTGTCGGTCTCTTGAGAAATGCAATTAGCGTAGAGTGGCAACAGTTCAGAAAATATTGTTATGAGGGTTATACCTAGAAAAAGAGAAAAAAGGGGACTTGGGATATTGTGGATGTTTGATCTACTAAACTAGTAAAATCTATGCGGGTCGAAGGCACCGCTTCGCAAGGTGGAGTGGGTGTTTCGGCCGCGATGCCGAACTTCGGTTGGGTGAGTGGACGGAAAGCTAATGGATTGAAGTGTTCTTGTGTGGAGTGCAATCGAGTGAGACACGGGAACAGAGTGGATGTGGGATGAGCGAGGCGCATTCACAGACACTACTCATAAGCATAAGTAAAATACTAACATCCCATTAGATATAAAATAATCTTGATGTTCATTACAATGTTTAAACCATTCCATACTACAGAGGAAGGGGAAGAGGAGTAAACCAAAAGAGAGTGAAGATCCACCGCGGGTCGTGGCCAGAGTAGCGAGTTGTCAATCTGCTTCCGGGCTCAGTCCAAGGAGGCTTCTGGTACCAACGAGCTGTCACCTCAAAGGCCTTTAAGTCCGTTCTCTAGGTTGCCTTCTTCACCAACTCCGGTGGAAAGCTTGGAGTTGTAGTCGTCAATGGCCGAGGGCTTCGCCGAAGAGTTTGAAAAGCTTCGGAGTAGTTGGTTATGCCCTCTCGACGAAGTTGGAGGTGACGGAGCAGCTGGAGAAGTGAAATGGAGATTCTCGCGCACTCACCGATCGCAGCAAATGACAGGCGTTGACATAAATTGCGGAGCAGGGCCTTAAATATGGAGGCAGCAAAAGCAGTGTGCACGATCAGTGGGGCACGACCAGTGGTCGTGCTCAGTGTCGGTCGATGATTGTGCGCCATTTCCAAATAGACCTGCAACCTAGACAAGAAGCATCAGAAAATATGCGCATGATCAGTGGTGCACGACCAGTGGTCGTGCGCACTAAATCCACTGATCGTGCGATTGGCAGGGACAGATTTACAGAAAGCAAGGGGTAAACGCGCACGAGCAGTGGAGCATGACTAGTGGTCGTGCGCACTATGGCCACTTCTCGTGCGCTTACCCGGGAAGGATTAGGAAAATGAGAATGTAATGCGCATGATCGGTGGAGCACGATCGGTGGTCGTGCGCAATAAGTCTAGTGGTCGTGCGCAGTATTCCTACATCGTCGGGGTCTCCCGAGCGGTTCCAGAACACGCACACGAACCCTGCACAGCAGAAGAAGAAGAAAGGCCACAAAACGTCCACACCACATACCCAAGACAGGGTTAAAAAACAACAAAAACAAAGAAACACAAGAAGCACACAACAACGAGCCTATAGTGCACTTAATCATGAAATAGGCATGTAAGAAAATATAAGCAATAATGACTCTCAAGTGTAGTGCTCAGACAATCAAACTGGCCCAGATGAGTCCAAAAATCAGTGTAAAATGTGGACTCATCAGACGCCAAAAACTTGATACGTGTAAATCGGCAAGCGCACCGGTCGCACAAGTAATAAAGTTTGGGAATAAATCCCCGAGTGTCGGTCTCTTGAGGAATGCAATTAGCATAGAGTGGCAACAGTTCAGAAAATATTGTTATGAGGGTTATACCTAGAAAAAGAGCAAAAGGGGGACTTGGGATATTGTGGATGTTTGATCTACTAAACTAGTAAAAGCTATGCGGGTCGAAGGCACCGCTTCGCAAGGTGGAGTGGGTGTTTCGGCCGCGATGTTGAACTTCAGTTGGGCGAGTGGACGGAAAGCTAATGGATTGAAGTGTTCTTATGTGGAGTGCAATCGGGTGAGACACGGGAACAGAGTGGATGTGGGGTGAGTGAGGCGCATTCACAGACACTACTCACAAGCAAAAGAAAAATACTAACATCCCATTAGATATAAAATAAACTTGATGTTCATTACAATGTTTAAACCATTCCATACTATAGAGGAAATGGAAGAGGAGTAAACCAAAAGAGAGTGAAGATCCACCGCGGGTCGTGGCCGGAGTAGCGAGTTGTAAATCCGCTTCTGGGCTCAGTCCAAGGAGGCTTTCGGTACCAACGAGCTGTCACCTCGAAGGCCTTTAAGTCCGTTCTCTAGGTTGTCTTCTTCACCAACTCCGGCGGAAAGCTTGGATTTGTAGTCGTCAATGGCCGAGGGCTTCGTCGGAGAGTTTGAAAAGCTTCGGAGTAGTTGGCTATGGCCTCCCGACGAAGGTGGAGGTGATGGAGCAGCTATAGAAGTAAAATGGCGATTCGCGCGCACTCCCCGATTGCAGCAAAAGACAGGCGTTCACCTAAATTGCGGAGCAGGGCCTTAAATATGGAGGCATCAAAAGTAGTGCACACGATCAGTGGTGCACGACCAGTGGTCGTGCGCACTGTCAGTCGATGATTGTGCGCCATTTCCAAATAGACCTGCAACCTGGACAAGAAGCATCAGCAAATATGCGCACGATCAGTGGCGCACGACCAGTGGTCGTGCGCACTAAATCCACTGATCGTGCGATTGGCAGGGACAGATTTACGAAAAGCAAGGGGTAAACACGCACGAGCAGTGGCGCACGACCAGTGGTCGTGCGCACTACGGCCATTGCTCGTGCCCTTACCCGGGAAGGATTAGGAAAATGAGAATGTAATCCACACAATCGGTGGCGCACGACCAGTGGTTGTGCGCAATAAGTCCAGTGGTCGTGCGCAGTATTCCTGCATCGTCGGGGTCTCCCGAGCGGTTCCGGAACACGCACACGAACCCTGCACCAGCAGAAGAAGCAGAAAGGCCACCAAACGTGCACACCACATACCCAAGACAGGGTTAAAGAACAACAAAAACAAATAAATACAAGAAGCACACAGAAACGGGCCTATAGTGCACTTAATCGTGAAATAGGCATGTAAGCAAATATATGCAATAATGGCTCTCAAGTGTAGTGCTCAGACGATAAAACTGGCCCAGATGAGTCCAAAAATCAGTATAAAATGTGGACTCATCACACCCCCAGACTTAACCATTTACACGTCCCGAGCAAATCATTACTCGTGGACTAAAAAATAGCTAGCTGGCTCAGAAATTTCAAAAAGAAGTTAGACGAGAAATCAAATACATCATGGGCATAGAAGATATAATAGAAAAACTTTTTAATTATACAACGTAGTTTAAACTATTCGACAGACGTAAATAAATTTTGTAATTGCTCAAAATGAGAATGTTGGATAATCTGGCGATCATGTGTAGGAAGAAAGTAGGCAGGACACTAAGGTGAGCATTGCCAAAGTTTGGGACTCAGGATCACCTCCAAAGGAATCCACCAATGTCGTGGACCATACGCTTGCACGTTCACACTCTCTCCATGGCGCGGGTTAGACTCAAGCGTGAATCAGTAGGACTTGTAGGAGAAAATGGGGCTTAGGCGACGGCTTGGTAGTCAAAGATAAACATGAAGGCTACACGCAACCAAAGCGAGCGAATAAAAACCGAAACCGATACATCCACTTAGAAATGAATGGGGAACACACCCCCAGACTGGGCTTGAAAACCGGGCGTGCACACGGCCTAACCCAACCAAAATCAATAAATAGGATGGGGATAGAATTCTCAAAGCAATTCTTTCAGATTTTCCTCTCTCTTTTTTTTGGTTTTCGCTTAGCTGCGTTTTTATTTCTTTTTTGCGCTTGCAATCCCCAAACGTAGCAATCAACACATGAAAGAATTCAACACCAACTTAAACGATAGCCACATATCACAAACTTGGCAAAACAGTAAATACAAATCAGCTCAAGCATTTGATTGCGATGGTGGGATCAGCTTCAGGCCTTGGTGAATGTGAGTGGAGCTGGATCAAAGAAGGGGTAGGAACAAATTTGGCATGCAACGGTTAACAGGTAGGAAAGGCTAAACAAGGCTCAAACTAGCCAAAATGAAGACCTACGTCATGCGCATGCTTGACTAACCGGGCACCAATGCTTCGAGAGTAGCTTAGGGCAAGTTCTTAGCCACCAAGAAAGATGATCCTTCCTCCCAACTCGAGCAATACGAGTCTAGTGGCGGCTACACACATTCCTACATTATCGTTCGATTACTCCAGATTCAGATTTTGAGTAGTACAAACAATATTTACGTTTGTAGAAAAATATAAAGCTACGAGCATAAAGAAAAATTAATTCTATCCTAGTTCTACACAAATCATGAATACTCGATTAGGAGCACTGCATGAGTTTCGAACTACTTAATCCTGAAATCCTAAGCCAGCACAACTATTTGAAAGTTTACACAAAAATAATACATTTGACTCGGGTTGTGCGCGTGGATAAGAGCGCACTCGTGTGGGTGATTCAGTGTGTGCAACCGAGATCAAGAAATAATTAAACAAGAAACTGGTATGCAACAGAATGTGCGGTGTAGTGACCACAGACACGCTCTTCCCCCCAGACTTAAAGTCGACAACTAGTAAAAATAAACATTCCAAAGATGATAAAAAGCTAGGGTAGGAAGTACCTATGATCAAAATTGAGCATACCAGTCGTGCAATGAGCTGTCCAAGTGCAGCCAAGTTGTCGCGCCTCAAATATTTCTGCACCTGCGATTGAAGTGTGCACACCAAACAAAATAAGGACACATATATAATGAATATATATAAAAAGAACTCAGAACACATCATCGGACCAAACGGTCCAACTTGGGTTGTCTCCCGAAAGCCCTTTTGTTTACCGTCCTTAAGGTGGACCAAATACTTGTATTAGCAGTTCAAATAGTATATAAAAAAAACATTCGGCTCCCAGATGGGCGCCCACAAAAATATAGTAGTCTCCTTGATCGGAAAATAACAACAATAAAAAGAAACAAAAGGCGTGGTAAACTAGCTCTGTGGTGAGCTCCACTCACTCCCCCTCACTATCGTTGTCTTGAATCTCGATGGGCGACAGACGTGGACCAGGTGCTGATGGGGCGACACGAGTGGGCGGTGGTCGAATGTTCAACCCGCCTCGTACTGCTTGCTGATAAATAAAGTCCTGCATCCAAAACTGGGAAGCTTCCAGATCAGCAAGGCACTCAGACAAATATGGGATGCCCTGCTCTTGAGCTGAGCCGAACTGGCAGCTAGATTGCCCCTCATGCTTTACGAGAGGCCTCAGTTGCTGTTGACTCTACTGCGGTGGTCCTCCCGCACTCTGCCTACACATAGCGGAAGATTCACCCAACTCTCCTTCATCTTCCTCGGCATCTCTACCTGCAGGCGCATCACCAGGCATGCAGACGATAAACTTTCGGCCACCTTTTCTCCCAACCACACGTAGAAAATGGCAACTCACCAGGTTGGCCCTGGAGATCATGGATGGGGCAGTGACCTGCACCATCGGAGGTAGCTGGCTCCAAACTCCCAAACTTTTGGCGATGCGGGTAATGTAGTAAGCACCCCCGATCGCGCCCGCGAGACCACAAGTGGTTTCGTGGTGGAAGAAATAGGCCAGCATATACCCCATATGGATGGGGTACTGCTGCTGCATGCTAAATAAGGAGATCAAATCCTGCCACCCCACCACATTCTTGCTCAGGGCCCTAGCGGTGAGTGAGTGACTAAGCAAATGCTGCACAAACCTTAGAGCGGGGGAGACAATCTTCGTTGATTTGGCACGGCGGGCGACGTACTCCTCGTTCCCTCCGGTCAGAGAACGCCAAGCGGACCGCGGAGTCACACCCTTTGGAAAATCATAGCACAACTCGGGGAAATTAATCTGCGATGCCTCCGCCTCGGTATAGACGCCTGCATGAATGGCAAGCTCCGGCAGTGTGACAGTGAAGACATTTCCCATCATCCGAAAGGAACAATTGGGGAAATAGTGGTTGTCCGCCATTGTCTCCCAAGTGAATGTGGAAAGGAACTCCAATGTCAATTCCCTGTAGCCAAGCTCGTCTCACTCGAACAACTTGCTCCAAAAATCGATAGAGTGGAGAATGAGCACGGCCTCTGCTAATGCACCGTCATCCCCAATGGAACGCAGCTCGTTCCAGTCAACAAGCTGCTGAGAGAGGAATGACTTGTCCTTCAAGGAATTGTAGCGTTGATTATGCCCTGCCTTAGAGAAGGTTCCCTTTCTCCCCAAGATCTGAGCAGGGGTTGCCGAAGCACGACCGAATCGTTGATAGGCCTTTACTACATGGCGGCGTCCAGACTCCATTACAGTACAGTGAGGAAGAGAGATCTGAAATTGAGGGAGCCTACCGGAGGAGAGAGAGCCGGACCACTGGAGAGGAATCGGAACGGGATGAGCGTCGACAATGCACGCGCAGTGGACCAAGCGGGAGATTAGGGCGCATGTACAGTGGACAGCGGACTGGAATTTAAAAAATATGGGCATGCGCACGACCAGTGGTTGTGCGATGATAAGTAGTGCGCACGACCAGTGGTTGTGCGCAGTGAAATTTTTCACACGCCCGAGTTTTCAGTCTATTTCACACTGCTGACCACGTGGTGCAACATAGAGTTTATCACGCAGCTAGGCTACCACACCCAAAATTAAATTCAAACAAAAAATTAAACAAAAGAAACACTATCCTAGATAACTGTTGGTTTTATTGTCTCCCAACAGGACTTATTCAAAATCTGAGCATTTCCTAACTGATGGGCGAATGAAACTGGAAATGCGCTGACAGAGGTTCATGGTCGCGCTGCGGTAGTGGGTACCAGAATGGAGATAGAACATAAGCCCCAATACCTGTATACGTATACCAGTCGTATGTGGCAGGCATGGGAAGACAGTAACTTGGGAAGCTCATCGGCTCCAACTCCACCTTCATCTGGTCACAATAAGTCCTAGGCCGCATTACAGGCCTTTGCACTGATTGGACTAATTCCACAATGTGGTCCTGCATGGAAGTAGACATGAGAGCAGGGTCAAGAAATAAACTAGAAGAATAACATAAATGAACCTCGATCTTGGGGATGATCCCAGAGTCATCCCCCGTCGGTGGAATTGTGGGTACTTCCATACAGCTATCTAGGCTAGTGCAGGAATGTTCTAAACCTGCATCTGCCTCCTCCATGCCTCGGGCATCCTCACATGGGGTGAAGGTCGCAACCTCTGCCACGGAGTCATCCTCCTCGACTGGATCTAACAGAACGCTGAAAATGCTAATTTCCACCTGCGATTCAACCTCAACAGCATTGTCTGAAGAAGAAAGAATGTTATGCAAAGAAGAAGGTAAAGGCACGAGGCTCGGTAGAATGTTGAGCGCGGGCTCTCCACAACTAATAGATTCTATGCTAGGTGAGGTATGCACTTCAGGAGTATAAATAGCAGTGTCGGAATGGGGATAAGCACATGTATCAGTGAATATACCTGGGATGCCTTCTCCATAACATAGAGATGGCAATGGTGCATACCCCGATACAGAAGGGATGCTGCCCAAGGTTGAAGGGGAGACAATCCGAAAATCCGGCTCGTCATCCACCTCTAGCTCAGCTAGGTAAGCGGCGCAATCCTTCAATGCATGATCCCAGCTTCGACAAAAAAGGCACTGCTTCGCCGGCTTCGGCGGTGAAACAGGTGCTGAAGCCGAATAAAAGTAGTGCGGCAATGGCTCCACGGGTCGGTAGCTAACCGGCTTATGTCTACGATATGTAGATTACTGAATTTCCTGGCTACTATACTTCTGAGGGCATCTGTCGCTAGCATGAGAGATGTCTCCACAATGACGACTACAGATATTGAAATTGGCCCACATTGCGGAGATTTCAAATATAAAGGATACAAATACTTGGCATAGATTCTGCGAATAAAACTAACAATTCCATCTGACGAAATAACAACACAAGAGAAAAGGAATCAAAACAAAACAATACAACTCTTATAATGAAATTCTCAGTCATCCGGAGTCGCTCTCCAGTTGCATTCCCCGACAACGGCGCCAAAAACTTGATGCGTGTAAATCGGCAAGAGCACTGGTCGCACAAGTAATAAAGTTTGGGAATAAATCCCCGAGTGTCGGTCTCTTGAGAAATTCAATTAGCGTAGAGTGGCAACAGTTCAGAAAATATTGTTATGAGGGTTATACCTAGAAAAAGAGTAAAAAGGGGACTTGGGATATTGTGGATGTTTGATCTACTAAACTAGTAAAAGCTATGCGGGTTGAAGGCACCGCTTCGCAAGGTGGAGTGGGTGTTTCGGCCGCGATGCCGAACTTCGGTTGGGCGAGTGGACGGAAAGCTAATGGATTGAAGTGTTCTTGTGTGGAGTGCAATCGGGTGAGACACAGGAACGAAGTGGATGTGGGGTGAGCGAGGCGCATTCACAGACACTACTCACAAGCGTAAGAAAAATACTAACATCCCATTAGATATAAAATAAACTTGATGTTCATTACAATGTTTAAACCATTCCATACTACAGAGGAAGGGGAAGAGGAGTAAACCAAAAGAGAGTGAAGATCCAATGCGGGTCGTTGCCGGAGTAGCGAGTTATCAATCTGCTTCCGGGCTTAGTCCAAGGAGGCTTCTGGTACCAATGAGCTGTCACCTCGAAGGCCTTTAAGTCCGTTCTCTAGGTTGTCTTCTTCATCAACTCTCGTGGAAAGCTTGGAGTTGTAGTCGTCAATGGCCGAGGGCTTTGCCGGAGAGTTTGAAAAGCTTCGGAGTAGTTGGCTATGGCCTCCTGACGAAGGTGGAGGTGATGGAGCAGCTGGAGAAGTGAAATGGTGATTCCCGCGTACTCCCCGATCGCAGCAAATGACAGGCGTTGACCTAACTCGCGGAGCAGGGCCTTAAATACGGAGGCAGCAAAAGTAGTGCGCACGATCAGTGGCACACGACCAGTGGTCACGCGCACTGTCGGTCGATGATCGTGCGCCATTTCCAAATAGATCTGCAACCTGGACAAGCAGCATCAGCAAATATGCGCACGATCAGTGGCACATAACCAGTGGTCGTGCACACTAAATCCACTGATCGTGTGATTGGCAGGGACAGATTTACAGAAAGCAAGGGGTAAACGCGCACGAGCAGTGGCGCATGACCAGTGGTCGTGCGCACTACGGCCAGTGCTCATGCGCTTAACCGGGAAGGATTAGGAAAATGAGAATGTAATGTGCACGATCGGTGGCGCACGACCGGTGGTCGTGCGTAATAAGTCCAGTGGTCGTGCGTAGTATTCCAGCGTCGTCGGGGTCTCCCGAGAGGTTTCGGAACACGCACACGAACCCTGCACCAGCAGAAGAAGCAGAAAGGCCACCAAACATGCACACCACATACCCAAGACAGGGTTAAAGAATAACAAAAATAAAGAAACACAAGAAGCACACAGAAACGGGCCTATAGTGCACTTAATCGTGAAATAGGCTTGTAAGCAAATATAAGCAATAATGGCTCTCAAGTGTAGTGCTCAGACGATAAAACTGGCCCAGATGAGTCCAAAAATCAGTGTAAAATGTGGAATCATCACCTCTCACTCCAAAATTGGATGCTAAACCCTTAGAAATGGGCGAAATTTATAGGAGTTTTTCGGGTTGGGTCACGCCCTCCTTACATGCTCGGGTCAGGCGTGTACCTGGGGCATGACACATTCGGTGCGACTATTTTTTGCTGAAATTGAATGTTGGAGGTGACAGGCATTGTAGTTGAATTACACGCCCACATGTCACGCCTGACCAGGGCGTGTAAGGTGGGCGTGACACATTCGGTGCGATAATGGAGCGGGAAAAGATCATGCTACGGCGATTCCTCGGAACTTTGGGACACGCCTCTGGAACACGCTCGTGTAGGTGTTACACGGGCGTGATAGAGGGCATGTACACTGAGTTTTCAAGGAATGTAGTTTCAGACCGGTAGCTTCATTCCTCTAGGTTACACGCCCTAGGTATACACCCATGTAGGGCGTGACCTTGTCGCGTGTAACAACAAAAATTGGCTGAAAGCCGTGAAAACATGCAAAAAGCACAAAACACATTAGTGATAATAATATATACAAAAGGAGGTCAATATAAGACTTTACAAGACATGATTTGTGCTTTAAAAACCCAAAAATACCCTAATATTTTAGACTGCAATACGTACTATCAAATTCCCCCAAGCTTAAGCTTTGCTTGTCCCCAAGCAAAGATATAAAAACTAGCTAATCATAAAAAGTGACTAATCCAAAAAGTTTTAATCATGCTTACACAAGTAATATGCGAAATTCCAAGTAGGGAGAATGTGAAACGTAAACATAAAGAAATTACTTAAACATGGTTTAACAATTTATAAACTTTACTAACTAAAATAGATCATCCAAAATTTTAACGAAATTCTTTAAATAAATTTAAGCAAAATAACAAAATGAAAAAAAACGCATTGAGTTGTTACAAGATCAAAGGGACACATTATAACTATATCAATCAAATAACAAAAATCTAAATTTAAATCCTAAACTATACTATTTTATTTTTCTTCTTTACTTAGCTAATAAATAAAAATCAAAAGCATGAATCAAAAGGACTTATTAGGATTGAAACGTTTTGTTTAGGCATATAATTAGGATTGAAAATCAAAGAAAAACATGAAGGCTTAAAATCATACTAAACCAAAATAAAAAGTTTCAAAAAATTTCATCATAAATAAACTATTTTTCTTTCTCTTTTTTTTCTCATTTTATTTTCCCCCTTTTTTCTTTTTCTTTCCTTCTTCTTTTTTTTTCTAAACAAAATAACGACCAAAAATAGTTTTCTTTTCAATTTGAAGTTGGCCAAACAAGAGTAAATACATCTTTTGAGCATATTTTTCAAAAAGTTCTCCAAAAATAAATCAAAAAAATAACCCTATCATAATCCTGAAAATTTTTGATGAAACTCAAAAAGACTAGTGTGATTAGATATGTTGGAATATTTAAGCTTTAGTGAAAATGAAATGATAGGTAGAGCTAATTAATTGAAAAAGGAAAAAGGCTCAAAAGCGGCTAACTAGGGAAAGAGTTTTTAGGTTGGCAAGAAGGCTCAAACGAAGAAAAAAATGGCCTAAATCTTTTTCATGCTTCTAGAATTTATCTAAATCGTAGTTTTGAAAAATTTCAAAAAACAAGTCCTAGATAATATTAGAAGACTAATGAAATTATCCTGAAAATACAAATAATATGCACCTTGGATCGTTCACATCTACTACGCCAATCAAAAGTTGCATTACAAAAATTATCCAAACATGAAAAGGAAAATAGTGGATGAATGATTTTCGAGAAAGTAAAGAAAATAAAGAACGAAAATCATAATAAAAATGCAAGTTTTAGAAAAACGTTTCACGTTAACATGCTATCGTGAATTAAAAACGTTAAAATTGGGTAAGTTTTTTTTATGGAATTTTGAGAAAAACAAAACAAAAGCAGGGGTACTATCAATTTAAAATAACATATATATATATATATATATATATTATTTTGAAATATTCTCCCTTTTTTGTATTTTTAAGATAAATAATTTTTTTTGATTTTGATTTTTAAATAAAACAAAAAATAAAGACTAGAGAAGGTGGAAGTCCTCCCCCAAGCGTAAAATAGACATTGTCCTTAATGGAGAAAGAAGGGGTATGAGAGAGAGAGAAAAAAAATAAAACCTAAATAAAAGTACAGAATTGAAAAACAGGTACTTCCCCTGATTTATGTGCCGCGAATGTTGATTGATGTCGCTCCCCCATGCTTGCATTCTGGATCTTCATGAAATGTCTTCTTTGGACTTCGTGATGGATTCTGCAGCGTTGGAGCAGGCGATCGCAGAAGCTTCAGCTTGTCGGAGCCATCCAGGGCAAAAAGTGTAAAATAAAGAAAACAGAAAAATAACTTGGGTTGCCTCCCAAGTGTGCCCTTTGTTTATAAAGGTCGTTTGAGCTCGACCAAAAAGAGTATTGTCTAGCAATAAAAAGTCTTAAATTATTATTACAGTCCAAATGAAAGAGAAAAAAAATAGTTTAAGAGTTTGATAACATTAATTGCTCCGTCACAGTGGGAAGTAAATCGTTTGGCAAATAGAGTTTTAATCGGTGACCGTTTACCATGAATTCACCCTTATCTGGGTTCAAAATGAGAACCGTCCCATATGGCGAAGCCTCCTTAACAATAAAGGGGCCGGACCATCGCGATTTTAATTTACCTAGAAAGAGGCGAAGTCGAGAGTTATAAAGAAGGACGAGATCGCCCGGCGAAAACGTTTTAGGAAATTTAATATTTTTCTTGTGGTAGAACTTTGTTCACTCTTTATAAAGCCAATTACTCTCGTAAGCGTTCACCCACCAATCACCGAGTTCATTTAGCTGAAATTTACAGTCTTCGGCGGTTAGGGTGGGATCTAGATTTAATGTTTTGTGGGCAAAAAAAGCACGGTGCTCTAACTCAACCGGAAGGTGGCAAGCCTTACCGTAAACCAATCGATACGGCGTGCAGTCGATGGCTGTCTTATATGTCGTTCGATAGGCCCATAGGGCATCATCTAGTTTTAGTGCCCAAATCTTCCTATTTAAAGATACGGTTTTATCTAAAATATGTTTCAATTCTCGATTAACAACCTCGACTTGACCGCTCGGCTGGGGTGATAGGCGGTCGAACGTTCGTGCGTTACACCATATTTTGCCAAAATTTTCGCGAGCTGGCTATTGCAAAAATGTGTTCCCATATCACTAACTATAGCGCGTGGAGTGCTAAATCGAGAGAATAATTTTTTTAGAAATTTTACTACGACTCGTGCATCGTTGGTGGGGAGAGCTTGCACTTCCGTCCACCTTGATACATATGCGACAACTACGAGAATGTATTTGTTTTGATAAGATGGAGGGAGGGGGCCAATGAAGTCGATGCCCCAAAGATCAAAGATTTCACATTCTAGGAAAATATTTTGAGGCATCTTGACCCTTCGTGAGCTATTGCCCGCCCGCTGGCAACTGTCGTAAGTACTCACCAGGGTGTGAGCATCTTTGAATAGCATGGGCCAATAAAAGCCCGCCTCTAGCACCTTTCTTGCGGTGTGATTTGCTTGATAATGACCACCCGTCGGTCCCTCGTGGCAATGCCCCAATATTTGGACTCCTTCCTCACAAGATACACAACGCCGCACTACTTGATCCGCACAGACTCTGAATAAGAAAGGGCCTTCCCAAAAGTAATTCTTTAAGTCAGAAAATAAATTTTTTTTTCTGACTTGAGAATTCTGGCAAGACCCGAGCCACTAAATAATTGGCAAAGTCGGCGAACCAGGGCACGGGATAATCTTTTGAATTTTCTAGAGCGTGGTGGTGCTCTTCAGGGAATTTATCGTTAATGTCGGCTTCCATTAATGTTTTGCTGTCGGGGTTTTCTAAACGTGATAAATGGTCGGCCGCCAAATTTTCGGCACCCCTTTTGTCCCGGTTCTCTAAATCAAACTCCTGCAAGAGGAGTATCCATCGCAAAAGGCGAGGCTTGGCGTCCGCTTTGTTTAATAAAAAATGAAGGGCTGAGTGATCTGTGAAGATGATTACTTTGGAGAGGGTGATATAAGACCTAAACTTATCGAAGGCAAAAACAATTGCTAGGAGCTCTTTCTCGGTGGTGGTGTAGTTGGCCTGTGCAGACATGAGTGTCTTGCTTGCATAATAAATTGGGTGGAAGAATTTATCCACACATTGGCCTAAGACCGCGCCTACCGTAGTATCACTAGCATCGCACATGATTTCGAAAGGAAGCGACCAATCCGGAGCAACTAGAATCAGAGAGTTTACTAATTTCTCTTTTATTAAATTGAAAGAAAGAAGACAATCGTTGTTAAAAATGAAAGGTGACTCTTTCTCAAGAAGATGGGTTATCGGCTTCGTAATTTTTGAAAAGTTTTGGATAAAACGCCGATAAAACCCTGTGTGCCCAAGAAAACTATGAATGACTTTATTAGTCATTGGAGGTGGGAGTTTTTCAATAACTTCGATCTTGGCCCGGTCGACCTCGATCCCCTTGCCTGAAATCTTATGGCTGAGTACCAATCCCTCTCGGACCATAAAGTGGCATTTCTCCCATTTGAGGGCTAAGCTAGTTTCCTCACAACGAATCAATACGCGCTCGAGATTTTTTAAACAATTTTCAAAAGAACTACCAAACACCAAGAAGTCGTCCATGAATACCTCCATCACTTCTTCTACCAACTCTTCGAATATCGCCAGCATACATCGCTGAAATGTAGCCGGCGCGTTACATAAATGAAATGGCATCCTTCTGTAAGCGAAGGTGCCAAAGGGACAAGTAAAGGTAGTCTTATCTTGGTCTACGGGCGAAATAGGGATTTGAAAGTACCCCGAGAGACCGTCGAGAAAGCAATAGAAGGAGTGACCGGAAAGACATTTGATGCGTTGTAACGGCAAGTATACCGGTCGCACAAGTAATATAAAATGGGATGTCCCCAAGTATCGATCTCTTCAAGGAACACAGTAATGGGGGAGTTAATATCGAGGAGGACTTGAGATTGAAGTCCTTAGGTCGGAGTTAATTAAGGGTGGTTTTGATGGTTGCGGAAACAGAAAATAAAAAGCTAAAAACTACTCCTATGCAACGCTGCTATGCGATGCTTCGCCAGGCAGGATGGAAGATTACACGGGCCGCTATGCACCGAATCACTATGAGGATGGACGAGTAGGCAAGCGTAAGAACTAGGATTTGAGGGTCGTAAGCACCTGTTCGCTACGCACGCTTCTAACAATTGGTAGAACGGCTAGAACGGATGGATGGCAGATGGAAAATAAGCGCACCTCAAGCAAATAATGAAAACATGCAATCACATAGACATGATTTCACATAAACGTATATCAAAATAGCACAACTTCATCATATACAAAGAGTTCAACTAAACTAACAACAACAAGAGAAGAAAAGTGTGCGAAATCGACCGGATCCGAATTCTTGCGAAGTATTCGCGGTAGGATTCATCGAGTTGTCAATCCACGTCCTAGCTCGGTTCACAACTACGTCCGGGGTAGAGGAGGCTGTCACTCACTCCCAATAAACTCATCTTATTCGTGTCATGTGCTGGTGGAGAATGGCACAACATCTCTAGCTTGGTGGTGAAAGCTACATAAAACCCTTCTTGAAGCACAAGGATAAAGGAGGGGGCCGAGAGGAAGCTCCAGCTTGGATTTGGCATTGAATGCTTGCCCGGATCTTCTCCTCTTGGTGGAAGATGAAGGGCGGAGGTGGAAGGGCAGAACTTCACACTAAAACGGCGGAGGAAATGACTGAAGTCCCAAAAACTCCCTTTAATGTCCGAAAATCTGCGTCTTAAATAGAAAAAGTCAAAAAATTGGTCGTGCACAGTCTGGCACGTGACCGTGCGTGACCTATCCGATACTCGCTTGTGGATAAGGCTTGAGGAAGAAGAAGCGTTGACCCGTGCGATTTTACTCGTGCACGGGCGATTCCGCCCGTGCGTGAAGGAATTCGTACGGGTAAACACAGAGCACAAGAATGCAGGAGAAAATAGTGGAACCGTGCATTTTACTCGCGCACGGGCGATGTTGCCCGTGCGTGAAGGAAACGCACGATTAACCACAGAGCACTGGAAAGCTAGGCAAAATGCGCAGGCCATACGATTCCGTCTCGAACGGTTTGGCCGAAACCATGCGGGAACAAATCGCACGAGCCGATACAGATGTCCCTAGAATTGTTATGTGAAACACAAGATTGAACTGGAACCGTGGGCGGTAAAAGCACACGACCATGCTTTTTACACAGAATTGAAAATGAAATTCGTGACATCCTGACTACCTGCATAACAATGAAACCAGGCTAGATCACAAGCTCCCAGTAACAAAATACATACAACAACAACAGAAAGAGCAATGGGGAGCACCAGGCGCTTACCTCTGATAAAAGAATGCGTAATTATACACCCTTGGGCCAAAAACAAAGCACTAATGGTGAAGTGAGGTCCTAAAAAATATTACTTTTCTAATTAAAAAAGTAGTGCATATGCAAGAAAATAAGCCCAGATGAGTTCGAAAAACCCTATAAATATCAGACTCATCACACCACCAGACTTAAACATTTGCTCGTCCCGAGCAAACAAAATCTATACAGATAGGGAAAATGATTTAGCTAACAAGGAAATTGCGATACGGAGTACCATGCGAATTCACATGGTCATACTAGTACAAAGATAATAGAAGAAATTTCTAAGTATACAAAATAGTTTATACTTTTCACAATGCATATCAAAATTTTATTATTACTCAAAAATGGAAACAGGGTGAATCATCTAGTCACGCATAGGAAGAAAGTAGGCAGGCGACTAAGGCGAGCTTTGCCAAAGACCAGGGCTCAGGATCACCTCCAAAGGAATCCGCCAATGTCGGGGACCATACGCTTGCCCGTTCACACTCTCTCTGCGGCACTAGTTCGACCCCAGCATGAATCCGTAGGACTTTAGGATAATCGTGGGGCTTGGGTTATGGTGAGGTAAACAAAGATAAACAGGAAGGCTATGCACCTAACCTAAATGAGCTATCATAAAAAGAGAATCCATCTGGTAATCCAAAATACATGTGGGTACACTACACCCCTAGACTTAACTTTTAACATATGGGAATGTGCACCGCCTACTCCAAATAAAATCACACGTCCAAAAGGATTTTCAATCAAACGTTTTCTTTTCACTTTTCTTTTTCACATATATTTTTTTTATCTTTTTGTTTCTACAATTTCAGCAAATATAAACCTTGGAGCGCATCCACATATTCACATGTAATATCACCACATCAACACCCCATAATAATAATATAAAACACTAAAGCTCGACTTGGGTGTGCGACTGGGATCAGCTATGAGGCCTTGGTGAAATAATGGTGGAGCTGAATCAAAAGAATGGGTAGGCACAACGGGGCTTAGTGAGGATACGATGTTAGGTATGGTACAAAGCTCAACCAGGCCAAAATGATGGCCTACATCACACTCACGCTAAACTAACCATGCACCAATGCTTCGAGAGTAGCTTGGGCAAGTTCTTAGCCACCGAGAAAGATAATCCTTCCTCCCGACTAAAGCAAAATGAGTCTAGTGACGGCTACACACATCTCTACACTATCGTTTGATTCACACCGGATTCACCAACGTTTGAGTAGAATAAAAAGTGTTTTACGCACATAGAAAAATATAAAACTATAAGCATACAGAAAATTTAATTTTTTTCAAATTTATACACGAGACGAGGCCAATTGACTAGGAGCACAACAAGGTCAACATTTTACTCCATCTCACAATCCTAAGCCAGTACCATAATCTTCCCGAATCTAACAAAGAAACGAGTTTAACTCGCAACACGCAAAAAGCTAAGCACGCGCTCATGTGGGTGCAGTGGTGTGCAATGCAATGAACTAATTAAAATAAAAAAAATAGAAGCTTCTAGTATGCACATGAAATGTGCTCGTGCAAAAGGTAACTAATAATGGGTCTCCCCCAGACTTAAACTAAACTACTCAACATATGATATAAAAATGTATATCAAAAAAGGCAAGGGAAGAGGTTACCCAATGCTCAGCTAGTGAGCATACCAGAAGACGCGTGAAAAACCTGAAGCAGGCCCGTCATACGAAGAATCGCAACCCCGCCAATACGAATTTATCAAGAATACCTACAGGGGTGAGCTTCGCAAAAACAAAAGAAAAATATACAAAAAGAAATGCTAAAACTAAAATAGACATGAAAACAAAAGCACATAAAATGAAAGTTAAGTACTGGGATTATTGTCATCCCAGCACGACTTATTCGGCTAAGGAAACGATTCTAGCTAATCGGTCTATGAAAAGAAAAGTGCACATGTAACTGTTCCATTATCCATTGCGGTAATGGGGACGATACTGTGATAAAATAGTTACCCCTTTACCTAAATAAGAATACTTGCTCAACACAGGTAGGGGAAAGAGGAAATAAGAAAAGGATGAGCGCTGGTCCTCGCTAGTCTTATCGCAAAAAATATCCTTGCCCAGCAAGGTATTGCCCACTACAGGGAGACGGTAGGAGGAGAGAGTAATAAATGGAGCTTCCTCAACAGAGGAGGAATCAACCTCCTCGCGAAAGAGGATGCTATCATCCATGACTCGAGCTGAGAGATCCAAGTCCTCCTAAAGCTCCTGCGGAGACTCAACCCGCACAGGCTCAGATACAGAAAGGGGATCAAGAAATAAAGGAGGCGAAGAACTAAAATAATCCGAAATAGGGGGAGTGGTCCCGGTCTCACTCACAGCAGGATCCAAACGTAGATCACCGTCAACATCAAATGAGTCATAGCGAGGGGAATCTGAGAGCTCGAGGTCCTCGATGGTGGTTTGTACCTCCTCATCCAACAAGGAAGTGAAAACTTCCGCATCAGAAAGGATCTCCTCATCAATACACCTCGGTGCTGTTCAAAGACATAATACTTTCCATTAATGAAAATAATATCATCGCCGCACATGGGCACATCCTCAAGCTCAGAATCACAATCCGGCCTCACATCATCAACCGACTCCGTAAAAATAGGGACAGATAATTCTTGCAAAGAAGGCGGAGGAACAACAACATCAGAGAAAATATGTACGGGTTCCTCCGGGGGTGAATCAACGAGAGGGGAAGACTGCATGGGGAGAGACGGCGCCACAGTGTCCTCACACCGATCTGCAGAAGGTTTGATGGGCATATCTGTAGCAGTCCCCCATAGTCAAGGTGGTGCTGCGAATATATCATCAAAATCATAAGGGGCAGCCATTTGAGTGGGTGATAGAGTGAATAAGATACCCGATTCTTCATCCTCCTCCAACTGGCGCTTAAATTCTGCGCAATATTTCAACATGTGGTCAGTGCTACGACAACACGAACATCATTTTCCATTACTCCTCGGTCTAGGTGGGACCATAGAGGAATAAGAATAAGATGAATGCGTAGAAGAGGAGTGACCATAAGAGCTGGGTTGGGTGTATGAAGTACCATGGGAAGACGATGCTCCATACATAGAACCACGTGAATTATGCTCCCAATCTTCAGTGGGGCACTCATCACTACCATTCGTATAATCCCTGCACCATCTGCAACGGATATTCATATAAGAATACAAGGTACAACAAGAAGAATTCACCAACAAAAAGTTTCTAAGAAACAATTAACTACACACCACAGGTAAAAGAATTCGAAAACCTGCTACGAAAAAATTAAAACTAGAAGAGGAATAAATAAAAATAAGAAACAAATTCTAAAAACTAAAGCAAAGAAGAAACATGAAATATACAAATGGAAAAGGGCTTCAATCTCCGATCTCCCTCTACAAAAACTCACACGACTGTGTTCCCCGACAACGACGCCAAAAACTTGATGTGTTGTAACGGCAAGTGTACCGGTCGCACAAGTAATATAAAATGGGATGTCCCCAAGTATCAATCTCTTCAAGGAACACAGTAAGGGGGGAGTTAATATGGAGGAGGACTTAAGATTGAAGTCCTTAGGTCGGAGTTAACTAAGGGGGGGTTTTGATGATTGTGGAAACAAAAAATAAAAAGCTGAAAACTACTCCTGTGCAACGCCGCTATGCGATGCTTCGCTAGGCGGGATGGAAGATTACATGGGTCGCTATACACTGAATCACTGGGTGGATGGACGAGTAGGCAAGCATAAGAACCATGATTTGAGGGTTGTAAGCACCTCTTTGCTACACACACTTCTAGCAATTGCTAGAACGGCTAGAATAGATGGATGGTGGATGGAAAAATAAGCGAACCTCAAGCAAATAACGAACACATGCAATTACATAGACATGATTTCACATAAACGTACATCAAAATAGCACAACTTCATCATATACAAAGAGTTCAACTAAACTATCAACAACAAGAGAAGAAAAGTGTGTGAAATCGACCGAATCTGAAGTCTTGCAAAGGATTCGCGGTAGGATTCACCGGGTTATCAATCTGCATCCTAGCTCGGTCCACAACTGCGTCTGAGGTAGAGGAGGCAGTCACTCACTTCCAATGAACCCGTCTTCTTCGTGTCACGAGCCGGTGGATGATGCACAACTTCTCTAGCTTTGTGGAGAAAGCTACATAAAACCCTTCTTGAAGCTCAAGGATGATGGAGGGGGCCGAGAGGAAGCTCCGGCTTGGATATGGCATTGAATGCTTGCCCAGATCTTCTCCACTTGGTGGAAGATGAAGGGAGGAGGTGGAAGGGCGGATATTCGCCGTAAAACGGCGGAGGAAATGACTGAAATCCCAAAAACTCCCTTTAATGTTCGAAAATCTGCGTCTTAAATAGAAAAAGTCAGAAAATTGGTCGCGCAAGGTCTGACGCACGACCGTGCGTGACTCGTGCGATATTCGCGCGTAGATAAGGCGTGAGGAAGAAGAAGCATTGACCCGTGTGATTTTAGTCACGCACGGGCGATTTCGCCCGTGTGTGAAGGAATTCGCATGGGTAAGCACAGAGCACAAGAATGCAGGAGAAAACAGTGGAACCGTGTGTTTTACTCGCGCGCGGGCGATGTTGCCCGTGCGTGAAGGAAACGCACGATTAACCACAAAGCACTAGAAATCTAGGCAAAATGCGCAGGACGTGCGCTTCCTTCTCGCATGGTTTGGCCGAAACCGTGCGGGAACAAATCGCATGGGACGAAACAGATGTCCCTAGAATTGCTGTGTGAAACGCACGATTGAACTAGAATAGTGTGCGGCAAAAGTGCACGACCGTGCGTTTTACATAGAATTGAAAATGAAATTCGGGACATCCCGACTACCTACACATCAATGAAACCAGGCTGGAGCACAATCTCCCATCAACAAAATACATACAACAACAACAGAAAGAGCAACGGGGAGCACCAAGAGATTACCGCCGATAAAAGAATGTGCAATTGCACACCCTTGGGCCAAAAACAATGTATTAAAGGTGAAGTGAGGTCCTAAACAAAAATATAACTTTTCCAATTGAAAAAGTACTGCACATGCAAGAAAATAAGCCCAGATGAGTCCAAAAAACCATATAAATATCGGACTCATCAACGTTCTAAAATTTGATCGATAAAGGGGAGCGAGAAGTGGTCTTTTCGGGTAGCATCATTGAGTTTGCGGTAATCAATGCACATCCGCCAACCCATAACAGTACAGGTTGGAATTAATTCATTATTTTCATTGGCCACTACCGTGACTCTGCCTTTCTTTGGAACGACTAGTACTGGGCTCACCCAAGTACTATCGGAGATGGGGTAGATAATTCCTATGTCTAGAAGTTTAATAACCTCAGCCTTCACGATGTCCTTCATGTTTGGATTTAAACATCGTTGGGGCTCGATAGTACTACGAGAATTATTATCTAAGAAATTCTTGTGTGTGCAGAATGACAGGTTAATCCCCTTAATGTCTGATAACTGCCACGCAAATGCGTGGTGGTGATTTTATAAAACTAGAGTCAACTCAGAAATTTCTGAGTTGCTCAGATCCGAGGAGATAATAACTGGTAGCATAGAGTCATTTTCAAGGAAGAGATACTGCAGAGGAGGGGGGAGTTTCTTAAGCTCCAAGATGGGTGGTTCCTCATAAGAGGTTTTGAATTTTATGGTGTCCATGGGGAGTGATTCGGGGAGGGTAGTGCGAGAGACTTCTTCTATGCAGAAGAGTTCAGTGATAAGAGATTCATCAACTGATGAAGAAACTAATTCAAAAGGTGCAGAAAATTCATTTTCAAAGAATTCCTCTAGATAAAAGCAGGAATCATCGTGCTCTAGGGTGTTACGCATTGAGGGATTAATGTTGAAGCTGATTTCATCATCTCCAACCCGAAGGAGGAGCTTTCCATCACTAACATCAATAATAGCGCGGTAGGTGGCAAGGAATGGGCGGCCGGGTATCAGGGGTACATCGACATCCTATTCGATGTCTAGGATGATAAAATCCACCGGAAAGATGAATTTGTCCACCTTGACCAATACATCCTCCACAATCCCTACCGGATACTTCACATAACGATCGACTAGTTGAATGCTCATACAAATGGGGTTCGGAGATCCTAGACCTAATTTCTTAAACAACAAAAAAGGCATGAGACTTATGCTTGCTCCCAAATCTACCAACACATGTTTGACCAACGAATTACCGAATAGGCACGGGATTGAGAACCTTCCCCGGTCATTCACCTTGCGGGGTAATTTGTTGAGCACAATCGCGGAGCATTCTGCATTTAAAGAAATATGCGAAATATCCTCGAACTTTTTCTTATTTGATAGTAGCTCCTTGAGATATTTTGCGTATTTCGACATTTGAGAGATAGCCTCGCAGAACGGCACGTTTATATGAATTTGTTTTAGAATTTCTAAAAAAACTTTATAACTTTCTTCGGCGCGTTCATTTTTAAGCTTAGACAGATACGGTAAATTCAAGCTAGAAGCGTGCAGCGCAAGCGTAGTAGGCAAATTTGAATCTAAAATAATAGGAGGAGGAGAACAGAGAGGTACCATGGGTTCGCTTGGTAAAATAACTTCTTTTCCACCATGGAGCGTAATGGCGTTTTCACTTTCACTTGGATTTTGCTCGGTATTGCCTAGCAGAGCTCCTTGTTGCCATTCGGAGATTATCTTTGCTAGCTGGCCCAATTGGTTTTCCAAGTTTTTGATGGACCCGGCAATATTCCTGATATTCGTTTCATTTGTAGCAACGTATTTGGCAAAGACCTCTTCAAGTGAAGGGGTCTTTGCCTGTTGCGGTTGGAAACCGGGTACATTTAAATTTAAGGGGGTAGCTAGATTGAATGTTGGGTTATGATTATGATGAGGGTTATGGGGGTGTTGTTCATTTGCTTGGTTGCTCCATGATAAATTCTGATGGCTCCTATAGCCCACATTGTAAGTGTTATTGTACGGTGCATTGTTCGGGTTATAGGAGGGTCGAGGCGCGTTTCCCATGAAATTAACCTGATCTTCTATTATAGAGGAATTATTATAATTATTAAGCCAAGTAGAAGTGGCAGAGGATGTAGTCATCTCCGCCACTTGCTTTGTTAAGCACTCAACTTGGAGGGCAAGATTCGAGGTTGCGTCGATTTCAAAGACACCCGCCGGTTTGTTAGCCCGCACGCGGGGCGAATTCCGTTGATATGAATTCATAGCCATCTCAGCCCACGTAGTGATGGACCCTCTAGTAAGAGAGCTCAGCCACTGCTTGGTATTTGACCGCAAAGAGAAGGGGAAGAGACGTAATCGAATGGAATCATCTGAGACTCCATTGATTTTAAAAGTATCACAGATATCGAGAAAATTCGCGATATGGCAATTTGGATCCTCGTCTGGGAGACCATCGAAGGTCACCGATTGCTGCACCATTTGGATGATGCTGGACTTGATCTCAAAGTTATTTTTCGCCACTGTAGGGCGGACAATACTTTATTTTGTGCCCTCCAGGTTCGGCCACTCATAATATGACATAGTACTTTGCTGGGCCTCATTTGGGTTGGGCGGATTAAGATCCATTATTTCTGTGGCAGTATCCCCGATCGACTCTTCAATTCCTAAATGCGATTCCTGATCACGAGAACAGAGGCGACGCAAAGCAGTGCGCTCTATCTCAAGGTCAAAAGGAATAATCGAAGAGCTTTCTCGAGTCATACACTTAAAAAGAAATAGAAGTGGGAGAGAGATAATGAGAAAAACTAATAAAAGAGAGAGAGAGAAAAGAAAAAAAAATGATAAAATTAGTAGCTATCCTCTTTTCAAAATATCAAAACATAGTTCCCCGGCAACGGCGCCAAAAACTTGATATAAACATTACGTGCGGAGAAGGGGTTATGCGTGGAGAAGACAAAGTTAATGAAGGAGAAGGTGAAAGTATTGTTGTAAGGTGTTCTCCGATTCTATATTCGATGAAGATAAGTGTACCTTATCGCATATAGTATAGGATATTAAGTTCAATATGAAGGTCGTATTACCCAGGGCGTTTTGAGCATGTCTACTTCAAGGAGTTACTATTATCTTATCAAATAAAAGTTGTTTTGGGCTTGCTTACTAAATTAGAGAAGTGAGGAAGTTTACTTGCAAATAAGAGAAAGGCTAAACGATGATTAAGCGGTAGTACTCGATCTTGAATTTCTTCGGCAAAAATTAATCAAGACTGTAATAACAAACTTTAACTTAATAAAATAAAGAAACCTTGACCGTGGGGGTTCCCGAAGCTTGAACACGCTCCTCTCGGAGAAGTGCCCAACTGAGGTTAGGGAGATCCGGCCAAACTTTCATCCCATATCTGAATACCTAACTCTTGCTTTAAGTAGTGAACCCCACTATTGGATTTGACTCCAATCCGGGAGATTTACGTCACTCTCTCTCGAGAAGTGTGTGCAACTCTTTTTACACTTGAGCACTCTCTTCAAACTAATGGCCTCTCGGCTATCCAAGAATGAAAATAAAAATGAAGACTATATATCGATAATATAGTTCCATTCAAAATTAATCATGAGTAAATCGAAGGTCTAAATTCTAAAAAGAGAAAGAGAGCTAGAGTATCATAACTGATCAACTCATCCTCGGATCATCAGGATCGAGTACTTTGAGGAATAGTTACTCATGGTGAAGTGGAGGAAGAGAGTAGGGTAGAAGAACATTAAGAAAACAAAGAAAAGGTGCACTGTTTATTAATGTAAAAATAGAGCTACAACTTGAAATAAAAGATTACAAGTGCAATGGAATAAGAACTAGGCTAGCATTAACATTAAGCTACTAAAGCAATTACAAGAGCTAATACAAAAAGATTAAAATAAGCTAGGATTAAGAAGCTTAAAATGAGGAGGGAGAGGAGAAGCATGAAAAGCTACAAGAAAATAAAAGGTAGAACCTACCCTCTCACTCCAAAACTGGAAGCTGAACCCTTGGAAATGGGCTCAATTTATAGGAGTTTTTCGGTTTGGGTCACGCACCCCATACACGCCTGGGTCGGGCATGTACCTGGGGCGTGACACATTCGGTGCTACCTTTTTTGTGAATTTGAATGATGGTGGTGACGGGCGTCGTAGTTAAATTACACGGCCATATGTCACGCCCGACCAAGGCGTCTAAGGAGGGCGTGACACAATCGGTGCGAAGGTGGAGCGGGAAAAAGCTCATGCTGCGGTGATTCCTCGGAATTTGGGGACATGCCACTAGAACATGCCCGTGTAGGTGTTACACGGGCGTGACAGAGTGCGTGTACACTGAGTTTTCAAGGAATGCAGTTTCTGACCGTTAGCTTCATTCCTCTAGGTTACACGGCCGATGTACACGCCCGGGTAGGGCGTGGCCTTGGGGCGTGTAATAGCAAAAATTGGCTGAAAACCGTGAAAACCTGCAAATAGCAGAAAACGCATTAGTGACAATAATATATACAAAAGGAGGTCAATATAAGCACTTACAAGACATGATTTGTGTTTTAAAAACCCGAAAATACCCTAATAGTTTTGACTTCAAAACGTACTATCAGAGTGATGTTGATAAGGTGAACTGCGGTGAGAACAACTTCGTTCCAGAGGGAAGGAGGAGCAGAGGCAGAGATGAGAAGGGCACGAGCAGTTTTGATGATGTGGCGATGTTTGCATTCGTAAAATATAAAGGGTGCCGTGAGAGTGGATGAGGCCTTGCATTGTGGAGGAGAGGAATTCCTAAGCGCAGTCGGAATGAAAAATTTTAATGCGACGTCTGAACTGAGTATGAAGCATGGCGGTGAACGTGTGAAACACAGTGGGTATTTCATAGCAATTTCGCAAAAGATAAACACAAACGCACCGAGAGAAGTCATAAATAAAACTGATATAATAAAGATAGCCAGAATGAGAGGCAATGGCTGTCGGGCCCCCAATGTCAGAATGCACTAAATTGAAGGGGGCTGTGGTTTCAGAAGCACTGCTAGAAAATGGTAGAGCAAGGTGCTTTGTCAAACGATAACCCGTACAGACAGAGATGGTGGAGGGAGAGACACAACCCAAAGCTCTGGAACGGATAACACTTCAGAGTCGGCCAACGGAAAAATGACCTAAATTTTTGTGCCACTAGTCGACATTAGATGTAACAGAAAGAACAAAAGGTGATGAGGATACTGATGGTGGAACGTGAAGATACTCTAGTTGATACAAACCACCAGTCCTACGGCCCCGTCCAATCCTCTGAGCCGTCCGTGAATCCTGCACAACACAATCAGAGGAGGAAAAGAGAATAGTTAGGCCAAGATCAAAAAGTGATCTAACAGAAATAATGTTCATGTGAAGGCGAGGGGCATGATGAATGTTGGAGGGGGTAAGGTGTCCAAAGAGAGCAGATTTTGGGGTCATCGAGCCAGACTGCTTAATGGGGATAGATCACCCGTCAGCAGTGGTGACTTGAATGTGAGTGGTGTAGGAGGTATAGTTGATGAGAGTGTTGGAATCATTGGTGAGGTTGCAGGAGGTCCCAGAGTCAAAATACCAAGGCGTAGTTGGGGGAGCCCGTAGAATAGTAGTACCAGGAGCGACAGACAGGATATGAGCTACAGGGGTGGCGCCTTGAAGCAGTGGTGGCTGAAGAAGTTACTCCTCAAGACGTTATAGTCGATCTGTAGCAGCTGCAGTGGTGGGATTTGAACTGGGGACACGACCACGCCCCCAACCACGTTTGTTACTGCAGTTGTCATCAGAACGTGGGGGACTGGTGGGGCATTCAAACTTCATGTAGCCCACCTTTTTAAAGTAGTTGAAAGTAATAGGGTCATCACGCGGTCGAACTGCAAGAACTGTGTCAACCCTAGGAGGAGGCGGAGGATCCAAAGGAGGACGAAGGCGAGTCTCTTCATCAAGAAGTGCAATTAGGGCTTCATCCAAAGTGGGAAGAGGAACCCGATGAAGAAGCTGGGCTGCAAGAAGAGGAAACTCGGGTTACAGTGCAGTGAGGAACTGATGGAGATGGCCCTCAAAAAGATGACTTTGAAACTCCAAGGAACAAGCATAACCATAGAGTAAAGGGATCATAGAGTCCAATTCATGCCAGAAGGTGCTCATCATGGTGAAGAAATCATGAATGGATCGTCCTTCCTGTCGTGCAGACTGAGAATCGTAGATGAGATGATGATGGTGTGCTCCAGCGCGGGGAAAAAATTGATCCTGAATATATTCCCACATAGCACGGGCTGAGGAGAGGCGACCAATGGAGGTGAGAAGTGGACGAGAAACAGACTCCAGGAGGTAACCCTGAATGGCCTGGTCGCGGCGTCGCCAAAGACTCATGACATCAGTTGTGGTGGCGGCAGCGGTGATGTTGGCAGAGCTGATAGTAGTAGAACTTGCAGAGGTGGGAGGAGCACCGATGATGTGATCCCAGAGATCACGGGTGTAGAGAGCGGCTTCAATAGTAAGAGCCCAGTCTGACCAGTCGCTGGCCATAGCCAATTGGAATGAAGTGGTTTTCAGAGGAGGCGAAATCAATGGGGTGGTCATAACGCCAGAATGGTGAACTGGAGCCGAGCAGAGAGGATGTTGTAGAGAGATTTGCAGCGGCCTGCGGATCAAATTGCAGCAGCCTGGGCAGGAGCTGGGCGGCTTGGGCAGGAGGTGGGTAGAATTCGAACGGCCTGGATAGGAGCTGGGCGGCCTGGGAAGGGAGCTGGGCGGCATGAGCATGGGCAGGGCAAAATCTGGGCGGCCTTAGCAGGGACAGGCGGGCTGCAAACTGTGCAGAAGGAGTGCGGACAGACAGCCAGCAGATCAAGTCGCAGTGGCAGGATGCAGGTTGCGGTAAGCGGGGCAAATTGGGCAAGCTGCGGACTGCGACAAGGTGGGCGAGTTGGGAAGGATGGTTGGATGCCGCCAGATGGAGGCAAGGGTGTTGGCGAGCTGCGGGATGGTGGACTGTGGATTGGTGGGCTACGGGTAGTAATCTGGTGGGATGGTGGGATGCGGGCTGGAGAACTGCGGGAGGTGGTGTGTGGGATAGCGGGATGGCTCTTTGGCGAGCTGTTGGATTGCAGACAACGGGCTGGCGAGCTTCGGGGTGAGAAGATGCAGGATTGCAGAGAGCGGGATGAAGAATAGCGGACAATGGGATGGAGTCCGACGGGAGGTTTACTGGCAGGAACAGAGGCGGACTGGCGGGATGAACAGCTGTGGGCTGACAGGAGTCCGGCAGATGCGGGCTGAATAGAAGCACGAGTAAACGCACGACCGTGGAAAAAAATTACGAGGAACCTGCCTCTGATACCATGTCTAGATTAACGAAAGCTTTTGTATTCATGTATAAAATGAGAACCCTTGGGGTCTACATATAGGAGAAGAGGAGAAATGGAAAACACCACAAGCGGTGTGGGACTAAACCTAAACCAATAAAGAATAATTTAAATACAATATAATATTAACATTTAAGTTAAGTAACGTGTTATCAAATTCCCCAAGCCTAAGTATTTTGTTTGTCCCCGAGCAAACAAATACGTGTTAGCACAAATAAAATAGACTAATCAAACAGTTTGGCTATGTCGAACATGTGTACAATGCAAAATTAAATGTACGAAAATTAAGAAAATAAATCGAAAATTTTTACTTAGCTATGATATAAAAGTTTATTGATTTCACTAACATAAAAATAAATCATCCCAAGTTTTAGCAATATTAAAAACCAAGTAGTGTAACGACGAAAAACATGCATTGAGTTGCTACTAAAATCTAAGAGACATTTTATAACTACCTGAATCTAAATCAAGAGTCTAAACTCTTTCCTAAAGACTTACCCAATCTACATTTTCGCTACCTTGTTAAAAATAAACCTAGGAGCATGAATCAAGAGGACTTTCAGTAAACATAAATTTTTAGGCATGAGTTTAAGATGCGGATATCAAATGATAAACAGGAAGTTTTAAAACACACTTAAAGCATAAAGGAGAGGTTTGAAAAAACATGTATGCTAGTAAAATAAAATATATTTTCACACAAATTTTCAAATATTTTTTTCATAAATTTTTTCATTCATTATTTTTCATTTTTCTTCTTCATCATTTTCCTTCCTTCATTTTTTCTTCTCTTTTGTAGAAAAAGGATAAAATTTTAGAACTCCGCCTTCTTCACAAAAAAGAAGCACAAGCTAGCAAGATATAAAGCTCTAAATTTTAAGCGCGCAACATAGGTAGGCTATTTTCCAATTGTGAAAATAAGTGAGGCTACAAAGTAAACGGGAAAAACATAAATTGACTAACAGTGGTTAAGATTTTATGGGTCAGAGTGAAAAGGCTCAAATGAATCAATAGGTAACCTAAATCATTTTTGTTGAAACCAGAAATCGGTTCTTGTAGAGTCTGACCGCTTGGGGAAGGGGGTGATCGCACACTTAATTTCCCAGCAAACATGGCTGACCAAAGACATAGAACTTAGAACTAACCCAAGGCTCCAGCACGGAGGTCCCAGCACACACCCGGAAGATCTTAGAACACTTCCCCTCCTTAGCCTGTATTGAGCTAAGGGCACTTCAGAAAGAGCTATAAGGCAAGATTAAGTGAACTGAAAAGCTTTCCTTCTGAGGTACCCCCTTGAGCTTATTTATAGATTTTAAAAACTGGCCTGCAAATAGCGTAACTCCGATGTTCTGAATGGTTATATGCAACCAAAAGTGGTATGCAACAATCAAACTCCATTGTGCTAGAAGGCAATATGCAGCCCTGCAAGGGCATCCGAGTATTTTTACCTCTGGACCCCACTGGGCGAGTGGCTCATGAAGGCGACACTCTTTAAAGGGGCAAGTGTTGGGTAAGCCAGGCACTCGCCTCCACGGTACCCCACTTTAGATAGTTCTTGAAGGTTCTCGCACTACTTGATGCCAAGGAACTAATGGCGTTGAGTGCACTCGCCTCCACACAACGCCAAAGAACAGAAGGCACTGTGTGCACTCACCTCACTCAACACCAAGGAACAGAAGGCGCTGAGAGGCTAAGCTCCACTCGATGCCAAGAAGCTGAAGGCACTAAGCGTACTCGCCTCACTCAAAGCCAAGGAACAGAAGGCGCTGACAGGCTAAGGTCCACTTGACGCCAAGGAGCTGACGATGCTAAGTGTACTCGCCTCAATCAATGCCAAGGAATAGAAGGCGCTAAGAGACTAAAATCCACTCGATTCAAAGGAGCTGAAGGCACTGAGTGCACTCGCCTTAGTCGAAGCTAAGGAACTAGCTTGCGCGGCGTGCTCTGCAAACAATGGATGGGTCTCACTCCTGGAGATCTCGCAAAGCACTAGACCTAAGGGAGGGGGACCCACTCGTCGAATACGGGTTTGTACATAATACTCGCTCTTTGAGAGCTTCAGTATTGGTCAAAAAGAATCATCCAACCCTAGGTATTTGATGAGTGCTTGCTGACCTGGAAGAGAATCTTTTGTGGGCCCGGTCATGGATTTATAAATATCCAACCGCAGGCAAACAGACTTTGCCCTACCCCTTTTGCTGGTGATCTCACTTCCAACACAATGTCGCTTTCGAAGGAAGCCCAAGATTGCCTCAATACTACCTTCGCCGAGAGCATGACTCTGCTGGGCTCATTCGCTCCTTGGCTTGCCCGAAAAGCTCTGGCTCCTTCCCCAAAAATGAAGAAGGCCAAAAAGGTCAGACGAGAGCTAACCGGGGATGATTCCATCTCGTGGACTCCATCCCACTCTGGGATCCCTCAGGTATCTTCACTAGCTTTGTATTACTTACTGTGGTAAAAGCATAACACGCTTGCATACAGGTCCCGCTAAAGGGGAAGGAGGTTGGGGAGGCGAGTGCTACTCCACACTCGCTTGAGGCTGACAATGATAAGGTGGCCCCCGAGACCACCACTCCTTGTAAATCGAATGATATTCTGCGGGCTAATGGTAATTCCCCCTTTCTATCCATTCGGTCTTTGTCAGCTTGCTTATTCCTGCTTTCGCAGCTCCCACCATTGGGACCACGGGACTGGGTGCCACAACACCCAATTCCCCTACTCGCCTGACTCCTCCAGATCTCGCCCCAATCAAACATCCTACCATGAATGTCATGCCACACCTTGCTGCTCAAGACGACGTTCCAGCCACTGAGCCGCCAATCATGCGCCCTGGGCTCGACAAGGTGCATATCTCCTTCAACACTCCCTTCTAGGGGCAGCCAAGCACCTCTCATTGACATTCGTGCAAGGAGGCGGACTCAGAGCCAGGTAAACAATCACACTCACCTTCTAACAAGAATGAATATTATGCATAACTGATACCATCCACTACAGGTTACCGTGAGATCTCGTTGACTTATGTTCACATTGACGAGGAGGAGTTCTCGTTCCCACTTCCCCCATCATCTGACTCAATAGCTGCCTTTCTAGGCGATCCCAAAGATGCCGAGGAGTTGAATGGGCCTACGTCGGAGATTCTGCAGAAGCACGCCCTGATTCTGTGCAGGCTTTACAGCCAAGTTTGCGAGAACTGCTAGCCTATCGAGGAGCGAGTGCTCTGTCTGGAAAACAATAATGCACAACTAGTTATCAAGCTGGGGGGATATCCTGGTGGTGGGACGAACTTTTCAGGGATCCATGTCGTATGAGCAGAAGATCAACAACACCTTGCCCAGTAGGATCTACAGACCATCCACACTTTCCGTCCTCCTTTTTATTCTTTTCTTTTCTATATAATAATTTGATTCCATGTCGAATGATGATGGAAGAATGATTGTATTATTTTTATTCTTTTTCCTTCGCTTGATTGTTCTCGCCATTTATTATCTATGTTCTCGCGAGTTTTGTTTCTGAATCTTATGGCCTTGGTGACTTGCAACTTTCTCGATGATGATTGAGGGAATGCGAGAGCTCAACAAGTTCTGGGCAGCATATGGAGAATTAGCTATCCACACTTTTCTTAGCTCGGATCCTTTCCTGCCCAAAAAAATCTATAATTAGGCCCCTCAGCTACCACATTAACCACCGCTTTTAAGAACTTTCAGCACTTTTCCACGCTTTGACTTCCTTTACACTCACTCTTCCACGCTTTCCAAGTTCTCATGAAATGATAGGGGATGCCGACAGTGGGACTAAGTGCACCACCACATTCGTTGAATATCTCTTCATGAACTGCAACTTGTCTGAAGAGGAATATTATTCGCTCACCAACCTCTACATCCCGGCGGGTTTCACCGCGCGATATTGAGGGAAGGATGAGTCAATCAACCACTTCTCGTCGTATGAACTTGCCATCCCTGTCGAACACTTTGATGTGGGATTGGTCTTACTTATCTGGTCAGAAATTCGCCAGCACATGCGCTACTTCAGCGTAGTTCCCGCGCAGCTCAACCCCAACTCGATCGCCCTATTTGTAGATTTCACTTACTACTTGCGGGAGGAGCGGATGGAGTTCAGTCTCCTTATCTTCTGCAAGCCCTTCAATTTCCACGCCAAGAGGGATGGGATCACGTTCTTCTCAGGCAACAACCTCAAGGACAAGGGTCTCGGCAAAAAGAAGCATCATTGGATTCAAAAGTTTGTTTTCTTCTCCGGTGATTTTGGCAACCTCCCACTCTCGCCGATCCAGTTGGAGGAATCAACCTACCACCATCCATCTCTCGACATCCAAGAGTCAAAGCTTCAATAGTTACACTTTGGAAACGATTTTGATGTTCCCTACCTGAGAAAGAACTTTGACTCGCACCTTCCGGTACTCGTCGGGCGAGGTAGTTCTCACCATCTGCCACCTTTCTTTTTTAAGAAAACACAATTTTGCTAACTTGTCGAATGTGCAGGGGCGCGAGATCTCTCCCACAACCATCCCTTCGCGAGCAACACCTTATTTGGTGCCGAGAAGGCACACCGGAGGTCGCCACCGCGGCATGCAGGGCCAAGACAGAGTCGTTGCTGAGATTAGGTGGCCAAAAGCGGAATCCTGCGACACATCCTCCACCACCTCCTAAGAAGCCCGCAACCACCGTTCCTGTAAAAGGCAAGGAGGTCAAAAAGGCACCTCCTACGAGATCTCCTATTGTCGGCGGGACCAGTGAGCACAGGAACTTTGACCCGGGCGAGAAGCTGTTGGACAGCGTCGATGAGCCCATGCTGCTTTGGGACTGGGAGGTCAAGATGACCCATGTGTCCACCTTCCTCCCCTCCTGGAAGGAGGGCAAAACCATCTCCGGTCAGGAGTACTCACTAGCCTTTGCACTATATGGGCGAGATAGCGCCTCCTACTACAATGAAGCCCTGATGCAATCTCTCGCCTATGAGAGTTAGCGGGCTCAACTTCGCTCCACTGAGCTTGCTAATAAGTCGTCTCGTCGTGGCATCCTCATGTCACGTCAGGTGGAGGATGTCAGTGTCATGTGATCCATGCTTGCCAAGGAAGTGATGACCCTGAAGGAGAGGCTTGCAGCTGCCAAGAAGGATCTCTCCATGCGAGTGCGCAAAGTGGTAAGCTATCTCGCATCCCGTTCATTCACTGAACATCTTTCTCGCTTCTAATGTTGATTGTTTCTATAGGATGCCATGACTGTTACTGTCAAGGACGCGTGCATAGCCCAACTTGAGGAGGAGAACCAATGGCTTAAGGCCCAGAACCAACAGTGGATCGCTTAATGATTCCTCCTCCCCCGGCCGAGAAGAAGGCTCTGTTGTATACACAGTATGAGCTGGAGCTGATGACGCAAGAGAATGCCATTGCAACAATAAGGCATTTGCTCTAGACGATGAAGAGAGCCAGATTCTGGAAGGGAGAAGGGGAGAAGGTAACTGCCAAGATCCTGGTCCCGGAGCCCTTCCTTCCCATCCCCGAATTTGTGGACAGTGCTGATGACATCTCTGGCGAGAGCGAGCAATCGACATGATTGCGTTGAAGCTCTTACCTTTTCAACTTTCCCTTGTAACTCACTTTTTTTCCTTTTTGGGCATTGTCCCTTTTTGCGAAATGTAATCTTTTGACTGATTATTGTAATAGAAATATTTTGTTATGAAAGTTTGTATCTTTTTGTTGTTTACTTTGTTTCTGAATGGTATGTTATGCGGAAATGCCTTCATCTCGCACTTCCTCTAAGGTAGAACATGGTCAAGACATCTCGCGAGACCATAGAGTGACTTCCTGCCGGGTCAACCTGCAGATTACTGACTTAGCTAAGTTGACCTTTAGGGAGAACTTGCGTCGTTCTCGCCAGATAAGTGATAAGTTGTAAATATACATATTTTTATGTACATTAATTAAGTCATTTTCATTTATTTTTGTTACTTGTAGTTAAATTTCATTAATTAAATGTTCCCTTTTTTGTAAATATGTTCTAACTTAAGTTTATTTTTGTTTCCTGAAAATTTTCAGGTAAAAACAAATTTTGCAAGTACACGCCGGTGTACTTTGGGTCACGCCCGTGACCAGGCCGTGACACTTCATTTCCCGTGGAATCAGAAGAATTTGAGGAGAAAAGTTTGACACCCCCGGCGATACGCCTGTGCTTTTGACACGACCCGTGACCAATACCCGTGTCATGCGCTCAACGAAACCACGCTTGACGATCGTCAACCAACCCGACACACCCAGCGATACGCCCATGACATAGGGCGTGTCTCCTCCACCTGGCCCGACAAGACGCCGCCGTCAACTTTTGATGCAACCCGCACCCAGTTCCACCTCCTCGACACGCCCACCATCACGCCCATGACCAAGGGCATGACATCCTCGTATATAGCCGCAAGTCAATGCTGCCGTCAAATTGCCAGATCATATCGCGAATAGTGCTGATATGCCCCCCCCCCCCCCCCCCCCCCGACACGCCCGTGTCGGACGGCGTGTACTTAGAAAATTTTCCCTATAAATAGCCCATTTTTGTATGGTCCAAGGGTTCACTTTTTTGAGCCAAGTTTAGTGTGTTTTGTGGGCTGCCCTTGTGTATTCACTTGCTATATTAGGAGCTTTTTCACCCCTCCCTTTCAAGTTTGTTTTTGCTTTAGCTTAGCTTTGTAATAGTTTCATTATGATAATAAAAATGTTGATTTTCTCTCTCTACATGACATGAAAATTTATTTGGGTGACTTATCTCTTTCTCACTTTATCCCTTTGTATTTCTTTGTTCTTCTCTTTATGAAAAGTGTGTGTGTGTGTGTGTATGAGTGTAACTTATTTACTTTCCATGCTTTTAATTTGTCTCCATGTTAGGTTTTGTTATAGATTTTATTTTAGAATGAAATGTTGTATTAAGTTTTTCTCTTTTTCTCCATGTTCTCTTTTAGTGTTTTTATATTTCATTCGTATGAATTTGTAAAAGAGGTATTAAAGAGTTTTTGATATTTTTACTTAGTTTTTTTTAGGATTGTAAAACCTTTTGTTCTTTTAAATTTTATTTCACCCTTTTTTATAACTTTTATGAACTCTTAAGAATGAAAAAGTTATAGTTTTAATTTTTGAGCACCTTTGATTTTAGCTTTATTTTGAAAAACTTTTTACTCATTTTCTTTTTATTTGTCCTTTTTATTTATTTTTAGTAAGCTTTAGGAGTATGAATCTTGTAATTTCAATTTTTAAGCAACTTTGTTTTTTTCTCTTTAATAGTGTGTGTGAGTGTATGAGTTAGGTTTTCATTTTGTTCTTTTAAATTCCATGTTGTACGTGTGAGTGTATGGAAATAATTCTTAATGTTTTCTTCAATTATGTAGAGTGTGTGAGTGTAGGAGATAAATTTTCATGTTTTATTTTATCACTTTCTTTCAATTATGTAGAGTGCATGTGTGTAGGAGATAATTTTATTGCTTTCTTTTAATTTATGTAGAGTGCGTACGCGTGTTTTACCTTTTTTGCAGTGTGTGTGCGTTTTTCATTTATGCAAGTGTGTGTGCATTTTCATTTTCAATAGAGTAAGTGTGTTTGTTTATTTCATGTCGAGTGCGTGCGTGTGCGTATTTATTTCCGCCTACTCGTTAAGAGTTAAATGACATGTATTTATTTTCGCCTACACGTTATGAGTTAAATGGCGTGCCCTTTATTTCCCGTTTACTCGTTTGAGTAGGACTTGTAATTTCATTTTTTTTGTACCTTATTTTCTGTTTTATTTATAATTTGAAGCATATGTGAGTTCTCGTATTAGCTAACTTTTCAAGTTTTCTAAATGTTTGTTATTTTTTTGTCTTTTTTTATAATCCTTCAGCGTTTAGTCTCGAACTCGTGCCTCATCAAAATAATAAAGCCATCCCCATACCGATGAGTGGCTAATCGTTATTAGCCCTTGGCATCGAAGAGCATTGGGACACATAAAATGATTTGAAATAATTAACATTCTTTATTTTCACCTTTAATTTTAGGACTTAAGGTTTACCCCGGGTTAACGATGCGTAGGATCGCATATCGATGTGTGGACTCTATTTCCATTATCCATACGCTAGCTAGCCGAGAGGCCGAGCATATGGACAGATCACCCCTATGTAAAGAGAGTTGTGTGCATACCCTCGAGAGAGGACAAGCATAATTCTTCCGGATTGGGTTCCCCACCTAATAGCGGGGTTCTTAGCGTAAAGCAGGCGTTAAGAGAAATCCTTCGTCGGACAAACATTTGTTCAAATAGTCTTAGCGTTTAGGTGAGCAATATTCCTAGAGATAAGTGCGCTCATATTTATGAAAAAGCATGCCATCTCCCTGTAGAACTAGAGCATCACGCTCTTTGGGCTTTAAAAGTCTTACACCTCGATGCCAACTTAGCCGCTCAGAATAGAAAACTACAGCTAAACGAGCTCGATGTATGCCGTGCGAATGCTTACGAGAGTAATAAGTTCTATAAGGAGAATTCTAAGTTATATCACGATCGAAAAATAAAGTCCCCAAAGATTTTTTCTCGGGGCGATCTTGTCCTTCTTTATAATTCACGTCTTAAACTTTTCCAGGAAAACTAAGATCTAGATGGTCCGGTCCCTTCATAGTTGAAGACGTTTTTCCATATGGGACCGTACTCGTCTCCCACCAGGAAAAAGGCTTGTTTAAAGTAAACGGTCATCGGTTAAAGTTATATATAGCGGGCGACCCAGTGATCAAGCATAACGAAACCATAACCCTCCTCGATATATAACCCTGCCAAAATAGTCAAGCTACATGACTATAAACAAAGCGCTTTTGGGAGGCACCCCACGCTTATCTTTTTCTCTCTTTATTTATTATGTTTGCTACTTTTCTCATAAATACAGGGTTTCTGATGGGCCTCCCAGAACGCGGTCCAGAGAAGCTTCTACCCCCCCCCCCCCTCGCACTCTTTATTTTCTTTGTACATATTGCCTTCTCTTTTTTTTTGTTTCGCATACTTACGTTGCAGCATTGGGGACAATGTTGCACTTAAGTATGGGGGTATTTTCATGCTTTATTTTATGCACTTCTACTTTCTGCATTTGAAAAATAAAAAAACTATAAAAAAATATATAACAACAAAAACAATTCCCAAAAAATTTTTAAAAATGAAAAATCCAAAAAAAGTTTTAAAATGAAAAAATCCAAAAAAAAAATATCCTTTCTATTAAAAAAAACACAAAAACTCCAAAAAAAAATTATAAAACAAAAATTCCAAAAAATATATTTAATTTTATTTTTTTAATAATTTTGTACAAACTTTATGCACATATATTTTATAAAAAATTTTGTAAAATTTTGTTTATCTTTTCTCTCTTTCCCCACTTCATTTCTTTCTCTTCTTTGTAATTAACGTTTCTCTCTTTCCTTATTTTGTAAATGTTTGCTTATAAAAATAAAAAACAAAAAAACAAAAAAAATTAGAAAAGAAACAATAGTTCAACAAATATATATATCGCTTTTTTCCATATGTATATAATAACAATTTTTAAAAAAAACTAAAAGGTAAAAAATTCAAAAAAAAAGAAGTGTAAAACAAAACAAAAATTCAAAAAAGATAATAAATTAAAAACACAAAAAAATGATGATAAAAACTCTAAAAATCCAAAAACAATGTTATAAAACAAATAAATCAAATATATCAATCTTAATTTTCTTGCTATCCAAAAATTTGGTTTTGAGTTAATTTATATGTGAATTTTATTAATTCATTGTTCACTATCCGTTCATTAATTATTGATTGAAAAATTTAAATAGCCAGGATTAAGTTTTAAAGAATTTATTATGCCTTGTTAAAAATAGCAAACTCATTTTAGGCACTACTTCTAATTTTTCATTGATAGAAGCACGTGTATTATGTTAGAAAATAACAACTATAGAATTCAATTGTGCTTACTTTTAGCTTTCTGAAAAATTGGAATGTATAATTTATCAAGTTTGCTCTCAAAAATTTTTTTAAATAAAAAATCTAGTTTTTTTTCTCCCCTTATTTATCATGACTTACTTGGCATGATAAAAGTATTATCCTTAAAAGATCCTATGTCAATGGGAATAAGATTTCGTTCTGTAAATATATGCACCCAACAATTTAAAAAGATTATATGTTACGGAGTAAGAGGATAAAATTCATTACTCCTACATATATACATTGGGTTAATTTTATTATTATGAAGTTGGAAAAGAAAAAAATCATATTAGGAAAATAAGATTTCATTTTCCTAATATTCCAAAAAGAAAAAAATGGAGGTTCGAGAAAAAATTACATCACCTCAAAATCCAAGCCCTCTTCATAAACCAACATCAACCCCCTTAACCAATTTCATGATTCTAGAATTAATTCAAAAATCTTTTTGAGAGCATAATTTGTAAATTGCATTATTTCCAGTAAAACTCCTATAAGCTAAAGTTCATATAATTCCAAAATATTTTTGTTAATCTAACCATTACAATTATTGCTTTCTACTTGATTACATCAAGAAGTCTTTTGGCAAAAACTTTTTCCCTATTTAAATCATCTACATATTTTTAGGACTTAACTCTTACACCCCGTATATTTATTTAGATCTCTCTTATAATTAATTAAGCGGTATCTAAACTTTGAGTTTTTTTATTCCTTATAAGTTCATCTCAAACCTTTTCTCTGGAATAACAAAAGCTTAAGTATGAGGGTGTTTGATAAGTTGTAAATATACGTATTTTTATGTACATTAATTAAGTCATTATAATTTATTTTTGTTATTTTTAGTTAAATTTCTTTAATAAAATGTTCCCTTTTTTGTAAATATGTTCTAACTTGAGTTTATTTTTGTTTCCTGAAAATTTTCAGGAAAATGTCAAATTTTGCAAGTACACGCCCGTGTACTTTGGGTCACGCCTGTGACCAGGCCGTGACACTTCATTTCCCGTGGAATCAGAAGAATTTGAGGAAAAACGTTTGACACGCCCGGCCACACGCCCTTGTTCTTTGACACGACCCGTGACCAAGGCCCGTGTCACGCGCTCGACGAAACCGGGCTCAACGATCGTCGACCAACCCAACACCCCCAGCAACATGCCCATGATATAGGGCGTGTCTCCTCCACTTGGCCCAACAAGACGATGCTGGCGACTTTTGACACATCCCGCGCCCAGTTCCACCTCCCTGACAAGCCCACCGTCACGCCCGTGACCAAGGGTGTGACATCCTTGTGTACAGCCGCAAGTCAATACTGCCGTCAAATTGCCGGATCACATCGCGAATAGTGCTGACACGCCCCCCCCCCCCCCCCCCCCAGACACGCCCGTGTCGGAGGGCGTGTACTTAGAAAATTTTCCCTATAAATAGCCCATTTCTGTAAGGTCCAAGGGTTCACTTTTTTGAGCCAAGTTTACTGTGTTTTGTGGGCTGCCCTTGTGGATTCACTTGCTATATAAGGAGATTTCTCTCCCCCTCCCTTTCATGTTTGTTTTTTTGCTTTAGCTTAGCTTTGTAATAGTTTCATTATGATAATAAAAATACTGATTTTCTCTCTCTACATGGCATGAAAATTTATTTGGGTGGCTTATCTCTTTCTCATTTTATCGCTTTGTATTTCTTTGTTCTTCTCTTTATGAAAAGTGCGTTTGTGTGTATGAGTGTAACTTATTTACTTTCTATGCTTTTAATTTGTCTCCATGTTAGGTTTTGTTATAGATTTTATTTTTAAATGAAATGTTGTATTAAGTTTTTCTCTTTTTCTCCATGTTCTCTTTTAGTGTTTTTATATTTCATTCTTATGAATTTGTAAAAGAGGTATTAAAGTGTTTTTGATTTTTTTTTACTTAGTTTTTTTAGGATTGTAAAACCTTTTGTTCTTTTAAATCTTATTTCACCATTTTTTATCACTTTTATGAACTCTTTAGAATGAAAAAGTTATAGTTTTAATTTTTGAGCACCTTTGATTTTAGCTTTATTTTGAAAAACTTTTTCCTCATTTTCTTTTTATTTGTTCTTTTTATTTGTTTTTGGTAAGCTTTAGGAGTAGGAATCTTGTAATTTTAATTTGTAAGCAGCTTTGTTTTTTTCTCTTTAATAGTGTGTGTGAGTTTATGAGTTAGGTTTTCATTTTGTTCTTTTAAATTTCATGTTGTGTGTGTGAGTGTATGAGAATAATTCTTAATGTTTTCTTCAATTATGTAGAAAGTGTGAGGGTAGGTGATAAATTTTCATGTTTTATTTTATTGCTATCTTTCAATTATGTAGAGTCCGTGTGTGTATGAGATAATTTTATTGCTTTCTTTTAATTTATGTAGAGTGCGTACCTGTGTTTTACCTTTTTTGCATTGTGTGTGCGTTTTTCATTTATGCAAGTGTGTGTGCGTTTTCATTTTTAGTAGAGTGAGTGTGTGTGTTTATTTCATGTCGAGTGTGTGCGTGTGCGCATTTATTTCTGCCTACTCGTTAAGAGTTAAATGACATGTATTTATTTCCGCCTACTCGTTAAGAGTTAAATGTCGTGCCCTTTATTTCCCGTCTACTCGTTTGAGTAGGACTTGTAATTTCATTTTTTTGTAACTTAGTATCTATTTTATTTATAATTTGACGTGTGTGTGAGTTCTCGTATTAGCTAACTTTTCAAGTTTTCTAAATGTTTGTTATTTTTTTTGTCTTCTTTTTGTAATCCTTCAGCGTTTAGTCTTGAACTCATGCCTTATCAAAATTATAAAGCTGTCCCCTTACCGATGAGTGGCTAATCGTTATTAGCCCTCGGCATCAAAGAGCATTGGGACACATAAAACGATTTGAAATAATTGAAGTTCTTTATTTTCACCTTTAATTTTAGGACTTACGGTTTACCCCGGGTTAACGACGCGTAGGACCACATATCGATGTGTGGTCTCTATTTTCGTTATCCATACACTAGCTAGCCGAGAGGCCGTGCGTATGGACAGATCACCCCGGGGTAAAGAGAGTTGCGTGCACACCCTCGAGAGAGGACAATCGTAATTTTTCCGGATTGGGTTCCCCACCCAATAGCGGGGTTCTTAGCGTAGAGCGGGCGTTAAGAGGAATCCTTCGTCAGACTAACGTTCGGTCGAATAGTCTTAGCGTTCAAGTGAGCAATATTCCTAGAGATAAGTGCGCTCATATTTGTGGAACCACCACGGCCAAGTTGCCTTTTATTAATTTGAAAACTAAGTTCAATAATTATTAAAAGTTATTTTTGTCTTAATCCGATTCGGTGCCAAACGTTAACCCTTCATTGAATTTTCTAAATCATTTTCGCACTTTTATTTTATCCTCCTTAGTTAATTAAAATCCCCAACGAATTTTCAGTAAAATAATAATTACTTTTGGAGCAGTAGGGATAATCAACCCGAACCCGAGAATAATACGACCTCAGTATTCCCCCGAATATCGAGTACTATATACGATATGTGCACTTGCCTCCTTTCGTTAAAAGCTCGTTTTTTAGCAAGCCCGCATCGTTCGACTCATCGAACCAACCACCTAAATAAGAGTCTGTTTGCGAGCCATCAATAAGCTCATGCATGATGATAACTTTTTCCTTAGAATTTTCCGCTTAGGAGTTTGACTCTGATGTCATTCTCTCTATACAGGCTCAGGCGCTTACAACAACTTAAAATATGGCCCTGCGCCACTCTCTCCCCAACTTACCCCTGAGTGTTTGTACTGTTGATTGGTGAGATCCCTGATAGCGAGATCTCCTTGAAGTCCTATATTTCTTCTCAAAATTCCATAAACTCCAAGCCTTATCGACTGGCAAGAGCAGCTTGAGACTTTGTTCCAAAACACATCACAATGTCTCCCGAGGGGCCAATTATCCTATCAACTAGATGAGAGCCTGACAGTAAGAGTTGGGCATCAGGCAGGTACATTTCTTTAGATAACTACCGGGCGCTACCGCCGGCACAATCAACTAGATGAGGGTCTGACGGTGGGTGTTGAGCATCAACTGGACTTTCCTTTTGTCCAACCACAATACGTTACCACCATCCTAATCGGCTAGATGAGAGCCTGACGGTGGGGGTTGAGCATCAACCAGACTTACCTTTTGGCCAACCACCGGGCGCTACCACCAGCCCAATCAGCTAGATGATAGCGTGATGGCGGGTGTTGAGCATCAACCAGACTTTCCTTTTGGCCAAACATTGAGCACTACCACAGGACCAATCAGCAAGATGAGAGCCTGATGGGGGGTGCTGAGCATCAACCGGACTTTCCTTTTGGGAAACCACCAGGCGCTACCACTGGCCCAATCAGCTAGATGAGAGTCTAACGGCGGGTGTTGAGCATCAACTAGACTTTCCATTTAGCCAACCACCGGGCACTACTACGGGCCCAATCAGCTTGATGTGAGCCTGACGGCAGGTGTTGAGCATCAACCCAACATTACTTTTGGCCAACCACCGGCCCAATCAGCTAGATGAGAGCCTGACTTTGGGTGTTGAGCATCAACCGAACTTTTCTTTCGACCAACAACTGGGCGCTACTACCGGCCCAATCAGCTAGATGAGAGCCTGGTGGCGGGTGTTCAGCATCAACTAGACTGGTAACCCCTGCTGAGTGATATCCAGCCCTGCCAGCTAGTGTATGTCTGACAGCAGAATCTGCTTAGGGCCAGGGAAGACTCCCTCGAGTGACATCCAGCCCTGCCAGCTAGTGGAAGCCTAACATCGGGATATGTTGGGGATCTACTGAGTGAACTCTTCACCTGTTCATATGAATCATTGCAGAAGAAAACTAGAATGTCAAGAGGACTCATATTTAGAAAAAAGATATTACGTACTTGGATTTTAAATACAGAAGCGCTTCAGGTCATCACCACTCTAGGTTTGACTTAGGGTCTCGCCCTCCATATTCCGGAGGCGGTACCCCCTGACCTCAAGGCCTCTTTAACAATAAATAGACCCTCCTAGTTTGGGTTAAGCTTTCCTAAGGCAGCTGATCTTCCTCCTGCATCTTCCTTTTTTAAGACTAAGTCCCCTTCCGTGAATTGTTTGACTCTGACATGTTTGTTAAAGTACTTGGCCATCCGTCACTTGATTTCTTTTTGCCAGACTACGACTACATTTCAGAGCTCCTTTGTCAGGTCCAAGGAGATTCATAGCTCATCCTTATTTTCAACTCTCCATTCTTCCCTGCCTTGCTCTGCTTCCACCACCCGCGATGTCTGGACCTCGAACTCGATTGGGAGCACAGCTTCGCATGTGTGGGAGAGTTTGAAGGGGTTCTCCCTAGTAGCTATATTAGGAGTAGTTTGAAAGTGAGGGTTAGGTCTACAATACTCTAGAGGGGGTTGAATAGAGTATATTTAAAATTTGTTAGGTCCCTATAAAGGTGCTGTTACAGCTTTTGCTGTAAATTGAAAAAGGTGCAGTAATTAAGAAACTGGAAAATAGAAAATAGTAAACTTAATCACAGCCACACAGCAAGAACAAAAAGAAAAAGATAGGCAACTAGACGACACTAGAAATTTATAGTGGTTCCCCAAATCTGGGTTGTCCACTCTTCTACCACCCTGGTAGGAATCCACTCAGGTTTTTGATCAGGTGTCTGACACCAATGGGTTTTGATCAGGTCCCCAAAAACCAACTCAAGTCTTTTGATCTGGAGACTTGCAACCAGGAATCACTTTTGAAGGGAGATGACAACCCTTTATATAGGAGGGGGTGAGAGAGTGATTTTGTCTCCTCTTTCTCAATAAACTGAGAAGACTTAAGTGGATTGATGTTTAGCAAAAGCTCCCCCTGAAATAATGAATGGTTCAGGAAGATTTGGAAGCTTTGTTGCAGGGTGATAGGTCTTCAATCAGAGTTCTTGATACGCAGTGATGCAGGAGCTTCTTGACTGATTTGATATCTGTTGTCCTTGGATGTCCTGGAGAGAATATTGAAGAAGAAGACTCTTGATTTTGTATGATTGTTCTTCTTCTTCTCAATGAAGATCACTGCCTATCACTATAAGCTTCAGTATGATTTTTTTTGTGAAGCTTTTCTGCTGCTGTATGAATTCTTGCGGTCATTCTGTGTGTCTCTGTATTTTTATGACTGAGTATAGATCTTATATTCTTCTCTGTATTTTCAAAAATTTGAATTCTCTGTAATTAATGTTGACGCCTTGAGAATAATCGGCATTGAATCATTTCCTCAACTGTCCCATGGAAAATCAACAAGTAATATTCCTGAGGAACACTGTAATTAATGCTTCCTCTAACATATACATTAAGAGAATGTTAGAGCATTAATCTATCAGGAATTATCACATTTGAGTGAGGACCGAATGCCGGAAATGGCTAAGTCTGGAATCGTCGAACAGTTGGTATAATTCGTCAAACTGAGTTATCAATTCGTCGAGCTGAGAAATTGAGTATTGTCTGTTGCCAATTCTCTGTCTGAAGTTCGTTGAGCTGACAATTGCATTCATCGACTAGAGTTTAGCAACCATTCTGAACTTAGTCAAGTATTTTGTGTTGACTGATATTCTGTGTGTCAACATGAATCTTCTGGTGTCGACACAGGTGGGTGTCGACTGATTAGTCTTGGTGGAGACACAAATCTTCTGGTGTCGACATAAGTGGGTGTCGACTGATTATCCTTGGTGTCGACACAAGTTTTCTGGTGTCGACATTGGTGGTGTCGACACATGCCCTAAGTGTCGACACAAATCTTCTAGTTCCAGAATTCGTCGAGTAGAGTACTGAGTTCGCCAACCTGAGAAGTTGACTTCGTCGACCTGAGAAGTTGACTTCGTCGACCTGAGATCTTCTAACAGAAGGTTGTTGTGAACTCGAGGTCCAAGTTCGTCGAGCTCAGAATCTTGTTCGTCGACCAAAGTCTGAAGTTGGACTTAGAATAATCTGGAGTTATACTGACTTTAGTTTGTTGAAGTATCCCAATTTTCGTCGACCAGAGAATGAAGATCGTCGAGCTTAGCTCAGAGAAATATCACAAGATCATCGAGCTGAGCACGTCTTTCGTCGACCTGAGTTCGACGAACGTCGAACTCATTTTTACTTAGTCTTGAAATCTTCTAAGTCTTGAGTCTCTGGCAGTCTTGTTGATAGCTGGTCCATTTGATGTTGACTCTAAGGACTTGGCCTAGACTCTACGACACAACTTTGACCCTGGCTATACATGTTGGATCACATCCTAAGTTAGTGAACCTATCCCAAATCAACTAGAGATCCAACAATCTCCCCCTAATTGGGTGAGGTCACTAATAGACTCAAAACAAAAACATAAAAATAAATAAAGCAAGAAAAAGGTATATCTGGCAAAGATTTACTAACACAAGCAGCAGATATATATATACATGAGCTTTGTTTTAAAAAGACAGATCAGTTTTAAAACTAATGCAGAGAAAAGAAATTGAAGCAATGTAACGATTATTTCCTCTGCTTATCTGTGGGCTTGTCTTCTTTTGTCTTTTCTCCTGACTTTGTAAAGATAATTTCTCTATTTGGATTCAAAGCCTATGCCTATGTCATTGTCATGTCAGCTGCCCCAATAATATTCAGAGATATAGTTCTGAGGACAAATACTTCAGGATGTAGCTTCATGTATCATCAACATTGAATAATTTATGTGCTTTATCAAATCTTTTGAGTTCTTCCTTTCTGTATTTGGACATAATTGAATATCCTGATATATCTTTACCTCTAGTTTTTGCTTTATTAATCAAAGAGATACCAACAAGTTCCTGGAATCAGGTCATTTTAGCAGTGTTTGCTATTTCTGGATCCTCAAAAGGAACAGGAGGTGAATATGGTCTTTCAGGACTATTAGCCTTCTATTCTGCAGAGATACTTTGTTGTTGCTGCTGATATTGTTGATGTTGTTGCTGTCTTTCAGAAGTGTAGTGCCTTTGCTGACTATTTCTAGAAGATCTCCCTTGGTGTCTCTGATAGGTTTGAATAGGGGCAGACCTCTGAGAGCTAGAGCCAGTGGCACCAGCTGCTGGTGGAGGTGGAGGAGGTGGATCTCTTCTGTACTGATGAACTGGTGGAGGAGAATATTTTCTACTTCTTTTCTTCTCCTTTTGCTGATTTCTAGACAACCACATCCATGCTGGCATTCCTTTGTAAGGAGTAATATTTTGGAGGATATATTATGGAGTGTCATTCTTTGAGCTTGGCTTAGCAGCAGAAGGAGGAGGGGCTTTCCTTTTCTTTGATAAAGGTTTCTTCTTATTCTTAGCAGCTTCTTCATCTGAATCTTCATCATCATCATCATCATCATCTGAATCCTGAGGATTATCATATAAAGCATCTATATCTCTCAAGATGTCCTCAAATACAATAGGTTTTTCAGTTGGAACCTGAGTTGAGCTTTCAGCAGCTTTTGTTTCTTCTACAATGTCAGCCAAGATTAACTCATCTAGATCTGGCATAGGGGAGTCATCCATTACAAAAGTTGGTGCAGAGATAGCTACTGGAGGGGATGGAATGACTGTCAAGGTTGGTGCAGACACTGGAATTACAAAGCTATAACATAGTTGCTTAGCAATTGCTGGACTGCCAGGAGAGGTATAAGGAATAATAGCTAGATGTGGCTTAGTAAACTCTTTAGGAAGATAATGTATATGTATAGTGTCAAAGAGTTTCAACAAATCTTCTAAGTGAACCGTGGGATTAACAATAAAATCACCAACAGTTTTGAATCCTTCAAAATCTGACTCATCAAAATCCATGTCAGTATCAATGAAATCCATTAAATCTTTACTTATACAATCTGTATATTCTGCTGTGAGGATTGGAGTATCTGCTGGTGCTGGAGCTGAAGACTCTGAAGCTGTAGCTGCTGCTTCATCATCAGATATCTCCCCCTGCCTGGTTTCAGTGGGAACTGAGGCCAGGCCCCTGACTGAGGAGGGGGCAACAGTGAGAGTAGATATTTGGGCAGATAAAGATGTAATGGTGGTAGCAAGAGATGTAATGGCCTCTGATATAAGTGATTTAAGAAGGGGAGTGATGATGGTGATGATAGATGAGATGGTAGAGGGGTCCAATGAGAAAGTGGTAGATGGTGTTGCAGTTATTGTGGAAGAGGTGGCAACTATTGATGGAATAGAGGGTGGAACATCAGGTATGTGGAGGTTAGATGTTGATGGGGTTTTAATGGTGGCATCTTGCATCATGGTGTCTGATGGTAGGATGTAAGATGGTATGGAAGAGAGATGTATGGGAAGTGGAGACTGTGGTGGTGTAGAAATGTATGTGTCATGAGGGGATTCAGGAGGTGTGGGTGGTTTATTTTCCTGAAGGGAGGAAGAGGGAATGTCAGTGATGGTGATTGGTAAATATGGAGTGACTGGGGATTTTGTTGTTGTTGGAAGGGGGGCTGGAAGAGAATATGTGGAAGGAATGTTCTCTTCAGCAAGGTGGGGAGTGGCCTTAATAGCCCTTGTGCCTTCAAAAGCTTTGGTGGAAGAGGTGGAAGCCTGAGAGGGCTTAGTGATGGTCCTCTCCCATCTACCAAATAAGACACATGTCAGCCTTTTACTGACATTTATGAATATGTTCTGGGAGACCAAGGATTCAACAGCCTGTTCCTGTAGGAAGATTCCTAGAATTCTTCCAAAATAGACTTCCTTCTTAGTGTTCTTCTTCTTTATCAAATCAAACATAAGTTGTGCCTAGTTTATTGGCTTCTTATTGATGATTGCACACATAACCAGAAACTGGTGTCTGGTGATATAATCGTCTGCAGTGTGTTTTCCAAGAAGCACTTTTCCAACTAAGTCTGCTAAAAATTTATAGGGAGCAGACAAGTGTTTCTTCAATAGTTGGTTGGGATTGTCTCCAGCATAATCCATGAGGCGCAACATCATATCAAACTCCTCTGTTTCAATTTCGAAATCCTCTTCTCCATTTCTCAATCCAAAAATCTCAGTTAAGATTGCGGGGGTTAAAGAGACTGAGTTACCCGCGATAGTGCCTGTCATGGTGTTCACTTCTGTGGATGATAGTGTGTATACCCATTCCCTAATTTACATGCAGTGCAGTTTGATCCTTCTCGTTATCAGGATTTTTAGTTCCTGTTCTTCACAAAGTTCCAAGATATACGGAAAGATTGGATCGGAATGCTGAAACGAATCGAAATCCACATCAAATCCTGTATCAAACTTCATTCCTGTGAGATTGCTCGCGAGAGTCGCCATTGAAATCACCTGCAAGAAAGACACAAAAACGGCGATCAAGTGCAAGGGAACAAAAAGCGTAGGATGGAGGTCGAAGAAACCTAGATATAAGATTCTCCAGAATATGAATCGACAAACTCCGTTCCACGAAAATAAAATTAATCCTTCGAACTGAGTTCGACGAAATAATTTAGTAATAAATAATTCTTCGATCTCATCCAGAAGACTTGAAGAAAATTCATCGAACTCTGGTCGACGAATATCTTCTGAAGCAAGTTTGTCGAGCTCCGGTCGACGAAAATTGTTTCACTCACAGAGAGTTCGTCTATCTCCGTTCGACGAGTATCTCCCAAACTTTCCCTGGTTCGTCGAACTCCGTTCGACGAACTTTGGAAATTCGTCGAATGTAGACAGAACTTAAACTAAGTCTTCTCCATTGATCATTCCCAGTTGATTTAGAAAGAAAGCATGATTTTTCTCATACAGAGGTTTGGTGAATATATCAGCTTTTTGTAAACCAGTGTAGATATAGACAAGCTTAATCTTATTTTTGTCTACACACTCCCTAATGAAATGATGTCTTATGTCAATATGTTTTGTCCTACTATGGTGAACTGGATTTTGTGCTATGGATATAGCACTAGTATTATCACATAATAGAGTTGAATTATTTAAGTTGAACCCATAATGTTGGGTATTACATCCATATTAACCCAGATTTGATGAAGTCACCCTGAAACTAAGATGAATTAAGTTGTATTTGATGCTTGGTTTGAGTTACATGTTTGCAGGAATTTCACTGGGAAGTGTCGACCAATGTCAGTCCACAGTGGGTCACCAAATACAAGAACTGTGCAATGTAATCCCTCATTGCATATTCCAAGGTGTTGACTCATGTGTGGTCTCTCTATTGGGATACACTTCATATTCAAGCTATTGGACTATGGGAAAGGAATTGGAAGTTGACTATACTAGAAGAAAAAGTTTTCCAGCAACAAAATTTTCTAAGTCTTTTACTCGAGTAGGTCTATAACTACTCGAGTAGTTTGGGTATAATTTACTCGAGTAAAGGAACCTTGTGCTCGAGTACTTAACTATATCTCCCGTGTAGCTAAGTCACCTACTCGAGTAGACATTGTCATATACTCGAGTAGCATACTTATATCCTCGAGTAGATTACTCTTTATACCCGAGTATTAAAGAGTTCACTTATCAAAAATTTTCTAAGTCATGGACTCGAGTAAGTATACTCACTTACTCGAGTAGATAGAATCATACTCGAGTAGTTCATTATACCTACTCGAGTAGATCATGCTTCACTCGTGTATCTTGAAATTTTTCTTACTCCAGAAGTTTCTAAGTCTTTTACTCGAGTAGAACTTTCACCTACTCGAGTAGATTACTTCCTCTCGAGTAGTTTAGTTCAACTACTCGAGTAGCTCTTGCTGACATCTTTAGAATTTATTCTAAGTATCTCACTTGAGTAGTACTTCATGTACTCGAGTAGTTTATGAAATATACTCGAGTAGTTTTTCCAGTACTCGAGTAGATCCTTTATGTACTCGAGTAAGTCTCTCTACATACTCGAGTAGTTCTGTCTGCTTACTCGAGTAGTTGATTTCTACCTACTCGAGTAGCCCATCTTTATATACTCGAGTATGTTCTCCTTCATGTACTCGAGTAGTTATTCAACTACTCGAGTAGCTATTCACATACTCGTGTATATGGCTGAACCCTCTCTGAAATTTTGCTAAGTCCTTTTTCTGACGGGATTTTGAAATCACGCGACATGATTGGTCCACGTATACATCATTATGACCGATTATTACCGTTAGTCTCTTCTATATAAGGTCTTATAAGAAATTGACAAACCCTAAGTATTCTTCAAGCTTTCTTGTCATTCTATTCCGAGAAATATTCTTCAGCCGACTCCTCCCTGTTTTCCCGGAACGAAAGCCGCCGCCGCCTCCATCTTATCCGACCAACTGCTTCTAAGGTCAGAGGATTTATTCTGAAGAAAGTTACAGATCGAGATCGACATCACCGTTCAACTTCTCTCTCTGATTCTGTAAAAGCAAGAAGATCCAGATCTGGGCCGAGACTCTCTTCACCAATTTCTGATAGTGCTGCAAAGTCCATAAGAAGAAGTTTTCTGGCCATTTCATCAGATCTGAGTGAATTTACTGTTTGTATAATTTTCAACACTTTATTAATCTTGTAGGAGAAAGTTTCTCCGAGTGTAGGAGTTTTTCACTCCGAGTGTGTAGGAAGTGTTATCTTCCGAGGTGTAGATCCCCTTGCTTGGATCGAGTTTGTAGGAACTTTGTTCCGAGGGTAGGATCGATTTTTGATCCGAGATAGTGGACTAGCCGAGTCTAGTTGATTGTTATATCAGTGAGGGAAAGTGGATGTACCCAAGGTTGGGGAACCACTATAAATCTTGTGTCGTTTGTGATATTGGTAGATCGTTCTGTGCTGTGCTCTAACTATTTTTTTATTCCACAAAAGACGCACAACTCACCTATTCACCCCCCTCTAGGTGATTTAGGTTGACAACCGTTTTCTTTCAATTGGTATCAAAGCTAGGTTGATCGTCAAAAGGTTAACACCTTGATCAGATCCAAATCTGTTGTCTGAAAGATTCTACCTTAAAATGGACACGGGCAAAGATTTCGCTAAGCTTCCACTGTGCAACAAAAATAACTTTCCCATGTGGAAAGAAAGGATAAAATTTTTCATGGAAGCTGTGGATCCAAGGATCTTCATGATCTTTGAAGAAGGTCCTTACGTTCCCATGACTGTGTCCACTATCGACCCTACCAAGAAAGTTCCCAAAAAAGCTAATGGATCTCGACAAATACGAGATTACACTTGTCTCTCTCGACAAGAAAGCTATGAACATTATAGCAAGTGCAGTCGATGACTCGATGCTGCAGAATTTGATTCACTGTCAATCAGCTAAGGAGATGTGGCATTCCTTAGTCACTTTGATGGAAGGAACTAAAGAAGTAAGGGATGATCGGAGATCCCTTCTCAATCAAAAATATGAAGCGTTCCGACAAGGGAACAAGGAAACAATTGTCGATACCTTTGAGAACTTCTTCAAAATTGTAAATGGACTAAGGGTGTATGGCCGTGTCTTCACCAACGGAGAACTGAATGACAAATTCTTGAGATCCCTAACCAAGGAATGGGATAACAAGGTATGCGTCATCAGGGAGTTCGGGAAGCTAGCTGAAACGGACCCGCAAAATCTCTTTGGAAAGCTTATGTCTTATGAACTCCAAATCAATACAAGAAAAGCTGAAGAAGAGAATGGCAGGTCTGCACTAAAGGAGAAATTTGTCGCTCTGAAGGCAGACACCTCCAGAAAGACCAAGGCTGCATCCCCCGCTCCAGCTCCAGAAGTTGATGAAGAAGAAGAAACATCAGAACCTAGCACCTCAGGCTCTGAACTATCAGAAAGAGAGTTCTCCTTGCTCTCAAGGCAATTCAAGAAGTTTCTTAATAAAAAGAAACAATGGAAAGGCAACGATGCCTCATACAGAAGATCGCGGCGCGATGACGATCGACAAAGAAAAGGCTCAAGCAGCCACGAAAGGTATAATACTAAACAGAACAAATACGTTTCAACTGACATCATTTGCTACTGCTGTAATAAGCCAGGTCACGTCATTGCTGACTGCCCTCACAAGAAGAAGGAGGGTGGCAGAAGAGAAGACAAGAAATCCTCACACAATAGGAAAAGGAAAGAGAAGAGCCTCATAGCCAAAAGGAGCAAGACTCTTAGCGACTCCGACTCATCAGAGTCAAGCGAAGAAGAAGAAGCTTACTTTGGGCTAATGGCTCAAACAGATGATGAACAAGATCCCCAGTTCACTGGGAAGGTAAACTCTCACACCCCTCTCTCAGAGTCTGAAGTCTCTGAACATGATTGCGAGGGTAGCTCCTCTGACGATGAGTCAGAATTGATGGCCCAGTACAAGGAGTTAATCATGGCTTATGACAAATGTCATCGAGTCGTGAAGACTCAGGCTAAAGAGATCAAATCTCTAAAAGCCGAAGAGAGCAACTTGAGCGAGAAAATCGCAAAGACTGACTCCCTCGAGGAAAACTTCAATAATACTATTGAAGAATATAACAAGGCTCTTGACACCTTAACCTGAAGGAGAAGATCATCAAAGGATTGGAAGCCAAACTTGCGGCTGAAAGGAAACTTGTTGAGAGTTTCTCGAAGCCCAAAACAGTTCTTCCATTCGTTGCTGAATTCTCAGCAATGGCCAAGGGAGCTGGACTAGGCCATGAAGAGGCTCCTACTAAATCCTCTAGGAGAAACAAGAATCAACGGAAAAATAAGGCCGCCAAAAAGGCCTCAGCTGAAGAAAAGGGAAAAGCCCCTCAAAATCAAAGCACATTCAAAAAGGTCATCTTTCCATCAAATGAGTTTGATTTTGACTCATCATACGGGCACTTTGCTAGGCCTACTTATGTAGAGCCAAAGTCCCGCTATCAAGGATGGGCTCGACCCCGAAACTTTGGCGAAAGTGTCTTTAAGGCACCTTATGAAGAAGTTATTCTTCAGAGCTATGGCCCTTTCAATCATGGGCACAACTTCAAGAAGGCACCAAAGACAAAGCCTGTTGTAGAGAAGCCCATAAAGGAGAAGAAGCCATGTGATTACCATCATCATGAGGCATCTTCCTCTAAGAATGCTACCCCTACTAGACCTAAGTTCCAAAAGGTCAAGCAGGAGATCTTGAGGCAAAGGTACAACAGATTTGATTGTTGGTGCTGTGGCAAGGTTGGTCACTTCGCCATAGATTGCTGGTTCAATTCTAGAAATGCTGCTACCCATCATGTCAGCAATATGAGAAAGACCGCTCATAATGCTAACACTCGTAGGGGGAGCACTCTAACCCGAGACCAAGGACCCAAACGTGTTTGGGTTCACAAGGCAAATTGATTGTGATTGCAGGGATGTCCAAAGGCCAACAAAACGCCTATCTGGTACTTGGACAGCGGATGCTCTCGGCATATAACCGGGACGAGAAGCCTCATTTAGAACTTTACTCCAGTCGTGAACGGACCAAAGGTCATCTTTGGAGGTTCAGACCGTGGAATTACTAGAGGCTATGGTATGATTACTAACGGCAATGTATCCTTCTCGGATGTGGCCTATGTCGAAGGATTGGAACGCAATCTCATTAGCATAAGCCAACTCTGCGATAAAGGATACATAGTTGAGTTCCATGCTGATAAGTGCTTGATAAAATCCGTTGACAATATGGAAACGATTCTATCCAGCACTCGAAGCAGGAATATTTTCTGTTTAAATTTCATATGTATAGATTCCTCTACACCATTGTGTCTTTTAGCAAAAGATAGTGCGTCTCTTGGTGACCAATGACACAAGTGACTAGCACATATTAATTTCAAAACAATTAATAAACTATTTTCAATGAACTTAGTACGTGATGCCCCAAATGTCAAATGCGTCAAAGACAGACCTTGTCATGCATGCATAAAAGGCAAGAAAACAAGGGCTACCTTTAAAAGCATTATTGGCAAAGACTCTAATAAATGTCTCCATCTATTGCACATGGACTTGTTTGGTCCACTGCAGATTAGAAGTTTGGGAGGTAAGGACTATACATTGGTAATTGTTGATGACTACTCGCGCTTTGCGTGGGTGTTCTTTCTGAAACACAAGTCAGATACCTTCGACATCTTTACTAATTTTGTCAGGCAAGTCCAGAATGAATACAACTGCTCCATAGTCAAAATCAGAAGTGACAACGGAACAGAGTTCAAATCTGGGGCCATGACAGAATTCTGTGAAAGCTTAGGTATCTTTCATGAGTTTTCCTCTCCTCATACTCCACAACAAAATGGAGTGGCTGAGAGAAGGAACAGAACTCTCATAGAGGCCTGCAGGACCATGTTGAGTGATGCTTCACTATCGAAGTACTTCTGGGCTGAGGCCGTCAACACTGCATGCCATGTGCAAAATCGAGCACTCATAAACAAAGACCACAATAAGACACCTTACGAACTTCTGAAAGGTAGGAAACCAACAGTCTCTTACTTTAGAATCTTTGGCTGTAAATGCTTCGTACTTAACAATGGTAAGTATCATACCACCAAGTTCAGCCAAAAGAGCTTTGAAGGTATTTTTGTAGGATATAGTAGCCATAGTAAGGCATATAGGATATTTAATAGAAAAACCCTGGTGGTGGAAGAATCGATACATGTTGTATTTGATGAGACGAGCTTGCTGCAAAGCAATCCGTCTAGTGTGCTCACTGAAGTTGCAGGTGAAAAGCTGAAAGAAACTAGCTTGGATGATCCGTCCGAAGACAAAGGCGAGAAGTTCATTAAGATCACCACTCCAACTCCTATTGGAGAGGCTGATGATCAAAATGAAGAAGTCATCCAGGATGAAGAAATCACTCCGGTGCTTGAAGATAATCTAGATGCAAGAACTCTAGAGCTCAGACATCTGAAGGATCACCCCATGGACCAGATCATAGGAGATCCCTGGGATGGTGTCAGAACTCAGAGAGGTACAGCTAATGAGAATCTTCATTTGAGTTTTCTCTCACAGGTTGAACCAAAGAAATTTGAGGAAGCAAACTCAAATGCATCATGGATAATGGCAATGGAAGAAGAGCTAAATCAGTTCAAGCGCTGCAATGTGTGGATGCTGGTTCCAAGACCCAAAGGAAAGAACGTCATTGGAACAAAATGGGTTTACAGGAACAAGATGGACGAAGACGGAACGATCATAAAGAACAAGGCCAGACTCATCGCTAAAGGCTATCATCATGAAGAAGGAATCGACTTCGACCAGACATATGCTCCAGTGGCGAGGCTGGAGTCAATAAGGTTGTTCCTAGCATATGCTGCCTTCAAAGGCTTCACCGTCTATCAGATGGACGTGAAGTCGGCCTTCCTGAATGGTAACATAAAGGAGGAAGTGTATGTGGAACAACCTCCAGATTTCGTTGATCCTAACCTTCCTGATCATGTCTATTTTCTGCACAAGGCCATATATGGTCTGAAACAAGCTCCTAGAGCTTGGTATGAAACATTGTCTAACTTTCTACTTGAGAACAGGTTCACAAGGGGAAAGATAGACAAGACATTATTTCTTAGGGAAGTAAAAGACAAGATTTTGCTAGTGCAAATCTATGTCGACGACATTATTTTTGGCTCTACCGACGACAACCTCTGCAAAAAGTTCTCAAAACTTATGCAAGGGAAGTTTGAAATGAGCAGTATGGGCGAGCTGAAGTATTTCTTAGGGCTTCAGGTGAAACAATCTGAAGATGGAATTTTCATCTCACAGACCAAGTTCACCAAAGAACTAATTAAGAAATTCGGAATGGAGAACGCAACCTCTATGAGGACTCCAATGGGCTCAACTATGTCTCTGGATAAGGATGAAAAAGGGAAACCTTTTGATGAAACCAAGTACAGAAGCATAATTGGATCCCTGCTCTACCTCACTGCCAGTAGGCCAGACATAATATTCTTAACATGTGTCTGTGCTAGATTTCAGGTGAACCCTAAGGAATCTCATTACGCTGCTGCAAAGCGGATCCTGAGATACCTTAAAGGCACACCAAATCTTGGCTAATGGTACCAAAGAAGTAATGACAACGAACTAATTGGATTTTCAGATGCAGATTTTGCAGGTAGCAAAGACGATCGGAAAAGCACCTCAGGTACTTGTCAATTCTTCGGAAGAAGGCTAATCTCCTGGAGTAGCAAGAAGCAGAACTGTGTCGCAATCTCAATGGCCGAGTCAGAGTATATCTCTGCAGGCAGTTGTTGCGCACAGTTGCTATGGATAAAGAATCAGTTCGAGGACTACAACCTGCAGTTCAAGGATATTCCCTTGTACTGTGACTCCTCCAGCGCAATTGCAATAGCCAACAATCCAGTCTCCCACAGCCGGACAAAGCATATCGAGCTAAGGTATCACTTCATCCGGGAACATGTAGAGCACGGAGACATAGATCTCCAATATGGGCCTACAGATAGGCAAGTTGCAGATATCTTCACAAAGCCGCTGGACGAGACCAAGTTCTCGTTCTTCAAGACAGAGCTTGGGATGCTCAACAAAGAGGACTAAAGAAGGCTGGATGACTAAGAAGCAAGTAATTGCAAGGGGTTAGTCAAAATCTACTTTTTCTCAACTTTTTTTCAAAATTCAACTCGAGAAGCATGAGACATACTCGAGTATGTGACTTCCCTACGCGAGTCAAGGCAGACCTACTCGAGTAACAACTAACATACTCGAGTACTCTTCTCTACCTACTTGAGTACAAGACTGTGCCTACTCGAGTATCTACTGACCTACTCGAGTAAGTCACTTACCTACTCTAGTAAGCCATCCATCTACTCGAGTATTGTTTCTCCACCTACTCGAGTACTCTCTGCAGACCTACTTGAGTAACTCCTGACGACCTACTCGAGTAACTCACTTACCTACTCGAGTAGTCTATCTTTCTCTCGTGTACTGTTTCCCAGATTTTGAAATTCGTTCTATTCGCCACCCAAGGCTATATGCCGCCTCTTTCTTCAAATTAATTAGAGAAAATTTAAGAGTTATATATATATGAAATTCCGAAAACTCAAACCTACACGACATCATTTCTTTCTCTCGAGTACCCGCTGCCTCTTCGCCTACCCTGCCGACTCTCCTACTCTCCTCCGCCGCTGTTGCAGAGCCGCCTCTCTCACTTCTTCCAGTCAATCGCATCCATGGCGACTTCTTACAAGATTAGCGTCGGCTCAGAACTAGTCATCGAAGGTATTGCAGAGCTCTCCGATGATTTCCACAACCTCCTCATCCTTCTTGACACCGCCGGTCTCTCCTTCATTCTCTAGGAACCATGTCACATTCTATTCCCCGAAGTTGCCGAATTCTTCTCCAATCTCAAGGTCAAAAGAAATGGAAAAGTCCTAAAATCCAAAGTGAAGGGTTTGAAACTCAAGTTCACCAAGACCTCTGTCTCTCAACTTCTCCGGTTGCCGCTTGTCGATGAGGAAGATGAGTTAGATGATGAAGACTCTGACCGAACAGCCCTTTTCTGTGGCATTTCTCCTGACGCTCAGTATATTAAGAGTCAGACATGAACGCTGAAGGAAAATTTCTAGTTGATATTATTGGCAAAATTCTACTGTGCAAGACTCACTCCATCAGAGACATTCCCTTATACTTCTTCGATATTATGCAAGCAATTATCTGCCGCAAGAAATACCAATTTGGTATGCTGATTTTGGACAAAATCAAGGACAGCATGAAATCCCCCAACTACGCCAGAATTATCTCTCTGCTCCTCCATGCAACAAATCCTGAAGTCTTCAACTTCTCCAAAGGGACCCCACTTCACCACATGAAGAAGGTCTCCATCTCTTCAATTCAGAGATGGGATCTCAAGCTAAAGAATTCTGCCCAAGCTGCAAAGGTTTCAGAAATTCTAGATGCTCCAGCTGTAGAGGACAGGACTCCATCTCCCTCTCCTCATCATGTGGCCAGCTCCTCTAGTGCACCAAGTGAGGGGGAGCCTGCTCCTTCTAGCCAAGTCAGGCAGCCCTCTCCTCAGCCAGAAATTCCATCCCTAGCTCATACTCCACAGAGTCTAGCCACTCCTTCAGATCAAGTACCTCAAGACACTCTTCTATCCACAGCTGCTGCCATAGATGCTATGATTGCAGAGCTCTCTGAAGAAGTGCTCCCTCCTCCTCCTCTATCTCCTCCAGCTCCAACCACTGAACATCACAAGGACTTCTCTCCAGTACAGTCTCCTGCGCATTCTCCAGCAAGGACTCCAACACCTTCTCCACATCCTCCAGCAGACAAGTCAGACACCATTCTTATTTCTGATGAGCCTTCTCCTGAGCCAGCTGAGGCTCCTCTCAGAAATCTAGACTTCTCTCTTCCTCAGGATACAGAAGAAGGGGTTGCTCTCTCTCCTACCATCAGAGCTCACAGCTCTGTGATAATTGAAGAACTAGCTCCTTGGGTAGCTCCTTCTCTCCCTACTGCTGCTCCATCTACTGCTGCTGTTACAGTCTCCTCCTCCTCAGATTTGCTGCAACACATCACAATTCTTCTTCAAGAACAAAGACATCATTTTGACACCTCTATAAAGGTGGTAACTGACAAGGTAACTGCTCTTGAGACTGAGATGAGCAGAGGCTTTGCTGAAATTCATCATAACACTGACAAGCTCAAGTACCTATTTCAACTTGGTGGCAAAGCCCTTTACCAAACTATCACTAGTGTGGGCAATGTTATGGAACAAGGTGTCACCCTGGCCAACAATCAGATGGAGCTAGACAAGAGGAAAGAAGCCAACAATATGAAGATCTGTGAAGAAGTGGGCCTTTTCAATGATGATGCCATAGCCCAGCTATCTGTTGAAATCAGAAATGGGGAGGGTCTGATAAAAGAACTTAAAGAACAGGTAGAAAAATCTACTGCTCAGAAGACAGATGAATGGCAAGCTCATGTGAAGACCATTCATGCTGATGTGCTAGCCCAAATATAGAGCGTCAAATTTCACACATATGACACTGCTGTCTGGATGCACAATCAGATCTTGTTAGATCTTGCAGTTGACCCAAACATCATTCCCCATCATCTCAACCCTTTAGCTACAGATGTCACTTCCCCAGCTGTTCCTCTGCAACCTACATTCTCTCCCAAGCCTGGAGACTCATTTGCCCCTCCAGATACTTATGTTCCAGGCTGGGAAGAAGAAGATCCTGCTGATATATTCCTTCAAGCTCCTCCAGTGATCAGAATCCACAAGAAGAAAAGGAAGTATGGTGAAGGTCCCTCTGCTAGAAGGACTGCTCCTTCCAAAGCCCCTGAACATGCTGAAGCTTGGTCTCCAACCTCAAAATCTCTAATTTTGGACACACTCAGGCTAGCTATGGATCACAATGAGAACAGGAGAATTCACTACAGTTCCCAGGAATGAGAGTTATATGAGAAATCAATGCTAAAAAGGAAGATCCATGACAGAGAGTTTGGGAGAAATAACCCCGCTGCTCCTCCAAGGCCTCCTAAATATTTCCCTAAGTCATTCAGCTTTCTAAGAAGACAGTAAGAAAAGATGGATAGGCAGCAATCCCAAGCCTAAACCTAAAAGATGATGAGAAATTGAAATGATAAGCTGTAGACTTGATGTTTTGGAAACTTACATATATACAATTCTTCCTTCCTGTCTAATTATCCTTTTTATTGTCTATTGCTTACCTGCTCATGTTTTTCCACTTAGTCTCTTTTATATCCATAATTCATCTTAGTGTAAAGGGTTCTGACTTCAACAAATAGGGGGAGATTGTTGGGTATTACATCCACATTAACCCAGATTTGATGAAGTCACCCTGGAACTAAGATGAATTAAGTTGTATTTGATGCTTGGTTTGAGTTATATGTTTGCAGGAATTTCACTGGGAAGTGTAGACCAATGTCAGTCCACACTGGGTCACCAAACACGGGAACTGTGCAATGTAATCCCTCATTGCATATTCCAAGGTGTTGACTCATGTGTGGTCTCTCTATTGGGATACACTTCATATTCAAGCTATTGGACTATGGGAAAGGAATTGGAAGTTGACTATACTAGAATAAAAAGTTTTCCAGCAAAAAAATTTTCTAAGTCTTTTACTCGAGTAGGTCTATAACTACTCGAGTAGTTTGGGTATAATTTACTCGAGTAAAGGAACCTTGTACTCGAGTACTTAACTGTATCTCTCATGTAGCTAAGTCACCTACTCGAGTAGACATAGTCATATACTCGAGTAGCATACTTATATACTCGAGTAGATTACTCTTTATACCCAAGTATTAAAGAGTTCACTTATCAAAATTTTTCTAAGTCATGGACTCGAGTAAGTATACTCATTTACTCGAGTAGATAGAATCATACTCGAGTAGTTCATTATACCTACTCGAGTAGATCATGCTTCACTCATGTATCTTGAAATTTTTCTTACTCCAGAAGTTTCTAAGTCTTTTACTCGAGTAGAACTTTCACCTACTCGAGTAGATTACTTCCTCTCGAGTAGGTTAGTTCAACTGCTCGAGTAGCTCTTGCTGACATCTTCAGAATTTATTCTATGTATCCCACTCGAGTAGTACTTCATGTACTCGAGTAGTTTATGAAATATACTCGAGTAGTTTTTCCAGTACTCGAGTAGATCCTTTATGTACTCGAGTAAGTCTCTCTACATACTCGAGTAGTTCTGTATGCTTACTCGAGTAGTTGATTTCTACCTACTCGAGTAGCCCATCTTTATATACCCGAGTATGTTCTCCTTCATGTACTCGAGTAGTTATTCAACTACTCGAGTAGCTATTCACTTACTCGTGTATATGGCTGAACCCTCTCTGAAATTTTGCTAAGTCCTCTTTCTGACGGGATTTTGAAATCACGCGACATGATTGGTCCACGTATACATCATTATGACCGATTATGACCGTTAGTCTCTTCTATATAAGGTCTTATCAGAAATTGACAAACCCTAAGTATTCTCCAAGCTTTCTTGTCATTCTATTTCGAGAAATATTCTTCAGCCGACTCCTCCCTGTTTTCCCGGAATGGAAGCCGCCGCCGCCTCCATCTTCTTCGGCCAACTGCTTCTAAGGTCAGAGGATTTATTCTGAAGAAAGTTACAGATCGAGATCGACATCACCGTTCATCTTCTCTCTCTGATTCTGTAAAAGCAAGAAGATCCAGATCTGGGCCGAGACTCTCTTCACCAATTTCTGATAGTGCTGCAAAGTACATAAGAAGAAGTTTTCTGGCCATTTCATCAGATCTGAGTGAATTTACTGTTTGTATAATTTTCAACACTTTATTAATCTTGTAGGAGAAAGTTTCTCCGAGTGTAGGAGTTTTTCACTCCGAGTATGTAGGAATTGTTATCTTCCGAGGTGTAGATCCCCTTGCTTGGATCGAGTTTGTAGGAACTTTGTTCCGAGGGTAGGATCGATTTTTGATCCGAGATAGTGGACTAGCCGAGTCTAGTTGATTGCTAGATCGTTGAGGGAAAATGGATGTACCCAAGGTTGGGGAACCACTATAAATCTTGTGTCGTCTGTGATATTGGTAGATCGTTTTGTGATGTGCTCTAACTATTTTTTTATTCCGCAAAAGACGCACAACTCACCTATTCACACCCCTCTAGGTGATTTAGGTTGACAACCGTTTTCTTTCACATAATCTAGAAGTTGATTTTTTATCAACAGCATCTATGAACAACAGCTGCCTGTTGTAATATATTCTGCTTCAGCAGTTGATGTTGACACTGATGTTTGCTTCTTACAAAACCATGATACTAGTCTCATACCCAGAAACTGACAAGTTCCTGAAGTACTTTTTCTATCTACCCTCCATCCAGAAAAATCAGCATCAGAGTATCCAGTTAACTCAAATTCTGACTCAGCAGGATACCATAGGCCTAGATTAGGACAACTCTTTATATATCTTAAAATCCTTTTTAATAAAATTAGATGAGATTCTTTAGGGTTCACTTGGAGCCTAGCACAAAGGCATGTAGCAAACATAATATCTAGCCTACTTGCTGTGAGGTATAATAGGGACCCAATAATGCCCCTATAAAGTTTCTGATATACAGGTTTTCCTGGTATATCACAGTCCACAACAGCATTGGTGTCTATGGGAGTTTTCTTAGCTGAGGCATTAGCCATCCCAAACTTCTTAAGAAGTTCTTTAGCATATTTTGCTTGAGAGATGAAGATGCCATCAGGGAGCTGTTTCACTTGGAGACCAAGGAAATATGAAAGCTCTCCCATGCTACACATTTTAAATTTAGAATGTATGAGGTCAGAAATCCTCTTGCACAATTTTGAATCTGTAGAGCCAAATATAATGTCATGTACATAGATTTGCACTAATAAGATTTGGTCCTTATGATGTCTAGTGAAAAGGGTTTTATCTACAGTTCATCTTGTAAATTTATGCTCTAATAAAAAACTTGCTAAGGTCTCATACCAAGCTCTTGTAGCTTGCTTTAGACCATAAAGGGCCTTATTTAATTTAAAAACATAAGAGGGAAAAGTTGGAGAAACAAAACCTGGAGGTTTTTCTACATAAACCTCTTCTTATAACACTCCATTTAAGAAAGCACTTTTCACATCCATTTGAAAAACTTTGAACCTTTTGAATGCTGCATAGGCAAGGAAGATCCTTATAGCTTCCAACCTTGCAACACATGCAAAGGTCTGATTATAGTCAATTCCTTCCTCTTGCCTATATCCTTGAGCAACAAGCCTAGCCTTGTTCCTCACAATGACTCCTTGGGCATCAAGCTTATTCCTGAAAACCCATTTGGTTCCAATAACTGGGTAGATTTGGAGTCTTGGAACCAAATCCCAAACTCTAAATATCTCAAATTGGTTTCGTTCCTCTTGCATTGCAAGGATCCAGTGGGGATCTTGCTCAGCATCATGAATGGTTAGAGGTTCAACCTGAGAGAGAAAACAGGCATGCATCAAGTCTTGGTTGAGTTGATGTCTTGTCTGTACACTTGCTGATATGTCTCCAATTTCTTGAGATCTGGGGTGATCCCTAAGTGTGACAAAATCAGTGCGTGGAGTTGGTTGTGCATTAGCATTTTTGAATAAATTCCTCTTATGGAATTATATTTGTTGTTGGTTGAGGCTCATATTCTTCAGCTTCATCTTCTTCACTATCTTCAATGGCTTGTGGAGAGGGATGAGTGGGAATCTCTTGGGTGAGGTTTAGTCCATCCAATGTCTCACACAAGTGGGGTACCTGCAAGTTGCTACTGGTAGAAACTTCTTTCTCCGTGCAATACATGTTAGTTTCATCAAAAGATACATGAATTGACTCTTCTACTTTTAATGTTGATTTATTAAATACCCTATAAGCCCTGCTTACTTGGGAGTATCCTAGAAAAACTATGACTTCAGCCTTAGCTTCAAACTTTCTAATATATTTCTTGTTGTTATTATGTATATAACATGTACAACCAAAAACTTTAAAATAGTTTATTTTAGGTTTCTTCCCTTTGAGCAATTCGTAGGGAGTCTTGTTCTTCAGTTTGTGAATTAAACTAATATTCAGGACATAGTTTGCAGTGCTTACAGCCTCTGCCCAAAAGGTTAGTGGCATGTATGCATCAGCAAGCAATGTACCTGCAGCTTTAATAAGTGTCTTATTTTTCCTTTCAGCTACCCCATTTTGTTGGGGAGTTCTAGGAGCTGAGAAGCAATGTCTGATACCGTCCTTCTCACAGAACTCACGCATAAGAAGAGACTCAAACTCTGTGTCATGATCACTTCTGATCAATGAAACATGAGTAAAGAACTCAATTTGTATGGTCCTGAGAAAATCTGTAAGAACCTTGAATGTATCTGACTTTGCTTTCAGAAAGAATACCCAACTAGACCTGGAGAAGTCATCCACTATAACTAAAGTGTAGGATTTCCCTCTTAGGCTTTGTACAGTAATGGGTCCAAAAAGATCCAAGTGTAGCAGGTACAAGATCCTAGGTGAATCACTCTTATTAATTGATTTGGAACTAGTTTTAGTTTGCTTGCCTAGTTGACAAGCCCTGCAGAGACCTTCCTTCTTATAGGGAGCAGAAGGTAAACCTCTAACAAGGTTGTGCTTAGATAGACTAGCAATATTTTTCAGGTTTACATGTACTAGTCTTTTGTGCCATAAGTCATTCTGATTACTAGTTAAATTCAGTGAACAGATATCAGTTGTGGCAGAAAGAAAATTTACTAAGTAAATGTTTCCTTGTCTACCTCCAGTTAAAACATTTTGGTTATTTTTATCAATGATAGAGCAAGTAGATGAGTTAAAGTATACCTGATAACCATCATCATATAATTGACTTATGGAGAAGAGGTTATGCTTCAGTCCACTTACATATGTCACCTTTCTGAATGTGACAACTCATATTCTTACTTCTCCAAATCCTTCTGACTGACCACATTTTGAGTCACCAAAGATAACCTTTGGCACTAATTTGGACTTGTAGTTGAATAAGATGTCCTTGCTGCCGGTCATATGTGTTACAAGAAGCCAAGTCGGGCCCACATTGGGTTGACCGGACACACCTGGCCGACTACAGTTTAACACATCCCCAACCAAATCCCCTAGGTTCCACCTCGGTTTAATCACAGGTAGGTTGTTAAGGCTTGGTCTCGACCCCAGGACCTCCTTTATCAAACCCTTATTCAGGGACCAGATACCCAACTGTGATGCAGCGCAGTTGGGTATCTGGTCCCTGAATAAGGATTTGATAAAGGAGGTCCTGGGGTCGAGACCAGGCCTCAACAACCTACCTGGGATTAAACTGAGGTGGAGCACAGGGGATTTGGTTGGGGATGTCTTAGACTGCAGTCGGCCAAGTGTGTCCGGTCAACCCAATGTGGTCCCGGCTTGGCTTCTTGTAACAAAAGATGGCCATATTTTGTTACAAGAAGCCAAGCCGGGCCCACATTGGGTTGACAGGACACACTTGGTCGACTGCAGTCTAACACATACCCAACCAAATCCCCTGGGCTCCACCTCGGTTTAATCCTAGGTAGGTTGTTGAGGCCTGGTCTCGACCCCAGGACCTCCCTTATCAAACCCTTATTCAGGGACCAGATACCCAACTGCGCTGCAGTACAGTTGGGTATCTGTTCCCTAAAGAAGGGTATTGTTAAAGGAGGTCATGGGGTCGAGACCAGGCCTCAACAACCTACCTGGGATTAAACCGAGGTGGAGCCTAGGGGATTATAAAAGATGGCCATCTTTTGTTACAAGAAGCCAAGTCGGGCCCACATTGGGTTGACCGGACACACCTGGCTGACTGCAGTCTAACACATCCCCAACCAAATCCCCTGGTCTCCACCTCAGTTTAATCCCAAGTAGGTTGTTGAGGCCTGGTCTCGACCCCAGGACCTCCTCTATCAAACCCTTATTCAGGGACCAGATACCCAACTGCGCTGCAGCATAGTTGGGTATCTGGTCCCTGAATAAGGGTTTAATAAAGGAGGTCCGAGGGTCGAGACCAGGCCTCAACAACCTACCTGGGATTAAACCGAGGTGAAGCCTAGGGGATTTGGTTGGGATGTGTTAGACTACAGTCGGCCAGGAGTGTCCGGTCAACCCAATGTGGGCCAGGCTTGGCTTCTTGTAACAATATGCTTGGAGCAGCCACTGTCCAGGTACCAAGTTTCATTTACCCCTGGACAATTCTTCACCTGCAATACAAACAGTTAGTGATTTTTGACCGAGGTTACCTTGGGCCCATTGTATGGCTGATAAGAGAAACTAGAAATAACAGAAAATTCTGGCTGGGATTTATATCCTAGGGGGTGATATCTCCTAGGTGGAATGGTCCAGTCAGCCAAAGGATTAAATTGTTTCCTAGAAGTATTTAAGTTTCTGTTGAAGTTATAGTTTTGACTAAGTCTTCCTGGGTTCGAGGAATTTATGTAAGTTCGTCGATCAGAGTTCGACGAATTGGGTTGAGATCGTTGATCTCTGCCCAGAGAATGAACATGTTCATTCTTTGTACCCCACGTTCGTCTAGCTCTGCTCGACAAACCATACAAAGTTTGTCGATCACAGTTAGACGAATAATGATAACTATAGTTGGCGTTCAGAATTCATCGATCTGGGTTAGAGGAACTTGCCCCTTTTCGTCAATCTGAGGTCGACGAAAATTTCTGAACTTTGTTTTTATTGGGTGTTTTCTGTTTTTCAATTTTGTCTTTAGTTTTAATTTGTTCAAGAATTTTATTTACCTTATATACTTGATCAGTATTCTTCTTTCCTTTCTCCGAAATAAAATTTATGGGTTGTGACAGGTGGTTTTTCTGAATGATAGGTGGTTCACTAGATGATGCAACTAATCCTAACTTACTTCCATTAAATCTAACATTAGATATGTTGGTGATTGCTGCTAGTTGTTTGCTTCATCCATTTAGTGATTCTTCTAGCTGTTTTGCTTTACTTAATTCATCTTTCAGAAGAGTGATTTGTTCACTAAACATGTCTATTTCATTTTTTAATTTAGTGTTTTCTAAAACTAAGCTATCATAGTTAACTTGTTTATCTTTGAGAAGTTTGATTTCCTTCTCAGAGTTGATTAAATATAAACACATGATTTTAAAATCTGATTTAACAGATTCTGATCTATAATCAAACCATGATAATACCTGATCAGCTTCTGATTCAAAAGCTTCCTCATTTTCTGAATCTCCTGCTTCTGAGTTGCTTCTTGAGGCATCAATTGCCATGAGGCAAACCTCCTTTGCTCTTTCTTCTTCCTCTTCTTCACTGGAGCTTGAGGATGTTGTCTCTTCTTCAGTCTCACTCCAGGACTCAGCCACAAACCCCTTTTCCTTCCTCTTGTGTTTGTTGGAAGAAGGTTTGCTAGTGTACTATCTCCTGGAATCCTTTTCCTTTTCTCTTCTCTTCTCTTTCTTCTGGTTTTCTGGGCACTCAGAGAGAAAGTACCCAGGCTTCCTGCATCCATAGCATACCACTTCCTTTGTTGGTGTCTTATCATACTTTGTCCTGTCATCTTTTCTTGTTGACTTTCTTCTGAAGTCCTTTCTTGCCATCTTGAAAAATCTCTTAGCCAAAAGACTTATAAGTTCTTCATTTGATGTTGAAGATTCTGATTCTTCTGAGACTTTGAAGGTTATGATTTGTTCTCTTCTAGCTGCTGGTGATGTTCTTTATTCAATAGCCTCCCTTGTCTTTATTAACTGCTCATAAGACTTTAGTTTACCCAATAGAGATTCAGTTGAAATCTCATTTAGGCATATGGCCTCCTTGATGGGCCTAATTCTTGTATCCCACGAGCTTTGGAAGCACATCAGAATTTTGTCATTCACTTCAGTGAGAGTGATGACCTTATCCAGATTTTTTAGCTCATTAATAATTGAGCTTAATCTATTATACATCTCTGAAACTATCCCAGCTTCCTGTTTCTTGAAATTCTCATATTAGGATATGAGATTTGATCTCCTATCCTTCCTTTCATCAGCTGATCCATCAACCATTTGGTTTAGGGAATCCCAAATTGCTTTTGCTGATGTGCACTCAGCAACCTTCTGGAAAATATCATCATACATTGTTTGTGCCAATATATTCATGGCTTTTGCTTCAGCCATCTTGGCTTTCCTGTAAGCATCATTATAATCTTGAGCAGGTACTATAGTCATATTTGTAGAAGTGCTTGGAGGAGCAGCAGGTGGTGGAGGTACTCCTGTTAAGATGGAAGCAAAGATATCTTCGTCAATAGAATTCATATATATCTTGATTCTTGCCCTCCAGATTCCAAACTTTTGCAAGTTGCAAACTGGAGGTCTGGTGCTTGCATAATCTTTATTCTGTGTCATGGCTGTGTTTCTACTTTAAAAGTTAAATGTGAATGAAGGTGATGCGTAGATCTAACAAGGGATCTTTTGGTTCAAGATATAACTTGTGCAACCAAAGGAACCCGCTCTGATACCAATTAAAAGTGAGGGTTAGGTCTACAATACTCTAGAGGGGGGTGAATAGAGTATATTTATAATTTGTTAGGTCCCTATAAAGGTGCTGCTACAGCTTTTGCTGTAAACTGAAAAGGTGCAGTAATTAAGAAACTGGAAAACAGAAAATAGTAAACCTAATCACAGCCACACATCAAGAAAAAAAAGAAAAAGATAGGCAACCAGACGACACAAGAAATTTATAGTGGTTCCCCAAATCTGGGTAGTCCACTCTTCTACCACCCTGGTAGGAATCCACATAGGTTTTTGATCAGGTGCCTGACACCAATGGGTTTTGATCAGGTCCCCAAAAACCAACTCAAGTCTTTTGATCAGAAGACTTGCAACCAGGAATCACTTTTGAAGGGAGATGACAACCCTTTATACAGGAGGTGGTAAGAGAGTGATTTTGTCTTATCTTTCTCAATAAACTGAGAAGACTTAAGTGGATTGATGTTTAGCAAGAGCTCCCCCTGAAATAATGAATGGTTCAGGAAGATTTGGAAGCTTTCTTGTATGGTGATAGGTCTTCAATCAGAGTTCTTGACACGCAGTGATGCAGGAGCTTCTTGACTGATTTGATATATGTTGTCCTTGGACGTCCTGGAGAGAATATTGAAGAAGAAGACTCTTGATATTGTATGATTTTTCTCCTTCTTCTCAATGAAGGTCACTGCATGTCACTGTAAGCTTCAATATGATTTTTTTGTGTGAAGCTTTTCTACTACTGTATGAATTCTTGCAGTCAGTCTGTGTGTCTCTGTATTTTTCTGACTGAGTATAGATCTTGTATTCTCCTCTGTATTTTCAAAAATTTTAATTCTCTGTAATTAATGCTGATGCCTTGAGAATAATCGGCATTGAATCATTTCCTCAACTGTCCCGTGGAAAATCAACGAGTAATATTCCTAAGGAAGACTGTAATTAATGTTTCCTCTAACGGATACATTCAGAGAATGTTAGAGCATTAATCTGTCAGGAATTATCACATTTGTGTAGGGACCGAATGCCGGAAATGGCTAAGTCTGGAATCGTCGAACAGTTGGCAGAATTCGTCGAACTGAGTTATCAATTCGTTGAGCTGAGAACTTGACTACTGTCTGTTGCTAATTCTCTATCTGAAGTTCGTTGAGCTGACAATTGCATTCATCGACTGGAGTTCAGCAACCATTCTGGACTTAGTCAAGTATTTTGTGTTGACTGATATTCTGTGTGTCGACATGAATCTTCTGGTGTCGACACAGGTGGGTGTCGACTGATTAGTCTTGGTGTCGACACAAATCTTCTGGTGTCGACATAAGTGGGTGTCGACTTATTATCCTTAGTATCGACACAAGTTTTCTTGTGTCGACATTGTTGGTGTCGACACATGCCCTAAGTGTCGACACAAATCTTCTGGTTCCAGAATTCGTCGAGTAGAGTACTGAGTTCGTCAACCTGAGAAGTTGACTTCATCGACCTGAGAAGTTGACTTCGTCGACCTGAGATCTTATAACAGAAGGTTGTTGTGAACTCGAGGTCCAAGTTCGTCGAGCTCAGAATCTTGTTCGTTGACCAAAGTCTGAAGTTGGACTTAGAATAATCTGGAGTTATACTCACTTAAGTTTGTTGAAGTATCCCAATTTTCGTCGACCAGAGAATGAAGATCATCGAGCTCAGCTCAGAGAAATATCTCAAGATCGTCGAGCTGAGAACGTCTTTCGTTGACCTGAGTTCGACGAATGTCGAACTCATTTTTACTTAGTCTTGAAATCTTCTATGTCTTGATTCTCTGACAGTCTTGTTGATAGCTGGTCCATCTGATGTTGACTCTAAGGACTTGGCCTAGACTCTAGGACACAACTTTGACCCTAGCTATACATGTTGGGTCACATCCTAAGTTAGTGAACCTAACCTAAATCAACTAGGGATCCAACATAGTTTTTATGTCCCACAGGATCAAAGGGAGTTGCTCCACCAAGCTTCCCTTCAGGTTCTCAACCTTTTTTTCAGGAAGTTCAGGATGATCTTATTCACCGCCTCCACCTGTTCGTTGTTTCTAGGGTGGTGCACTGATGCGAACTGAAGATCAATCCCGAGCTGGCTGTAGAAGCTGATGAACTCTGTGTTGACAAACTAAGGCCCATTGTACGTGACAATGGTTGAGGCAATCCATGTCTGTAGATGATCTCCCCCCACACAAAGTTTATGATTACCCGGAAGGTCACCATGACAAGCGCCTTCACCTCCAACAACTTAGAAAAATAATTTATCATCACTAGCAAGAACCTCCTCTGCCCACTGGCCTGTGGAAAGGGCCCGAGCAGGTCCATTCCCTAGATGGCGAAGGTCCAGGGCACGATGATACTTCTTAGCCTTTGAGCTGGAAGCAGTAGGAGTAGGGCAAACAATTGACACTTCTGGCAGTTTATTGTGAACTTGGCGACATCCCAGCCTAGGGTCAGCCAGAAGTACCCTTATCTTACAATCCATCCCTCCAGGGTTCTGCTCCCTGAGTGACTCCAGCACTCTCTAGAGTGAACCTCCTCCAAGATCCTCGTAACTTACTCTTTTGCCATACAACGTGCCAGAAGTCCTGAGAGAGTTTTCCAGTATAGCCTCCCGTCGCACATTAGATAGTATGTCGACTTATAGTTGAAGCTCTTATTATCCATGCCCTCCGAAACTTCTACTGAGGAAAAGAAAGTCATGAAGGGGTCCATCCAGGAAGGACGCTCATCCACTTCCATCATCTCCCCCTCTTCGATGGAACAGAGGAAGAGGTTAGTAAGAGTTACTCCCATGCGGGGTCCGAATTTGGCAAATTGATCCACGTGCTCATTCCCTTCCCATGGCTTGTGTCTGATGGTGAAGATTTGGAACATGCCGATGATCCCCTTCACCTTTGCCAAGTAAAGCTGGAGGGTATGCTCCCTAGCCTCAATCTCATTGTTGATCTGGGAAGACATAACCATGGAGTCAGTGAGAACATCCGCATCCTGCAATCCCAACTCCCTGGCCACCCGGAGCCCTGCTATCACGGCCTCGTATGCCGCTTAATTGTTGGTGATGGGAAGTGAATGAACACTTTTTCCTCAATCTTTATCCTTTGTGGACTCTCCAAAAGCATCCCTACTCCCAGGGAGTGCCTTCCTGACACGCCATCCACCTTCACCCTCCAAGGAACTGGGCGAGTGAGTTCAGCCTCTGCCACTTCAACCACATAGTCAGCGAGGAAGTCAGCCATTTCCTGGGCCTTGAATGAGAGTCGAGGGACGAAGTAGATGTCATACTCACTCAACTCCACTGACTACTTTGATAACCTCCCAGAGTGCTACACCCCTTCAAAGATATTGTGGAGGGGGTGGTCGGTTACTACCCGGATTGAGTGTGCCTGGAAATATGGATGGAGCCTCCGGGCAGAGATGGCCATGACGATGACCAGCTTCTCCAGGATGGGTACCTGAGTTCTGCCTTCCTCATGACCCTGCTTATGTAGTAGATCGGCAGCTACTTCTTACCCTCTTCTCGAACCAATACGAAGCTCAGGGCCTCGACCCCTACTCGAAGGTATAGGAGCAGATGTTCCCCAACTCCTTTGGTCCCTAGAGTAGAGGAGACTAGGTCAGCTACCTCTTCAAGTCTTGGAAGGCTCACTTGCATTCCTCAGACCACTCAAATTTCTGGCCCCCTCTCAATGCCTTGAAGAAGGGAGAGCACTTCTTTCCAGCCTGGGAGAGGAACCTGCTCAGCCCTGCCAATATTCTCATCAAGCGCTGGACCTTCTTGGCATTCCGCGGCAATCCCAACTCCATGATGGCCCTTACCTTGCCAGTACTGGGCTCTACACCTGCAAGAGTAAGGATATGGCCTAGGAACTTACCCCTGCTTACCCTGAAGACACACTTCAAGCGGTTCAGCCTCATTTTGTATTTTCTCATGGTGTCAAAGGTGTCTTCCAGGTCCTGGAAGTGAGAATCAACATCCTGACTTTTCATCATGAGATCATCCACGTACACCTCCAGGTTCCTCCCTTTCTATTCCCGGAAGACCCGATCCATCATCCTTTAGTAAGTTGCCACAACATTTTTTAGCCCAAAGGGCATCTTGTTGTATTAGCACCCATCCACGGTGAGAAAGGATACATCTTTTATGTCACGTGGGTGCATCCTGATTTGATGATAACATGAAAAAGCATCTAGAAAACTCATTATAGAAAAATCGATGGCTGAGTCAACTAGCTCATCGATCCGAGTAAAGGGGTAACAATATTTAGGACATGATTTATTAAGAAGAGAAAAATTTACACACATCTTACAATGGACATCTCATTTTTTACCATTACAACATTGGAGACTCGTCCTGGATATTGGATCTCTGTAACTAATTCGGCCTTGAGGAGCTTACCCACCTCCTCCCAGATGGGCTCGGCCAGCTTGAGGTGGTGGCAGGCGACATCCGCATCGATCCATGGCATGTCTGCCGCGCTCCACGCAAAGACATCCACGTTCCTCTGGATTCACTCCAATATCCTCCCCTGGTCCTCCAGACATAGCCCCCTATTAATTCGCACCGTCTTCACCCTGCCTTCCCGAGTAAGAACCTCCATCTCCACCACTTCTTTCGCTGCCTCCAAATGGGACTTCTCCTCCCACTCACTAGCAGCCACCTCACCTGGGATTAGAACATCTTCCTTAGACTCCTCTACGACCATTACCTCTGTTGAAATTTGTGAAGTGGAAGTGGGTGATGGGACAGGCCGGGCGGCCTGGGGCGGACAGCTTTGGCGGACTAGGCGGAGTGGGCGGACTGAGATGTGCGGCCTGGTGGAAGGTCTAGTGGAAAGCCGGCTGTCTTCTGAGCGGCTTGTTGCATGGAGTCTGCGGACTATGCGGCCTGGTCTCTGCGGATAGGGTGTTTGCTGATTGGCTTTGCCAAGGAGCGGCCTGAGCGGATGGAGGCTTGCGAACTGGTGCATTGCTCAGTGGCCGCGGGTGCAAGCTTGTGCTGATAGGCGGTTTGGCTCGTGTCCGCGGGTAGCTTGCGGACTGGAGTGTCCGCGGTGTGGGCTGTTGCGGACTGGGCTTAGAGCTTGGCTGAGGCCTTGTCGAGCTCTGGTGGCACAGCAGGCGATTTGCTGTGGAGATCGATTGGCGGACTAGGTTTGGAGTTCGGGGTTGGCTGTTGCGTTGGACAGGAGTGCGAGGAGCTCACGGACTGATGGCGGTCTGTGCTTGGGTGTTTGGCGGACGGGAATTTGAGTCCGCCATGCTTGCATTGGCCCTTGATGGTTTTGAACTTGGTCACACTTTGTGCCAAGGCCATGGTGTCCGCGGTATCCGCCAAGTCCGCTGTGACCGGGCGGACTGTTGCTATCTGCCTTTGGTCGTGGACTTGTGGCGGATTGATGTGTGAGTCTTGCGGACTGCCTCAGTTTGGTGCGGACTGCCATTGAAGGGGGTTTCTGTCCTGCAGTGGTTGGAGCTTTGCGGGCTGATGCCATGTCCGCATAAGCTTGGGCGGACTGGAGAGGGTTCGCCAATGTTTGCCTTGCTCCTGGCGGTTTTCCTTGGTATCCGGCTAAGTCCTTGCGGACTCAGCGGACGGTGTTTTTGCTATCGCGCGGGCTGGGGCGGTGTCGCTATCTCCTGGGCGGTGACCACACTCCTCACCTTGCCTATAAATAGGACCCCTTGGCAAACCTAAGTAACCAGAGTGAACAGTAAGTTGGGTTGGGCAAGGAGCTGCGGTCTGTGTTTGTCAGTCCGCGCGGATTGTTTCAGGATGACGGTTTGCTGTGTGCAGGTCGCGCGGATAGCTTCAAGGAGCCAGGAGTTTGGCTGTGACTTCGGTCAAGTACTTGGAAGTGTGCGGTCTCTGCGGACTCAGCAGGAGGTCACTCTACGACTTGTCAGTTCTGTTTCATCTTTTCCAGCTTCAATAACCTGTCCGCCGGCTTCAGGCGGGTAGGGGTGTTCCTCAGTTCAGGTTCAGCAGGAGGCGAATAACAGTGTGTCCGCGCGGCCTCGCGGCTTCGGCGGACTCCGTGTCTATTCGGCAGATTGCAGTTTAGCTCGGGCGATCTCAGCGGACTCGGCGACCTCGGCGACCTCGCGGTCTCGGCGGACTCCGGTGCTGTCCGCCCGGCTTGTTTTTTGGTGCTTTCTGTTTACAGCTGTTATACTAGCGAAATCATGTCTCGCTATGTATGCCTCGTGTTGTAAAGAAGTGAATGTATAAAAGACCTGCTTGTGCTTCCGTTGTTTGTTGGGTGTTACCTCTATTCCTTGGGTTCCGCTGGTTCAACGTGAGAACTGGGTAGTTCCGATGATATTAATTTGGCATTTGGGCTATCTTGCTGACCACGTTGAGAAAATTTAACATGGTATCAAAGCGAGGTTTCTGAGGTTCAGTTGCGTGAGCGGAAGTCAGCCAGTGTTGTTACTCAGTGATTGAGTGGTGATCAACCTGTGTTGTTGCTCGGAGCTGCTGAAAGGTTGCCAACAGGTGTTGCAATGGAAGGGAGCTTTGCAAGAGGTCTGGGCATTGAACTCTTAACGCCGACTAACTTCAAGAAGTGGAAGTCGTGCATGAAGAGTTATCTTCTTGGCGAGGAGCTGTGGGAAGTCGTCGGTGGTGACGACAGGAAGGAAGTCACTGCTGCTTTCGGTACTGCTGAGCAGGTTAGGCTCTGGAGAAGAACAAATGCTAAGGCGGAGTTCATTCTGAAGAGAGCCGTGTCTCCGAAACTGTTTGATCACATCGTTGGGTGTGAGTCGGCTGCTGATATTTGGACAACCATTGATGAGTTGTTCAATAGGAAGAATGTGGCGCGGCTTCAGTTCCTGGTGAATGAGTTGGCCAGGGCAACTCAGGGAGACCTTTCCATCTCCAAGTACTTCTTAAAGATGAAGAGCTTGTGTGCTGAGCTGTCGGCACTAGATCCTGATGAGCCTATCTCTGAGGCAAAGATGAAAAGGCACATTATCCGCGGCTTGCGGAAGGAGTATGTGGCCTTTGTAACATCTGTTCAAGGGTGGGCTACTCAGCCGTTGTTGCTGGAGCTGGAGAATCTGCTTGCCTCGCAGGAAAGCTTAGCAAGGCAGATGGCTGGAGTGAACCTGAATCAGGAAGGCAGCGAAGCTCTCTTCTCAGGCAAGAAGAAAGGATGGGAAGGGAAGAAGAAGGTGCAGGCTGCTGGTGAGAAGGAGACTTCAACTTCATATCCGCCGGAGAGGAGCAATGCTCCTAAGGACTGGAAGAAGAATCTGAAGTGCTACCGGTCTCATCAGCGAGGGCACTTCAAGCGGGACTGCATGGTCAAACTGCAGCCTGGGCATGCTGTGGGAAAGGATGGAAGCTTGCTCGAGAAGTGAAGAAGCAGGATGGGGCGGAGCTTTTATGACGGGCACTTCTGTCCGGGCCTTGTCTGCTGAGGACTTCAACAGCGAGTGGATCGTGGTCTCCGTGTGTGGTCATCACCTCACCGGAGACAAATCGAAGTTCACCTCCATGCAGCCTTACTCAGGTAATGAAGCTATTATCACTGCTGATAATACTGTTTATGCAATAGAGAAAGAGGGGGTCGTGTCTTTGGGTAGTGATCAGGGGCCACTCACGTTAAGGAGTGTGTATCACGTGCCGGGCATGAAGAAAAACCTCTTCTCGGTGACCAATACGGTGGATGCTGGGTATCACATTCTGTTTGGGCCAACAGACGTGAGGTTCCTTCGCAACGTATCAGCAGTAAAGGCTCATGTTGCTCATGTTGGGAGAAGGGTGAAGAACTTGTTTGTTCTTTCCACCAATGCTTATGTTGATAAGATGAGAGCCAATGATAGTGTTGCTATCTGGCATGAGAGGCTGGGGCATGTTGGCATGGACAAGCTGAAGGCAATGGCTAGTAGAAGTCTGGTGAGGGGGTTGCCGAAGTTATCTTCCTTTGGTGATGGGCATGTTTGTGCGGGCTGTCAATACGGTAAGGCACATCGCCTTCCGTTTGATAAATCACAAACAAGGAGCAAGAAGCCACTGGAGTGTATTCATGGCGACCTGATGGGACCAACGGTTACTGCCAGCCTTGGCGGAAGCAGATTTATGCTTGTCTTGGTTGATGACTACTCAAGGTATACTTTGGTGTACTTCTTAAAGGAGAAGTCGGAAGCCTTCCGTTTGTTCGTGGAGTTCAAGGAGTTGGTAGAAGGCCGGCTTGGCTTGTGGATTAAGAAGTTTAGAACTGATAACGGGGGTGAGTTTGTCTCCTCCGAGTTTTCTAACTTCTGTAGGAAGCACGGGATCCAACGGGAGCTTACTTGTGCCCACACTTCACAACAAAATGGGGTAGCGGAGCGGAAGATCCGTCATTTGACGGAGACCTGCAAATGCTGGCTTCATGCGAAAGATATCCCAAGGTCCTTTTGGGCGGAGGGAATGTCTTGTGCTGCCTATGTTATCAACCAGACGCCACTCAGCCCTATCAACATGAAGACTCCTATTGAGCTGTTGCTGAAGGAGAAGCCGAGTGTTGGACACCTTCGGGTGTTCGGTTCAACTTGCTACGTGCATGTACCGGATGCTTCACAGACAAAGCTGGATGTGAAGGCAAGGAAACTTGTCTTTGTTGGCTATGATGAGCGGAAGAAGGGATGGAAATGCATGGACCCTGTGACGAAGAAGTTCGTGGTGTCAAGAGACGTTGTCTTTGACGAGCTGACGTCATATGGAGGTGGCGCGATGGAGCTAACCGGAAGTAGCAAGGGTGATGAAGCACTGGTGGAGGCTGCTGAAGGCTTGGAAGAGGAGCTTACTGTTTCACCAGCAGCTCCTGTTGCTTCGAAGTCCGAGGCTGAGCCTTCTGGCTCAGGAAGCAGGGGGAGCACTGCTCAATGCTTGCCCCAGGTAGGAGTGGAGCCCGAAGAAGCAACGGAAACCGTGAGCAAGGAGCCATGTCTTCGGAGATCGAAGAGGGTGGTTAAGCCACCGGCTCGGTACTGTGATGGGAATGCAGTGAGCTTTGCCTCCTGCTTCTTTGCAGGTCCTCTGGATGAGCGAGAGCCTGCAAAATTCAACGAGGCCACTAGCATGAAGGAGTGGGAAGATGCCATGAAGGAAGAGATTGATGCTCTGAAAAAGAATGAAACCTGGGACCTTGTGCCCAAGGTTGATGGCATTACTCCGGTTACTTGCAAGTTGCTGTATAAGTTGAAGAAGAAGGCTGATGGGAGCATTGATCGGTTCAAAGCTCGCCTGGTCGCTAGAGGATTCTCACAGCAGTATGGAGAAGACTATGAGGAGACATTTAGTCCAGTTACGAAGATGACTTCTGTAAGAGTGGTGATCGCCTTGGTTGCTAGCAAGGGATGGATGTTGTGGCAACTCGATGTGAAGAATGCCTTTCTTTATGGAGAGATTAACAAGGACATCTTCATGGATCAGCCGCTTGGTTTTGTCTCTGAGAAGCATCCGGACTATGTCTGCAAACTCATGAAGGCTCTCTATGGGTTGAAGCAAGCTCCTAGAGCGTGGTATGGGAAGATTGCAGAGTACCTGCAATTCTGTGGATACCTTGCTTCTAACTCGGATTCAAGCTTGTTCGTCAAGAAGAAGGGAGAGCTACGAGTCTTGGTCCTGCTGTATGTGGATGACATGATCATCACAGGGAACTCGGAGGGGGAAGTAGCAAGGCTCAGAGCTGAGCTTGCTATACGCTTCGAGATGAAAGACTTGGGAGAGTTGCATCACTTTCTCGGTCTGGAAGTGGAGAGGAAGGAGTGTGGGGTTCTCATTAGCCAGAAAGGATATGCTTATCGCATTGTGAAGCGGTTTGGCATGGGCGAAGGGAAGAAGTGCTCTACTCCATTGGAATCTGGGCTAAAGCTTCGACGAGATGAGGGAAGGGTTCTTCATGATCCCTTGGTGTTCAGGGCTCTTGTTGGGAGCTTTATTTACCTGACGATTACAAGGCCGGATATTGCTTATGCTGTTGGCCGAGTAAGTCGGTATATGGCTGAACCAAGGCAATCTCATCTAGTGGCGGCGAAGGGAATTCTGAAATATGTCAAGGCTTCTTCTGACATGGGACTCCTCTATAGAAGGGATGCGGAGTTTGCGTTGCTCGGGTATACGGATGCTGACTATGGCGGTGATTCGGATGATCGAAGGTCTACTTCTGGTTATGTGTTCACTTGCGGTTCAGCTAGCATCTCGTGGTGTAGCAAGAAGCAGGACTCGGTGTCGGTTTCAACCACGGAGGCGGAGTATAAGGCTTCGACCTTGGCTGCTCGGGAAGCCGTTTGGTTGAGGAGACTTATAGAGGATGTTCATGAAGAAGTGCAAGGGCCTACTTTACTCCGGGGTGACAATGAGAGTGCTCTCAAACTGGTTAACAATCCAGTGTGTCACGCCAGGACCAAGCATATAGAGATTGATCACCACTTCATCAGGGAGAAGGTGTTGGAAGGATCTCTGCTGGTCGGGCATGTTCGGAGTGAAGATAATCTTGCTGACATCTTCACGAAGCCACTGTCAAAGGGGCCCTTTGAACGCTTGCGCAGCTTGCTGGGCTTGGTCACCACTTCCCACTTCAAGGGGGAGTGTTGAAAATTGTGAAGTGGAAGTGGGTGACGGGACAGGCCGGGCGGCCTGGGGCGGACAGCTTTGGCGGACTTAGCGGACTAGGCGGACTGGGTGGACTGAGATGTGCGGCCTGGTGGAAGGTCTATTGGAAAGCCGGCTGTCTTCTGAGCGGCTTGTTGCATGGAGTGCGCGGACTATGCGGCCTGGTCTCTTCGGATAGGGTGTTTGCTGATTGGCTTTGCCAAGGAGCGGCCTGAGCGGATGGAGGCTTGCGGACTGGTGCATTGCTCAGTGGCCGCGGGTGCAAGCTTGTGCTGATAGGCGGTTTGGCTCGTGTCCGCGGGTAGCTTGCGGACTGGAGTGTCCGCGGTGTGGGTTGTTGCGGACTAGGCTTAGAGCTTGGCTGAGGCCTTGTCGAGCTCTGGTGGCACAGCAGGCGATTTGTTGTGGAGATCGATTGGCGGACTAGGTTTGGAGTCCGGGGTTGGCTGTTGCGTTGGACAGGAGTGCGAGGAGCTCACGGACTGATGGGGGTCTGTGCTTGGGTGTTTGGCGGACGGGAATTTGAGTCCGCCATGCTCGCATTGGCCCTTGATGGTTTTGGACTTGGTCACACTTTGTGCCAAGGCCATGGTGTCCGCGGTATCCGCCAAGTCCGCTGTGACCGGGCGGACTGTTGCTATCTGCCTTTGGTTGTGGACTTGTGGCGGATTGAGGTGTGAGTCTTGCGGACTGCCTCGGTTTGGTGCGGACTGCCATTAAAGGGGGTTGTTGTCCTGTAGTGGTTGGAGCTTTGCGGGCTGATGCCTTATCCGCATAAGCTTGGGCGGACTGGAGAGGGTTCGCCAATGTTTGCCTTGCTCCTGGCGGTTTTCCTTGGTATCCGGCTAAGTCCTTGCGGACTCAGCGGATGGTGTTTTTGCTATCGTGCGGGCTGGGGCGGTGTCGCTATCTCCTGGGCGGTGACCACACTCCTCACCTTGCCTATAAATAAGACCCCCTGGCAAACCTAAGTAACCAGAGTGAACAGTAAGTTGGGTTGGGCAAGGAGCTGCGGTCTGTGTTTGTCAGTCCGCGCGGATTGTTTCAGGCTGACGGTTTGCTGTGTGCAGGTCGCGCGGATAGCTTCAAGGAGCCAGGAGTTTGGCTGTGACTTCGGTCAAGTACTTGGAAGTGTGCGGTCTCTGCGGACTCAGCAGGAGGTCGCTCTGCGGCTTGTCAGTTCTGTTTCATCTTTGCCAGCTTCAATAACATGTCCGCCGGCTTCAGGCGGGTAGGGGTGTTCCTCAGTTCAGGTTCAGCAGGAGGCGAATAACGGTGTGTCCGCGCGGCCTCGCGGCTTCGGCGGACTCCTTGTCTATTCGGCGGATTGCAGTTTAGCTCGGGCGATCTCAGCGGACTTGGCGACCTCGGCGACCTCGCGGTCTCGGCGGACTCCGGTGCTGTCCGCCCGGCTTGTTTTTTGGTGCTTTCTGTTTACAGCTGTTATACTAGCGAAATCATGTCTCGCTATGTATGCCTCGTGTTGTAAAGAAGTGAATGTATAAAAGACATGTTTCTGCTTCCATTGTTTGTTGGGTGTTACCTCTATTCCTTGGGTTCCGCTGGTTCAACGTGAGAACTGGGTAGTTCCGAAGATATTAATTTGGCGTTTGGGCTATCTTGCTGACCACGTTGAGAAAATTTAACAACCTCGGCCTGCTCCTGCCCTTCCTCCACCTCCTCCATATGGGCGCGGACCTTATCCTCCTCCACCTCCATCTCTGTCTCTCCTCCAGCCTCCTGCATGGACACAACCTCCATCCTCCTCTCCATTTCCTCGACTCCTTCCTGCTAAGAGATAGTTTTTACCGCGGTGACATTGCAATCCCTTTCCACCTTGGGGTCTCCGCATACCCAGACCTGAATTCCTTTGGCATTAAATTTTAGGCACTGATGGAAGGAAGATGGTACGCAGCAGAAGGCACTAATTAATGATGGGCCTCCCGAAGATTACATTATAACTGCTAGGAGCATCCACGATGACAAACCTGTAGTTTCTGGAATGCCTCCATAGAGTAACATGGAGTCACACTCCTCCTTCCACTTCTTTCCTTTCCCCGGAAAATCCGAAGGGAGGCCCATCCGAGGCCAACACCATCTTGTCCTCTACCTTCCTTGCTTCAAACGCTTTCTTGAAGATGACTTTGATCGATTTATCATTATCAATGAAGATCTGAGAGATTGTAAAGTTTTCTACCATTGTTTGGATCACAAGCATGTCACAAAATGGATCCTCATGATTGAAAAAAAATTTGATATTTGTGGAAAATAGGAAACCAGCCGCAGGAACGCTCAACCTATCACGGTCCAAATTACCAGATGCAAATAGAAGAGCAAGAACTTGTACTATAATAAAAAATCTTTACAAGACGATATATACATGGCGAGAAATGATTCGTCGATGTACCCAATAGAAGCAAATTACAAGGCAGAGGAAAAGAAGCCGCACAAACTCCACGAGAAGCCGCCTACCCAGCTACTAATCGCTACGGAGTCCGCTCAAACTAACAGATCCCCAAACCGCAATCTAGCCGCACGGACTGCCCGTTATTCGAATGTTGAAATCTAACTGCTGACCTGCAAGCCGCCTAACCGCAAGGTTGCATGTTGTCAGACCACGTGAGCTGTTGTCGAACTGAACTAAGCCGCCATATATGGACAACTTATTGAACTGAGACACTAGTTGTAGAAGAGAGACTGCCTAGTCGCAAACTGCGACCTGCTGTTTAACCCATGATTGCTATCCGAAGACTCCGCACTGTCCCTGACCACAGTTAGAACCATGTCCCTGACTTTCTAGCGCTAACTGCATAACATGCACATCACAATCGGTCAACCTCCTCAAACTGTGCGGATAGAAAATTCAAACCACAGCAACTATTCATGTGTTCACTTACTATTCAGTTGGATTCCAATTGATGTGACATGGGGGGCTGATTTATAGGTGTGGAGAAGAGTGTGATCATCTCCCTAGCTGATAGGATAACTGCCCTATCTCGCGGAGAGCACCAATTGTATCCGCCAAGCTGCAGATACATAATTAGACCGCACAACAAGGCACCACAGCCAGTCTGCCAACCTGCGGACACAGCTCTAGTCTGCTAACGCCTGTGGACAACACTCCAATCCATATATCTCGAGCTCACAATCAAGGTACACAATGCTAACTACCGAACACAGAGAATAGAGATATCAGTTCGTGCAGACCGTGCGACCCCCTGGACTAATCCATCCTAGACAACCCGACGAACCCTGGCACTAGTCTGCTCTAACCAACGAACTCCACGATTTCCACCAATAGCGCCACCAGAGCTATACCAAGGCACATACCATGTCAATCTCTACAACTCTGGTTCAGTCTGCAACCCGAACTCCACGAACTTTAACCGACTCCGCACCTCGCTAGTCTTGTGAGCTCTGCAGATAGCAGTCCTATCCGCCCAGTTACTGTAACATCCCATTTCATGCCAGACCCCTCGCACGTGTTTTGAGTCAAGAAAATTGACTCAAATTCGGGGAGCATCGAGTGAGTCGACCGAACTCAACGACTAGATAGGAATTAACATAGAAAATTTTGGCAGGTTAAGCATCGAGAGCGTTGAGTGGACTCAACACACTCAATGCCAATTAACATAAAGAAATTCTGGCGGGTTTGGCGTCGAGAGCGCTGAGTCGAATCAAGGCACTCGACGCCATTTAACTTAAAATCTTTTTGGTGTGTTGGGCGTCGAGAGCGTTGAGTGGACTCAATGCACTCAAATCCATTTAACCTAGAATAATTCTGCGGGTTAGGCATTGAGAGCATTGAGTGGACTCAACTCTTCCACTCAACGCTCTTGACGCCATTTAACTTAGATCAATTCTGCGGGTTAGGCGTTGAGAGCGTTGAGTGCACTCAACGCTCTCGACGTTATTTAGCTTAGCTGGGCTAAATTCGTCGAACGCTGAATCCGTCAAGTGATGATTAGTGGAGATAAGCTAAATTCGTCAAACGCCAAATCCGTCAAGGGCTGATTCGTCAAGCTGAGCTAAATTCGTCGAACGCCGAATCCGTCAAGCGCAGATTCGTCAAGCTGAGCTAAATTCATCGAACGCCGAATCGGTCAAGCGTTAATTTGTCGAGCTGATCTAAATTCGACGAACTCTAAATTCATCGAGCGCTGATTCACTGAACTCATGAAAATTCATCGAATGCAAAATTTGTCGAGCCAAATTTGTCGAACAGAGCTAAAATTCGTCAAACGCCATTTTACTTAGATAAATTTTTCCTTAGGCGAATTTTCGACCCTGTTTGCTGTGGAATCTGATTTTCAGGAATTGCGTCAAATCAAATTAAATGGGCAACATGACTCATTTAAAGCAATATTAGGCGGTCCAATGTCAGGCTGACACATGGCAAGGCAGTTACCCTAATTTCTCATTATAAAAGGGACATGGAGAAACCCTAACTGTCTCTTTACCACTTTGACGAATAGTTCTCTTTACCAAGTCGTTGATGTGCAATCCTGACAAAACAGAGGTGCCGCCAGAGTCGAGTACTGGAAGAAAATTCTCCCTCTTCCTCTTTTTCCCATGAAGAACGAACACCAACTCGGGAGAAGAAGATGTCGCAAAGAAGGGTGACAAGATCCATGGCTGGAAACCTCGAAAACGCTGGGACCAAGATGAGCTACCTACCCTCTCCCTTGGTGCAAGATCTTTAGTTATTCCTAGGAGAGATATCAACTCAAAGAAGTCTCGATTTGTGAGAATCAGTGTTCCTAGGAGAAGGCCATGCTAGGGTTTGTACCCTAGAGATAAAATGTCTTCGACCACTCCTTCCTTCCATGAGAAGGTAGAGACTTGGTTACATGAAGAAAGTTGGACTTTTGAGGGTTAACAGGGGAGGAGGAATTCTGGATGTGACGTGGGAATATTTGTTGGAGGAAGAAGACAAACCGATGCCATTCGTCTCGCTTTACGATGCTCATAGAATTTAGTTTTCTGCACACCGTGATATTTAAGGCCATTTTCGGACATAATACGGCAAATTCTGGGCTTTGCCAAAACATGAAAGTCATAGCCCTTAGAAATACCTTTCCAACGAGTGGTGACATGCTTTCACCAGATTCCTGTAGCCTTGGGAATCCCCAATCGAAGTTGTTGTACAGTAAACCTTCCTGAACAAATAGTTCTCTGGTTTGTGTTGAATTGGCTTCGATATTGGTAGGGAGAGGTTGTAGTACAACAATGTTAACATCCTGGTAAATTTAGTGTATATGTAAGGGTGGCAAAATATTGTTAATGGCATTTATTGGATAAACCCATAACAAACACTTGGTGTAGTGAACGAGTGGGTTGATGAGTTAAGATGGTAGAAATGATTTAAATATGTGAACCAATAAGGACGTATATGACAATGGTAATACGTTGAATAATGATGAGATTGGCTTGAACTTGATGTACATGGTTGGTAGTGATTGCTATGAACAAATGGTTGTTGGAATTTCGTGGATAGATCCTTGAGTGCACTAATGGTTTAACTTGGTGAAAAGATTGTATCTAGTTGATGTTAAGTTATGTGATCATAGTATATATGTAATTATGATAACCAAATGGTTGGTGAATATGTGAAATACCATTATGTTGATTGTGAACCCTTAGGTGTCTTGGGGCATGAGATAATGAAATCGTTTGAGTGCGGGTGTTTGACCGCACTGGATTGGTAATGATGAGAAGAGACATAAGTGGACGGTCGGCCTTGGACCACTGGTGGTTTGTTCACAGAGGTACCTTCCGTGCCACGATAATGTGAAATTACATGTGGTGTGAGTCGACACGGGGTGTCATAATCCTGGGTTAAGGATAGTGTGGTAGGTCTACGGGCTCGCCAGTCATCACACCGACAGGAGTTGACAGATAGACTTGCACGGTTGGGCCTTGGTCCTCAGTGCTCACTTCTCGAGGCACCCTCCATGCTAGTGGATGGTTGGCCTTCGTCCTTTGCTAATTTGTTCACAGAGACACCTTCCGTGCCATGTAGATTGGCCAGTTGGGTTGGACTCTTGGTGCACATCTAGCCGAGACCCCTTCTGAGCCGTAGTACACATGTGAGCTATGTTGTTGTGTTCTTAGCATTAAGGCATACAGGCCTAGGCTTGGTAGTGTGGATGCTCTCCTAGTAGTGTAGAAGCCTGCTCCAATGTCACCGCTGGACATGACGGTTTACGCCTAAGAGGTTAGCAACCTGCTCAAAAAGTGGGAACTACAAGTCTGTGTCGACATAGCGGTTGTATGTGCATGATCATGGGTGAGTCATTACATTGCATTCATGGAATTACATTACCTTACATACACAAGATCCTCCTCATATAAATTTGTATGGGCACTCTTATATGATGAGTTACTTTACTTTTGAGCCGATCCCCAACTTATATGTTTATATGGGCATTCATATAAGTTGTGTTACTTTCTGTTGTAGCTTTACCTTTTATACTGTTATAGATAATAGAATTACTAGAGTAGATTGTTTACTCATTCATTATACTATTGATATACATTGATATTGCTCACTCGTTTACCACCTGTTTGTACTACTACTCTTTTATATATATTGTACTTGTCCTTTTATCCGCCCGGTGCCGAGGAGTCGCCGGGGGAGTGGATGTGAAGCCACTTTGTCTTTATGAATAACGGTTGCTACATCTTCCTTTTAGGAGGGAACCCTGCAGATAGAGCAGCAACAAGTTATGTAACAGGACAGCCAGGCCAAGATGATAGGGCCAGAAGGGACGCTGTCATCACTACCATCGGTGACTGATGTGAGTTAGAGTGACTCATTTTTGTACACGTACTCTGATGTTATAGAAGCTTGTTGATGCTTCTTTATTTGATGTACTTCTGGACTATTTACTTTTGTGTGGATTTGACTTCTGTTCTATATTCTTGGTTGGGTTGGCATTATTTGATAATGATTATAGCCGACAGAATAGGCGTCTTGTAGTGCATGTTAGCCCGTGTGCTAATGCTACCGCAAGGTGGCTGTTCTGGGCATAAGTCTCCCCTCGTACCGTGTTTTGTGTTCCGAGAGGGGGGTCTTACAAATGGTATCATCTTGCTATGATCCTGAACTAAGGAAGTCATTCAACAATAGAACACCCCCGCTCGATTAGTCGGTTTATGGACAAAAAGACTTAACGGAAGTAGTGGTGTGCTCATTTGTAATTCACACTAAGTATGTCAAACTTTGACCTTAAGATTAGCAAACCTGACCTTAGGTTTGTAGCTTACGTGTAGATCCCAATGCATGTTGAGCCAGTGGGGGGCACTCCCGCCCCGTCCGTACCCATACAGTTTTAGCAATCAGAGCTAGGGTAGATGCTCACAGCTATCTTGGATTCCTTTAGGTCCCAACAAGCCCCTGACAATAACAAGCACCGTACTATAATTAGTTGAGCACATTCTGAGTTCTCTCCCCTCCTGCCTACCTTGGGAAAGAGTCAGCAGTGCATACAGAGGAATGGCTCGACACCGTGCAAGAGCTGATGGCAGTAATTAGATGTCCTAATAATATGGCTATGACCCTGGTAGTGTCACTTCTGGAACTGTATGCAGAACGATGGTGGAAGTCTCTCATGAGCTCCACCTTCCAAGGAAGAGCCTACATGGATATTAGTTAGAGCGAGTTTTTTGAAGCTTTCTTAGAGCACTTTATCCCTTCGACAGCTCGAGATTAACTTGAAGAAAGATTCCTACAGCTGAAGCAGGGATCCAAGTCAGTGATAGGGTACCAGCGAGAGTTTCAGCATCTGGCTAGATTTGTTGACTCCTATGAGTTGGATGATAGAGGATATGCTAAAAGGTTCTACAAAGGCTTGGAGGACCCCCTGATGCATGCCCTTTTATTTATAGCGGACTCCAGCTTAGCAGAAATAATTGACATGGAGAAGAGGATAGAGGCAGACCACTTGGGAAGTGGTAAGAGACCTACTGAGGGTGTTATGGAAGCTGGACCTAGTAACAGAAGGAGGCATGACAATAAAGGTGGAAGAGGATACCAAAGAGCTGGTGGGCATTTCTACCGAAATTTTAGAATGGAGCGCATAGTCCCATAGCCGCCAGCATTGCCTCCACCTCCACAGCCCCAACACTTCTAACAACCCGAAGGGCGGTATGAGCGAGTATGCTTTCAATACAACCAACCGGGCCACATCCAACGTCACTGCCCGCAGTTAGTTGGAATGCGCCTCCTGCTCTCCCTCTGGCAGCTCCATGAGAATGGGGACACCTGCGTGGTCAGGGACAATGGCCATGAGGAGGAAACCCTGGACCTGCTCGGGATCAGGTGTTCGCACTGGACACGGCGTAGGAGCGGAACCCTCAGGAGGTGATTGCAGGTATGTGATGAGTCTGATATTTATAGGGTTTTTCGGACTCATCTGGGCTTGTTTTCTCACTCGTGCACTGCATTTCAGCCAGAATTCTGTTATATTTGCTTTGTTCGGTCATTGACCACATTGTGCACTTTTTTGGCCCAAGGGTATGCAATTGCGCCTTCTGTTGTTGGGGGTAAGCATAGGGTGCTCCCCATGGCTATTTCTATTTGATTTTGTTTTCATTTTGGTGATGGGAGCTTGTGCTCCAGCTTGGTTTCATTGTTGTACAAGTAGTGCATTTTCCCCAAGACAGGAATTCTGATTTGTGGAAAACGCACGGTCGCGCATTTATTTCACACACAATCTGTGCATGATCGTGTGTTTTGATGTGCTGGAGAAACGTCGAGCTGAGCTCGATGAATTTCGTCGAGCTGAGCCCGACGATCTTCATGCACAGTTAACGTGCAGTTTATTCGGAACCATGCGTGAAAGAAACAAATGGTTTTCCTGTAGCTTTCTTGTTTGTGTGTTTGTTTGTTCCATTCTGTGGTTAATCGTGTGCTTTGTTCACACACGGGAGGAAGCTCTCGTGTGCATGTAAAACGCATAGTTCCCCTGTGTTGTCTTGATTTCCTGCTTTGTGTTGCTACCCGTGCAATTTCCTTCACGCACGGGCAGAAACGTCCATGCGCGAGTAAAACGCACGGGTCAACGCTTCTCCTTCCGCAGGCTTGTTCTAAAAGTTAATATCGCACGGTTTGCACACGGTCATGCGCCAAACCGTGCGCGCCTATTTTTCGAACTGCTTCTATTTAAAGCGCAGATTTTTTCTTCCTGAGGGCAGTTCTGAAGGAGTTCCGATCCATTCTGACCCAGCCGACTCTTCTGCTCCTTTGAGCGGGAAAACTCCACCTCCAGCCGATATTTTCTCTATCCTCCTTAAAGAGTAGATCCGACCACTTTCTCCCTCCAAAAGCTTGTGATAGCTTCATCTCCGGCCACCATTTTCTTTTCCAAACTCCAAGCTCCGTTTCAAGCGCATAAGGTCCTGCATCCGTGGAGTTCTCCGGTCAAATTTAACCCAGAGACTATTAACGAAGAAGACAGGTTATTGGAAGGAGGTGACAGCCCTTCTGGACCCCAGACATCATCCGTAGATCGAGCTCGGATAAGGCCCAACAACCCTTGACTCCGACAGCAAATCTCGAAAAGCATTCATGCATTTGGTTGTATTTCTCCTCCTCCTCTTGTAGTTACTTTGTTTTGAACTTGTGGTTGTTTGATTATGGCTTTAGAACACTGTTTATTTTAAGTATTTCAGCATGTATATTGTTAACCCAGAAATCGGCGATACTTCCCAAGGTTGCCAGCTCGCTGGTCGCGGCCTGTTCTGGGTTCTCCCTGGAGGTCGCGACATCTTCGGATGGTCGGACAAGCTTCCCAGACCGATCAGTCCACTCGGCTTGGGCGGCCTCAGCGGTCTGACTGCCCAGGTTGCTCAGCTTTCTTTTGCTCTACAGGGCTTGCGGACTGTTTCCTCAGTCCTCCCCTGCAGACCGCGCTCTTTGTTCAGCTAACCGCCCCAAGCTCTCCATCCAACAAGCGGCCAACTTTGGCGGCCTTGGATTCCAGTGCGTCCAGATCTCCATATTATCAAGCGGCCTTCCTCCAAGCCGCCCACCATCTTCAACAACAACTCCAGCTCGTCATCAATCAAGAGTGGCGACATGTCTTCAGGCCGCCAGTCAAGAGTGGCGACCTGCCCCCAGGCCACCGGCCAGCGACGCCTGCCTCCACTTCGCCAAGCATGCGGGAACTGCCAGGTCTCCAAGCCCAGGCCACCCAGCAGGGGTGGCAAGATGTTCTATTCAACAGACGGCGGACTTCAGCAGAAGGTGTGTCCTGCTTCTTCAGTCCGCCAGGTCACCCAGTCAACCAACACCTACGGCAGCTCGCGGTTTCCAACACTTCTCCCCTGCTGGCTGAGCTGACTCTCTTCTTAGTCCGCGGTCATCTATGATCCCCAGCTTCTCAGCAGCGGGAGGCCTCCGCCATTTAGCCGCGGACTCAGTCGGTTCGCTATGCAACCCGCCATTCCTCAACCTCCAGCACCCGCTTCCTAGCTGCGAGCGGATATCCCTCAGCTCACACCCTTGGCGTGTGGTTGCTCAACTCAGTAGGGGCGTACTCATTGCGCAGTCCGCCACTCAGCTTCCAGCACCTGCTTCCCAGTAGTGGGCGTGTAGTCCCTCAGCCAGCACAATCTTGGTGTACGCTCGATCAGCAGTTCGAGCGGACACTTCTCAGTCTGCCAGCAGTAGGGGCGGACTCTTCCAAGTCTGCCATCAACAGAACCAGCTCCAGAAGGCAGTCTCTGTCCCAGTTCCAGAAGGCAGTTCCAAGTCTGTCGGCCTCAGTTCCCAGTCCGCGCAGCCTCCTCTCTGGCACCTCCTTTTCTTAACCGCCAGCTTCCCCCAATGTACCCTTTATTTGCTTTCTTGTAAAGGTGTAACACAAGCTGTAACTCTCTACATTAATCAAAGGAAAGTGCGTCGCAAGAGTGTCATTTAAGCAGTGGCGGGTAAAGTCTATTGTTGTCGCTACTAGCGACCCCCTTTATTCTTCTCAGCTCAACTCTCTCGGCATCAACCTGCAAGCACAACCGTCAAAGTAACTATCTGCACGACAGCTCCTGATCAACCTTCCCAACCAGCTCCACACTCGGATCAACACCCTTCTCTCCTCTATCCCCGCAACCCTTGAACAAGTGTTTGATCCACTCTCGAACACTCAGAAGCTTTTTCCTCTCCGACCCCGCAAACCATCAACCTTATCACCTTGCCTGTGAGACTGAACACCCCGTGTCAATTGTTGGTGCCAGTGACAGCAACCACCCCCTACTCTTCTTCTCTTCTCCTCCCATCGATTTTCGCGCATCAACAGTTCACACGAGGCCTTCAGATCCGAAGAGATGGTGAAAATCGATAGTTAGCCATGTCAGATCATCGTTTAGTAGAGAACCTTGCTCAATCAAGTCCCAGAGATGATCCTCTCTAGGAGGCCTTGGATAAATTACGTCGTTAAAATGCTCAGCAAATTCAAGTAATCAACCAAATGCTTGCTATGATCTCGCAGCGATTCGACACACAACATACAACAGCTCCAGTTGCTCCAGCTGCTCTAGTCAATCCAACAGAAACATTAGAGAATCAGCAAGCGTATCCTCCAGCTTATCCTCTGGTATATCCTCCTTACACACCAACCTTTCCGCAAGGGCCTGCAGTCCCTTTGCTGCCTCAGAATGATGAGTTTGCAGCTCGTCAAAACTTCTTCCGGGAAGCAGCCCGGGGGAGCAAAGCAAGATTCCTGAACTTTCAGGGAAGTCATCCTTATCCATCAGCTCCTGCCTTTCTCCTGAAACAACTTTTCCCTTTTATCCTCCTGCTTCTTTTGCAGTTGTGACTTATGCTCCCTTTTATCCTTATGTTGTAGGAGAACAGGAATAGTCGTCACCCTTGTCAGAGAACGTTCGTCATGAACCAACCCTAGCTAATTTCAGAGAGCCACGGTTACCAATCTACATTAGAGAGACTGATCCAGTGAAGCATCTTCAAGCTTTTGAGTCAGCCATTGCTCTGAAAACTCTCTCAGATGCTACCAAGTGCAAGCTCCTCGTGACAACGTTTGATGGGCAAGTGAGGGATTGGTTCTACGGTCTTTGCCCTCACTCCATCACTTCCTTTGTTGATCTGCGAAGGGAGTTCTTGCTCCGATTCTCTACTTCAACAAAGAGAAAGGGCGGACCAGAAGCCCTCTTTGAGATCAGGCAACGTAAGAATGAAACTTGATCTAAGTTCGTTGATCGATTCCAGAGAGAAATCATGGACATCGAGATTATCGATCAAGAAATGTACCGAGTGGCTCTTATCCACGGTCATCGTGAAGGCCACTCAAGTTTGAAGCCAATGTTCGAGCACCAATAACATACCAAGAGCTGATTGGCCTAGCCAACTCATACATTCGAGGCGAAAAGAGAAACCCAGGCTTTGTCTCCAGGCTTTTATCAAAGAAAGATCCTCTTTCTCACAAGAAGCCTCCAAGGTCTCCTCACAAAGATTTCTCATCTCACTCAAGGAAGGGAAGGAGATTTCAGCGTCCTCGATATTCGTTCCAAGATCATGATCGTACTCGAGATTAATTGCTGTAACTACCAGCTCCCTATTCACAAACAGTTGCAGTTCATCAACAACAGGATGATGACTTATAGGAACATGAACTCGAAGAGGCCATGCTAGAAGTAAGCCAAGTTATGAAGGATGGTTCTAACTACAGAGGGCCTTATCGACCAGCTGATCAAAGATCTAAAGACTCAGATCCATAATGTGAATTCCATAAAGAGCCAGACCACCTAACTGAGAATTGTCGGGAAATTCGCCAACTAGTTCAAAAGATGCTGCGGTAGGGTAAAATTCGTGACCTGCTTCCTAAAGATGATCGCTCTGATATAACAACCTTAAAGGGCAAAGAAGTTGCAGACATTCCTTGTTGCTCAAGAGGAGTGAGCCTAGTCGACGATTGCCCTCGCCTTGTTATCAACAATACCGTTGAAACATTTGATGTTGATGAGGAAGGAAGGCTTGGAAGACTATTTTGAGCTAAAAAAGGACATCACAGTTCCTCAAAACCCCTCGCAACCGTTGACGGTTATCTCTACTTTACATATTTCAAACATTCTCTTTGCAAAATGCTTCTAAGAGTTCCTTCATGATTTTCAATAAAGTTTTCATCAGGGATCCTGTACTGACACATTTCCCTTTTTGGAGTGCTTCCTCCTCTATTTTTCTCTTTGCCAAAGAGATCACTGAACTACTGAGATATCGCCGAGTCTTGCTATAGGCCGCCTCGAGATTGGATTCCAGCATAAGGCCACAATGACCACATATCGCGGGGAATGTTCTCATGTGTGTAGTGGGAGCTATCCAACTCTCATGTGGAGGAATACAGGACTTCAGATCCTAGCCAGTATCTGACACAAAGTGTGCGTCAGGAAGGCCCACGTGTTAGCTCTGTTGTGCTTCGTTTAGCATACATTACAGTTACGATGATCTTTGCTTGACAAGCAATGGAGATCAAGCGTAGTCTTGTCTCTTCGATCATCTCACAACTATGATGGCCGAATACTCTATGGTACTCTCAATCTGTGCTTTCGCGGGACCCACAACTCCACTGATCTTTACACAGACAAGCAATGCTCTAGGCCACTTAGCGCAACTAGTCTTATTGATCAGTGATGTTGTAACCCGAGGCAAGAGAGCAGTGTATCTAGCAATCCTTCTCAAGATTTCCTTTGTTTTCTCTTTTGTGCCCTTCTAAAAGATGCGCAGCTAGTCTGGACTAAGTAGGACTATACTCGTGATGACCTTTCTCAGGCAAGCGATGCATAAGGCCCATAGGTGATCTCATGTGTCAGCATCCAGTCTTTCTTGGTCATCTCCGAGTGTAGACCTCTTTTCTTTCAACTATCTCTTTCACAAGTGAACATGATAAATCCGACCTATTAAAAGCATTTTCAACAATCATTTCTGCTTATTCTCATCTTATATGCATTGCTTGCTCAAAGCTCTATCAGATGATGATCTACAAAGCTCTTCATTACTCTTATTAAATGCAAAGAATCTAGCTCTGCTTGATTAACAAGCCATGCAAGCGGAGTCTAATTAAGATGATCTCTTCTTATTGATCTGGACTTCATATTGAAGATATCATATCTATCTTACTAAAATTACCATTGCGGTCTAATCTTTATTGAGATTGGTAGAATTCGTCAAGCTTCTTCTCTGCTAATATGATCATATCCATCATATCATATCAACAGTCAATACTCGACTTATTGATCTGGACTTCATGTTAAAGATATCATCTCTAATATATCAAGAAGATCACTACTCTAGTTTGATCTTCATTCAATTATCAGCAGAGTTCATCAGACATTTCCTATGCTATATGATCATATCGACCTTATTTCATCAACAGTTAGCATTCGCAAGTTCCGTTCAGGTACTTGCAGCTTAGCTCATTATATTATGTTCGCTGCTCACTTTTCTCTTTGTAGTGATTATCATGCACCTACAAGTCTTATCCAGGTACTTGCAGCTTAGTCTTTTCATCATATCTACTTCTAACTCTCTTCCTGCAGAGATCAGCAGATGCTTGCAAGTTTCTTCACAGGTACTTGCAACTTACTTTCATATACCATATCTGCTTCTAAACTCTTTTCTTGCAGAGATCAGCAGATACCAGCAAGTTCCCTTTCAGGTACTTGCAGCCTATTTTTACATATCATGTCTGCTTCTAACTCCTTTTTGCAGAGACTAGCAGATTCCTGCAAGTTGTCTTCAAGTACTTGCAGCTTACTTTACTTTCATATCTGCAACTAACTTATCTTTTGCAGAAACAAGCAAAAACTTGCAAGTTCCCTTCAGGTACTTGAAACTTATCTTTCCCTTCATGCATACTACTTACTCTTCTTTTTGCAGAGGATAACAGGTGCTTGCAAGCCTCCGATAGGTACTTGCAAGTTATTATGCTTCTATATTTTCCTCTCATCTTCGTTTTGCCGAACTCAGTGGAAGACACACCTTCTTCGTTTTACAAAGGCAAACTCAGGTACACATAAGATGTACCTTCCATACATGCCTACACTAACTTTTTCTTTGTAGGAAAAAGACAGGCATTAGCAAACCCCTGAGAAGAGACATCAGTTTCTGTCTCTCCTTGCCACCGCCTTTTCCTTTGGGGTGGATCACGATTTTTGTGGGTATCCAACTTTTTTGAAGGTCCCTTCAGAACTTAAAAAAGTGCATGGATTATATTAACCCAGAAATCGGCGATCCTTCCCAAGGTTTCCAGCTCGCTGGTCGCAGCCTATTTCGAGTTCTCCCTGGAGGTCGTGACATCTTAGGATTGGCGGACTGGCTTCCCTAACTCCTCAATCTGCTCGGCTTGGGCGGCCTCAGCGGTCTGACCGCCCAGGTCTCCCCACTATCTTTTGCTCTGCAGGGCTCGCAGACTATTTCCTCAGTCCGCCCCTGTAGACCGCACTTTTTGTTTATCTAACCTCCCCAATCTATCCATCCAATAAGCGACCAACCTTTGCGGTCTCGGAATCCAGTCCGCCCATACTGCCATATTATCAAGCGGCCTGCCTCCAGGCCGCCCACCATCTTCAACAACAACTCCAGCTCGTCGTCAATCAAGAGTGGCAACCTATCTTCGGGCCGCCATTCAAGAGTGGCGACCTGCCCCCATGCCGCTAGCCAGTGATGCCTGCCTCCACATCACCAAGCATACGTGACCTTCCAGGTCTCCAATCCTAGGCCACCCAGCAGGGGCAGCATGATATTTTATTCAATAGATGGAAGACTTCAGTAGAAGGCGCGTCCTGCTTCTTCAGTCCTCCAGCTCCCCTAGTCAACCAACACCTCCGGCAGCTCACGGTTTCCAACACTTCTCCACTATGAGATGGGTGGACTCGCTTCTTAGTCCGTGGACATCAATGAACCCCAGTTTCTCAGCAGTGGGTGGCCTCCGCCATTCAGCCACGGACTTAGCGAATTTGCTATGTAACCCGCCATTCCTCAACCTCCATCACTCGCTTCCCAGTAGTGAGCGGATATCCCTCAGCTCGTACCCTTGGCGTATGCTTGCTCAACTCAGCAGGGGCAGACTCATTGCACAGTCTGCCACTTAGCTTCTAGCACCCGCTTCCCAGCAGTGGGTGGGTAGTCCATCAGCCCGCACAATATTGCTGCGGGCTCGATCAGTAGTTCGGGCGGACTCTTCTCAGTCCGCCAGCAGTAGGGTCAGACTCTTCCAAGCTCGTCATCAATAAAACCAGTTCCAGAAGGTATTCCCTATCCATGCGGCTTGTTGCGGACTCAGCGGACGCAGTTCTCTTCTCGCACAAGTTACCATCTCACCGGGGTAACCTCACCGAAATCTGTTACCTCCTTGGGCCTATAAATAGACCCTCTTGACTCTCATTGAGGGCATGCTGGATGCTGACATTGCCTCATGCTTGAGGACAGCCGTCGGCAAGCTCAATTCTTCAGACCCTACAGAATCCTTTTCTCAGTCTGTGTCCCCTCTTCTTGTAACCGTGCGGCCTGCCGGCCTTAGTTCCCAGTCCGCGCGGCCTCCTCTCTGGCACAACCTTTCCTTAGCTGTCAGCTTCCCCTAATGTGCACTTTATTTGATTTCTTGCAAAGGTGTAACACAAGCTATAACTCTCTACATTAATCAAAGGAAAGCCTGTCGCAAGAGTGGCATTTAAGTCGCTATGGGAGAAGTCTGTTGTTACCGCTGCTAGCGGCCCCCTTTCTTCTTCTCAGCTTAACTCTATTGGCATCAACCTGCAAGCACAACCGTCAAAGTAACTGTCTGCTCGATAGCTCCGGATCAACCTTCCCAACCAGCTCTGCACTTGGATCAACACCCTTCTCTCCTCTATCCCCTCAACCCTTGAACAAGCTTTTACTCCACTCTCGAGCACTCAGAAGCTTTTTCCTCTCTGTCCCCGCAAAACATCAAACTTATCACCTTGACCGTGAGACCGAACACCCCGTGTTAATTGTTGGTACCTACGACATCAACCACCCCTACTATTCCTCTCTTCTCCTGCCCATCGATTGTCGCGTATCAACATATATATGTTGTTATATCTTAGATCTTGATTGTGCTTCTGAGCTTCAGTTTTTCATGTTCTTGTTGAGATAGTATTGTTCTAGAGATTGCTAGAAGCATACGCGGCGAAGAGGTGATTGCGACCCTCATTGGCTCATCTATCTATCATATTACTCTCTTGAGTAATCCACCAAAGAAACGCGGTGACGGCGACCTGCAATAGGCTTATTAGTGTTAAACTTAGGAAACTCCAAACCAAAACCCCCTTTGTTTAGGTTAGCACTTGCAATCACTTTTTCAATAGCGAAATCATACTCCCTACTTGCACTCCTCGAGAGATCGATATTCGGGCATTCAACTCCTCAGCATTATTATTGACTACGATCGGTACACTTGCCGACGCATCATGTTTTTGGCGCTGTTGCCGGGGAGAGCAACCGTTGCATGTATTTTTCGTTTGAAAGAATTTGTAAGTGTTTTTGGTATTTTTGAAAGGATTTTTTGTGTTGTATGATAGATCCCAACTCTAGTGATAAGGTTGAAGATCTGGTGTGTGAGCTTGTAATCGCACGTGCGAGGCGAGCTCTCCTACGTGCTGCTGCTATTGAAGAAAGGATGGAAGATTTAGGCCAAGGTGGAAATGGTCAAGGTGAATGGGTTGTTGAGGGCCAATAGGTGGTCCACCACGCATTAGGACAATGTGTGATTTCACAACCCCTACTGTAGGAAGTGTTTACCCTGGCTTCGCACCGGCCATCATAAACAACCACTTTGAGATTAAGCTCGCCATTCTGAACATGATCTGAAATAATACTCAGTTCTCGGGCTTACCGAGTGAGGATCGGCAGCTCCATCTGGCAGAGTTCTCGGAGATTTGCAGCACATTCTGCTATGCCGGTATTTCTGATGACGTAGTAAAGCTGAGGCTTTTCCCATTTTTGCTGATGTACAAAGCCAAAACCTAGCTCGACACCATTACGCCCGGGACCGCTACTACTTGGGAGGCTCTTTCCTATAGGTTTTTAGCTAAATTCCACCTGGTGGAAAAAATTGTGAACGCCCGAAGGGAAATAGCTACCTTCTAGCAGATGGACCAGGAAACTTATCTGAAGCATGGGAGATGTTTGCTGACATGCAGAGTCGATGACCCCAGCACGGGTGTGAGTCATGGAATTTAGTTAAAATATTCTACTTTGCTATTAAGCCTAATTTTAGGGCTATGATCGACGCAGCAGCTGGAGGCACAATAATGAACCTATCTCCTGACGAGGCGTTAAGGCTACTTCGCGACACCGCCTACCATAATACTTATTTGACCGCCGGAAGAAATGCCCCTAGAGGGGCGAGGAATTTGTTTGAAGTAAATGTTGTGGTGCAACAAGTTGGGGCGAGCCAGCATACTTTGGATAGAAGGACGATGTTGACCAGATCGGCCCCTCCTTCATCTCGGTTTATGGACATATCGTGCCAGAGTTGTGGTAACCCCGACCACCATGCTTATGAATTCACTGCTGGAGAGACCTTTGTTGAGCCGTCAGGTATAACGTTTAATGAAAATGTAAATTTTATAAATAGTCAAAATCACACTGCTCCTTGTAATAATGTGTATAACCCCAATACGAGAAAGCATCCTAATTTCTCGCAGAATCAAAATGCTCCCGGTCAAAGGTGGCAGGGTGGCGAGCATCAATTTGATGCTCAAGCCCCTAGTAGCCAGCCGAGACCGCCTCATACTGGTTATAATCCAAACGTTCAAATGACTCGTAAGAGTGCACTTGAGGAAATGATGGAGAAGTTTGTGGATATAGCCCAATCTAACATGGCCACTCAAACCGCTTCCATGAAGAACTTGGAAACACAATTGGGGCAACTGGCCCAAGTGATCTCTGAGCAAACTCGCGGCACTATCCCAAGTGATACGGAGAAGAACCCCCGTGAGCAATGGAAGAGTGTTGGGGATGCAGAGGAGTGCAGTAAAAATGAAATGGCTGTTAAATGTGAGATTCATGCAGTGGAGATGATAGCTTTATGTGATTTTGGATCATCATGCAACATTCTTGCTTTGCAAGATGTTGAAAAACTGAATTTAAATATCGAATCTGATTTCCAGAAGTCACTGGTGCTAGCTGATGGATCGTTAGTAAAAACCGATGGATAGATTAAAGATGTGGAAGTGATTCTTAATGGGGCTGTTGTAGTCACTGACTTTCAGGTTTTAGGACCCATGGTAAATACATCGAAACACATCTTAGGGGTCCCATTCCTAAAAGCTAGTGAAGCTACATTGAAATTTAACGCGAGTGGTGTCACCTTAGCATCCAAGGTCGATTTGACTTTACCACCATCACATCCCCCTATAATTTCAAATGAACTTGGTGAACTTCTGAAATTAAATGTTTTGTTATCTAATGATTTATCTAGTGCTGCTGAGACAGGTTATCTACCGAATGAGCAAGATTAGGTTAAGAAAGTGGCAAAACCGCTGACGTTAACTGAAGGAGAGTCAGAGACAGAGTCACTCGACGTGAAACAAGATTCGATTGAGAAGAAACATGAGCTTAGCACGGATGTAAAAAGCGTGCAGAATACTTATTTAAAAACATCAATTTATCCGAACAAAGTTTGTAAGACTGTTAAATAGGTGACTTGGGTTGATCTTTCACCCACTACCGGTGAGGAAAGGATGCCCCCGGATGAGAAAGATAGGCGTGATATTGAATTGGTGGGTGTTGTTATGCCACCCTGGTGATCTCCATCTGTGGTTGGCTTCGCTTGGTCAGTGGATCCAGATGTTGCCTACCACCATCTCAATATTGATCCAAGCTTCAAGCCGGTACAATAAAAGAAGAGAGATGTGGCGGTAAAGCTTGTTGATCCAATCAAGGAGGAGGTCTCAAAGCTCCTCAAAGAATAGTTTATACATGAAATGCAATATCCTTCCTTGATATCAAACGTTGTAATAGTTAAAAAGCCAGGAGGGAAATGGCGAATATGTGTAGATTTCACGCGTTTAAATAAAGCATGCCCTAAAGATTTTTACCCCTTGCCTCGAATAAATTCATTAGTTGATTCTGCGGTAGGGTATTCTTTTATGAGTTTCTTAGATGCATTCTCTGGCTATCATCAAATAAGAATGCATAAGCATGACGTTCCTCATATGTCTTTTATTACAAAGAATAGTTGTTATTGTTATCTTGTGATGCTCTTCAGGCTTAAGAATGTTGGTCCCACTTATCAACGCATGATGGATCATGTGCTTACGGAACAAAAAGGAAGAAAGCTTGAGGTGTATGTTGATGATCTTTTGATCAAAAGCAAATCCTTCTCACTACACCTGTAAGATTTAACAGAGATATTCTCTACTCTATGGATATATAAAATGAAACTTAATCCTTCAAAATGTACTTTTGGGGCAAGTAAGGGGAAATTCCTTGGTCATCTACTTACTCCAGAATGGCTTGCCCCCAATCCTGATAAAGTTAAAGCCATTCTTGATATGGCCCCTCCCCGTTCACCTAAAGAGGTTCAGAAGTTAGGAGGGAGATTGGCAGGTCTTGGGAGACTAATCTCTCGAGTTGGTGGTAAGAGTTCTTCATTCTTCAAGACTCTTCGAGTAGCATCCATGTTTGAATGGACAGAAGAGTGCTCGCAAGCTTTTGAACAATTTAAGAAACAACTAACTTCAACGCCCTTGCTGCAAAGCCCCCGGTTAGGGTAAGTGTTGTTCTTGCACTTGGGAGTTGGCCCTGAGGCGGTCAGCTCAGTTCTTGTTCGAGAAGAGAACATGAGACAATTCTTGATTTACTATGTCAGCCACATTCTCCAAGATGTAGAAACAAGATATCCAATTTTGGAGAAGTTGGCCTTGGCATTAGTAATGTCTGCTCGTACACTTCGTCCCTACTTCCAGGCGCACTCAGTTCAAGTAGTCACTGATTAACCTTTGAAAAGCATACTGGAGAAACCAGAACATTCAGGCAGGTTGGCCAAATGGGCAATTGAGTTAGGTGAATTTGAGATCTCTTATGTTCCCAGGATAGCCATCAAAGCTCAAGTATTGGCAGACTTCTTGGTTGATACAGCAATATTCAGTTCTAATCAAGCAGAAAGATCACCTTTGGCATGGACCATCTACATTGATGGGGCCTCAAGCAGAAATTTCTCTGGAGCGGGAGCGGTTCTGATTAATCATAACGACATCAAGCTTGAGCAAGCTATCAAATTCTTCTTTCCAGTTACCAACAATCAAGCAGAGTATGATGCTTTGCTGGGAAGCTTAAGGCTTGCGAGAGAGCTGGTGATTGACCACGTTCACATAAAGACTGATTATCTGGTAATGGCATCGCAAGACCTCGGTAACTTTGAGACCAGAGAACTTATCCTGAAGAAATATATTGCTCTCGTCAAGATAGAAATTAGCAAGTTCAAAAGTTTCACCATTGAGCATATTCCAAGATCAGAAAATGAAGAAACAGATGTTCTTGCAAAATATGGACTTTCGTCAGGGGGAACAACCTCTGAACTCTTCCGCCTGGCAGTAGATGAAGAAGAGTTAATGCAAATCGATCAGAGCTCCTCCTAGATGGATCCACTTATTCTTTATTTGTCAAGAGGAAACTTTCATCAGTCGATCAAGGATAAGAAAAAATTCAAAATAAAAGCAACCTACTACTACTTGGTATCAGGTGTTTTATATAGAAATACCTTCTTGTCAACCATGGCAAGATGTTTCTCTGAAGAGAAAGCTCCTACTATTCTTCGTGAAGTTCATTCTGGTGAGTGTCGAAGTCACTCAGGAGTAAGGACTGTAGAAAGAAGGATCTTGTGGCAAGTTTATTTTTGGCCTACAATGAAGAAAGATTCTGAGGCTTATGCAAAGAAATGTGTTCAGTACCAAAAGTTTGCTCCACTTCAACATCAATCAGCTCAGTCGCTCAGATCAATTGCAACTCCTTGGCCCTTAGCAGTTTGGGGAATGGATCTCATTGGTCCTTTTCCCATGGAAAGTGGGCAACGATGCTTCATTATAGTAATGATGAACTATTTCATCAAGTGGATCGAGGCTAAAGCATTGGCAAAACAACAACTCAGGTCGTAAAGAACTTCATTTGGGGTGAGATAGTCTGTCGGCATAGTATTTCGATGGCAATAATCACTGACAACGGGCCACAGTTAAATAATGCTGAGATGGTTGATTTTTGCAAGTAGATTGGAACAGAGCTGTGCTTTGCATCAGTCCATCATCCCGGGAGCAACGGCCAGGTTGAAGCTGCTAACAAGCAGATTCTCAGCTTGCTGAAAAATAAAGTGCAGAATCTCAAAGGCAGTTGGGCTGATCAACTTCCTTTGGTCCTCTAGATCCTAAGAGCAACACCTTCATCTACAACTGGAGAAACCCCATTTAAGCTTTCTCAAGGTTCGGAAGTCCTTATTCTAGTTGACTTTGAAGTCCCATCACCAAGAGTTCTGCTTGCTAGACAAGGCTGGGAGGATTGGCTTGAGCTAAATAATGAAGAGATGAAATTCAGTTTAGAGAATATTGAAGAGGTCAAAGATAAGGCAACAATAAGGTAAGAAGAAATAAAGAGGAGAATGGCCCGGTACTTTGATAAGAACGTGAGGATCAAACACTCTGAAGTGGGAGATCTAGATCTTAAAAACGTTGACGCTGCTGAAAGATCCGGCTCAGTGGGGAAGCTTAATCCAAATTGGGCTGGCCCATTCATTGTCAAAGAGGTGCTAAAGAACGGGGATTACAGCTTGCAAACTTATGAAGGAGAAGATGTATCACATACATGGAGCTGAGATGATCTAAAGCGGTTCTATTCCTGAACCTCCTCCTCTCTTTTCCTTCATATGTAAACTTGTCAAAAGTTATTATTGATCAAAAGCTCCTTGCTAACACTTCTTCAAGTGCTTTTTATCTCTTAAACAACAACAAATAACACATTGAGCAAGGACGATTTCAAACGGTCCTATCCTTGAACCTTCTCATTTCTCTCTTATGTAAATTTTTCAAAAGTATTATTGATCAAAGAATCCATACTGACACTTTTTAAAGTGCTTTCTCTCTTTTGTCTCCTGAACAACTTCAACAGTTGACTGATATCAGGAGACATCGTCGAGTTCAGCTGGGACATCCCCTTGAACCGTTGTCATTAGAGTAACACTACAAAGACCATGTGTTGTAGGGAGATTTCGCACCGTGTAGTGTGAGCTTACAGGTTCAAGCGTGGCAGGCTACTGAATTTCGGATCCCGTCCAGTATCTAGCCCCACCTCTGCATTATGGAGGGACAGGGTGGGTGTTAGCTCAACCTTGCCTTAAAGGGATATTTTTACAACACTGATGATCGTGTGAGGAAAGTAATGCTGCTTCGGCCGCACCTGCCCACAGATCATCTCAGCTTATGACCTTCGAATACTCTTTGGTACCCTCAAGCAGTGCCTTCAGGAGGCCCATAGTCTTATTGTTCTCAAGGGAAAGCAATGCCACTCCGGCCACACCTGCCCAAAAGATCAACTTGTACTGTACTCCAAGCAAGAGGGCAGTAAACAATTTCGTTGAGTATACAGCTTTTGAGACCCTGTGAGGAAAGCAATGCCACTCCGGCCGCACCTGCCCACTTGGTCACACAAGTCTGTAGCTTATTCTTCACAGGAAACTGACAAGGCACGGACTGCTCAATTGTATCTGCACAGTCCGTCGGCTTTCATTGGGTTCATTTTATAGTTTTCGCGACCCTGCGAGAAAAGCAATGCCGCTCCGGCCGCACCTGCCTGCTTGGTCACTTGAACGATGAATCATTTCTATTCAATTAAGTGCGGACTATGAATTGGTATCCGCTTAGTCCACCAATTCTCTTGATCTTACAACTTTCGTGACCCTGCATGGAAAGCAATGTCGCTCCGGCCGCACCTGCCCGCTTGGTCACTTGAGTTATGAACCATCTATTTAACTAAGTACGGACTGTGAATTGATATCTGCCCAGTCTGCACGCTCGATTACCTTAGCAGGCCGCCAAAGCTATTTGGGTGATGTGACTTATAGTTTTCGTGACCATGCGAGGAAAGTAATGGGCACCGGGCGCACCTGCCCGCTTGGTCACTTAAGTCTGTAACCTATCTTGCTCAGGTCGCAGGTCTATCTACCATTCTCTCAGCTCGAAGTCTAACAATAATTCTCTCTGAGTCCGCAACACTTATTATCAATATTTTCTTAAGCTCGCAAGATTTATTCAGTTTTGGCCAAGGGAATTACGGACTTCAAATGGTACTCGACAGAGTCCGCGTTAATGTTCTATTATTTTGGCAAGTAACTTTAATCTCGTTCATGTTGCGGCGAGCTGTAATTGAATTATTTTCCAAGGTTATCTTTTGATTGGTAAGCTGAAAAATTAAATGGTGCGGATAGATCCTACAATGTGCGGATTGATCCACGGAGTTCGCTCATTCATTACACACCATATTGCATTCAAACAAGAAATAATCAAAGAACATTGCAGAAGACGCGAGTTGATCCAAGAATATCCATTTATATTTCATCAACATCAAAATACAACATTCATGAGATTGGCGGACTCCAAACTTGTGTCTGCTACCTCCTTTACAAAAAATAATAAAAATAAAATACATCTTATGTCGAAGACTTTTTCCGCTTCTTTTTCGCAGGAGCATCAGGGCTTGAATCTTCAATGTTAACTTTAGGAGTGTAGCCCTCCGAGCCGCTTCCTATACTGCTATCTGAACTTTTGCTGACAGCGGACTCGCTAGGCGAGCTCTGGTCAGTAGAGCTAGATGGAGACGTGTCGGACTCGACGGACTGATCTCCACCTTGCTGGCTTGAACCAGCATCAACAGCAACAACCTCGGCCTCACTGCCACCTTCCTCTTCTTCTTATTCCTCAACCTCATCAATTACTTTCTTTCCTTTGGCAGTCCGCTCCATGGCTGCGACCTGCTCCTCTAACTCAGGGAAGAGTTGGAGAAATGGCACGCCATCCACGCCCTCCTTTGTGAAGCCGCCGTCAACGAACCTCTCAATGGTGATCTCGACGCTCTCCTTCACAAAAGGGAGCGCTGCGGCCTTGAAATTTTCATTCCCCGGGTCATATGCGACCTGCAGAAAGGCAAAAAACATATGAGTCAGGTTGCCGCGGACTTCAATGGGAGACCGCTGCGAATACAAAGCTTATCGCTAACTTTTCCTTCTGCAGAGCAACTCTTTTCACTAACCGCTTATTTCTTTCTTTAAGCGCCTTTATCTCCTGCTAAAGTCGTTCGTTTTTTATAAGCAGGTCCCTGGTCAAGCAGCCCAGGAAATGATTGGTGACAACGCTATTCGCGTTAGCTTGCACGGCCATGAGGGGTAGCTCGGCAGGGGGCACTTGCTTCAGGTCACCCAAATTACACTTCCTATAAAGCGCGGAGATTGCGACGTGTGCGTGCCGTGATATCCTCGGGCTTCTCCATGATGGTAGCAAAATTGACAGGCGAACATGTTTATTTTTGCTATGCCAATGGATCATTGGGTTGCCACACAGATAATTTTGGTTGTTTCCAAAACCTTGCATCCCGAAGCTTTCAGAGGAAGAGTAGTGCGCAGCGGGATCGCCCTCTTCCTTCATATTCCTTGCGAGCTCCAGTTTCCTTTCCCTTGTATTGGCAGCCTCTAGATGGAGTAATCGAGCGGACTGAAAATATTTTTCTGAAAATATTCAAGGAAAAGGCGATCTTCTCAGATCGCAAGTATGAGATGAAGCTGTAGATTGCGATAAGAGTATTGGGCGTGAGCTGGCCCGACACCATCCCATAATGCTCAAAGACCTCTGCTGTTTTCCATAGCAGGGGGAAGTTGAATCCACTGTCAAAATGATCAACGGGCACCATGATCTGGGTTGCAGTGGAAAAGTTCAGTCATTCTTCGTCAGCTGGTAGGCGGACAAGCACAGGCGAGTCCTCCATGTGTTTTTCAGTGAAGGCCTCGAGATCAGCCACTATTAATTTGCATTTCTTGGGCTTGGCGGTGTGGAAGCCGAGTGCGGCATCAGTTCTGGTGGACACCATCTTCTTATGACATAAAGACTTCTGCTTCGTTCGCATTTCCTGCATAGAAGAGAGAATGGAGCCATATTTATAGCAGTGGGGTCTGACAGCTTTTCAGCCAGATCGTGCAATTTGATCATGCAGTCCGCCAAGCTCGCACCAAATTCAGTTTTCATACAAGTAAAAAAACACATTACAGACAGAAACTCAAGTCCGTTCAGTTCGCTGTTTCCAGTTTTTTAGGCACCTGCCAAGCATACTTCAAAGCATAATTTAAGCGGACACAACTTCAGTCCGCCAAGCTCGCAACATTTTCCACCTGCAAATTAATTCACACGCATAGTTCAAATCAAAGAAGCGGACACAACATTAGTCCGCACAGTTCACCACAATCCAGCACAGAACTCAAATCACTCAGGCCGCAGCATTATTCAAGCAACAATGCAATCATAGTTCATACAGCACATAGCAGCAGAAAACAAAGAATTATTTAGGCAAACAAATTATAGATCAACAAAACAAAGTTCACTAATCTTGCGACCTCAGCGGTCTATATTCTTTGATCGCACTGACCCCTTCATTTTATCTCTGCACAGGTGCGCCGCCTGATCACTCATTTGAAGAACTTCGCCATACAAATGAAAGATATGGCGATGCATGGAGTTAATAGTTTGATGAATATGTACGGCCACCCGATCGACCCGGCTCAAAGGAACCACGGGCTCAGTTGTCGGCCTTGGAATCTCGTCTATCGTGGGCTGGTTGCCTTCAGCTGGGGCCGAAAACTCTGATGGATCAGCGCTATCTGGCAATCGCGACCTTTCTACCGACATCTCGGCAGCGTGCTTGCCCTTGTCCTCTCGCGCCAGCGCCAAGTATTTTCCTTTGTAGAAGCGGGCTTCATCAACAAACTGCTTTTTCTCCTTATCAGACCTCTCCAGCACCCTTGAGATGTTGGCAACCTGGTCCTCCAGACCCTTCTCGTGCTCTACCCCCCTCTTTAACTCAGCTTGAATTTCTTGAATTTCATCTTGAAATTTCTTCGCTAACATTGCAATTTTGTCCATGCCGGACTACTCATCTTTTGCGGCTCATCAAGTGAGATCGCGTCAGGTGCAGCATCTGGCATATACACGATCTCGCCAGTCTCAACAGAGCCTTGTGGAGATCTCCTTCCTGCAACAAAAAAATCCAAGATCATATTCAAATCCAGGCCACAGCAGACTAAACATGCATAGATAAACGATCACTTTTGGCAAAGGCCGCAATGAGCTGGCGACTATCAAACACAGGTCGCCTTATCCTCTCTGGATTAAAGGCGCTTAACTGCTTCCTCCATTCACGATGGATTCTGGCTCTCTTCTCAGCCGCCGAGCTCGTCGACACGACAATATCTTCAGTTTCGGTGATAATCTTAATTGGCCTTGACTTCCGTTGCGGCGATCTGTAAAGCCACTGACGCTTGAAGTATTTTGGCTCCAGTTGAAGTTTACCTGTCCGCAGTAGTTCTGTAGCAACTCGCAGATCCTTCGCTTGCTTGTTCGCGGTGATCTGCTTCGAGGCCGCCTCAAATGACGCCACATGAGCGGCGATCATCTCTTTTTGCTCGACAATCATCCTCTTCAACTTCTCCTGCTCTTCTTCTTCAGTGGCAGATATTGAGGGGTTATCGGCAATCTTAACACCCTGGATTTCAACCTCGGGCTGCAACACCTCCAACAAGGATTGGTTTATGAGATCAAGTTGCTCGACATCTATGCAGTTCAGTATTTTGTTAGTTGAAAGACTGACCGTTGAGAGGGAATTATTTCCCGGGATATGGGCCCCTGGTGTAACGAGGCCACCTTCAGAGACTTCCTTTTCCCACGGCCTGTGCTGCATGCTCGCAGCCCTAGTCCGCACGGAGATGTTCTTCTCCTCGGTCGCCCGTAGTTTCTTCTCAACCCGCTCAGCAATGATGGATTTATCCCTCTTTCTCTTCTTCCCAGAAGAGCCTCTTTTCTCAGAGGAGTCCGCGGCAACCAGCCCTAAGTCCGGCTGACTCTCGCAGACTACTTCTGGGTTTGCAGCAACTAGTGTCTTTGATGAAACCCTCTCTCCGACTTCCTCTCCAACAGGTCACCTATCTTGATCAAGATCAATGTGATGGAGACGACGACCCTCAACATGTAGAAGACGGTGATGGCATGCTTATAGAAGAACTTTCTCCGCCTCCAAATAAAGACTCGCGGCGCCGTGATGACAATGTGGAGCGTCGCAAAAATATCCGCCCTCGGCGCAAACCAATTTATTAATAATTATTAATAATTTATTAATAATTATTAATAATTATTAAATCATTTTTTATGTTTATTTAATTTTCATGTAATGCCTAAAACCATAGTTATGTTTTATTTTGTCTATTTGGTAGCCAACTATCATGATGTAAGCCTATATATAGACATGTATGGCTCTCATATTGATTAGTGAAGAAAGAAATTGAATTGAACCCTAATTTTCCCTCTTGAGAATTCTCCTCCTCCTCCTCCTCTTAATTTCGTCAAAGCCCTAGCCTTCCTCTTCCTAGTTGCGACCTCTACTCTTCCCTTCTCCCTCTCTCTATCGGCCAAGCCCTAGCCTTCCTCTTCCTAGTCGGCCCTCTCCTTTCCCCTCTCCAAAACCGACCACTCCCCTTCCCCCTCCAAGCCGCCGCCACCTTTTCTCTCTTCCCCTATATTCAACTCTCGGCCGCCCACCTCTACAACCAACCCAAGCCCCTCTACCCACACTAATCCGAACGACCACTCAAAACCCAATCCCGACCAGAACCACATCCCCACAAGTCCGACCAGCCATCTCAAGGAGAAATCCGACCACCACCCTCTCTCTTGGTAGTTAGGCCAAGGTGTTTTACAACAAGGCTTAGGGAATCTCGACCAAGGTATGAAGCGACGATGGCAGACGAATTTCCTCTCCATCCGGCATAACTCCGACGGAGCCGTTGAAGAGCGATTCAAGATAGATAATCGAAATTATTCATTCTGATTTGGGTAACGAAAAAAATTCTACCTTCGTGTGTTTCTCTTCCTAGATATTCTTGTGGTGGAAATTCTTGGCATTGAATTTATAATTGTCAATTAATCGTGGTTTCTTCGATTGGTTTGTGTTTATCTTGATTGAATTAATTTTTCAAAAAGGTTTGGCGAACCTTCATTCTCTTTTGTTGGGAGAGATCTACCTTTTCTGAATCGACACTTTTTGGTAGATCTCTTTGGGTACAACCATCGCTCGATCGGACCGTGTTGGTCCTTTTGGCCGGAATGAATATTGGACTATCGCCTCTATTCAATCCTAATCGGTTTGGCTACCTGCATGCAAGTATATAATTGATAGAATTAAGTAATGTAGTGCTGCGTAGAACGATTGTGCGAGTATAGGATTGGATCGAAGAGAGGTATATGTGCTAGTCCATAGATTTAATTCATCGTCAACGTGTTATCCTGCATCAATTTGGTATCAGATGGAGGTTCACATCAATTTCCTAATTGGCACCGTCCCCCTTTTATTATTTTGTCGACACGCAGTTGTCATGCACATTTATTTATGAAAATTACAACAACAAAAATTTTGGTCTGCCAATAGGGGCCTATATTTTTATTTTTCAGCAAACAAAATCATAATTTTTTTAATAATCTCCATATTTTTTTCATGAAGAAAATAAAAAATATATATATTTATTACCTTAAGTAATTGGCGGGAACAATTACATCTTTGAAAATTAAATAGGGTCAGGTTCTTTTTTTCATTGCATGTGCACAAGAATCGGATTGAGTATTCTCTCCGGATCTCACTATTATGGCCTATGATGTTCACGTTTCCATTTTAGACTATTGGTATGATAAAACCATGGCTAATCACAACCTAGCCTTACCATCATGTCGTAAGAATTCTATTCTTCCCCAGACTTATCTTCATACTAAGAGTGAGATATTCACCTATGATGGTTATGGGGATCCTAAATTTTGTAGAGACTGGCTTAAATGGGTAGAAATCTATTTTGATTATCAAGAATGGGATGGCCACCAAAAGGTTAACATCATCCGAAAGCAGTTAATAGGTCGAGCCTGCGTGTTTTGGTTAAACAAAGAACGTCGTGTTAGTAGCTATAGATATGCTTGGCCGCACATGTGTAGCCTACTCTCGGATCAATTTGATCTCGCCTACCTACGTACTAATAACACCACACCTGTTAGCAAGAATGGTTTCGACACAAGGACCGTATCTGCTTATAGGAGTGAACCTATGCCTCAGGATAGTTCCTATCCCCATAGAGGTAGTAATACCCAAAGTGTGCCTATTCCCACCTCTAGGGAACATAAGTCATTTAGACCCAAAAATTTGAACTCGAAAGAGGTTGCTGCTAGGGTGTATGCTCCTTTAGCCTCGACATATAAGCCCCCTGATATAGTGACTGATACCCATGAGGATACTGATGTAGATGTGGTATCTTTTGATCCTGAGGATGCTGATGTTGATATATTATATCTGGATTCTGAAGATGACAAGCTAGGTGACAGTATTCCTTCTCGTACGATAGTGCCTGATGGGTCTGATGATTCTGAAAGTGAGGGAATCCATAGTGATTTAGAAGACGATGTATGGGATGATTACATTTCGATTTGTGAGAGTATTTCATTACTTATTACTTGCCCTACTAGCTTGTGTCTGTTCATCCTAGTATTGAGTGCCCTCTCCAGGATACAATCCCCATCACATTAGAGCCTATGATTATACCCACTGAGACTTCATCTGACTTACCTGAAGTGCCTGTGAGTGAGTATTTCTCTATTGTCATTGATGACCCTGACTTAATGGATGTCCTGATTGCTTGGGAAGTCTCACCTTATGTGGGAAGGTTATGTTTGGATGATTTTAGCATTGCAAACCCGAACGATAGTTATTTGATGTTAACACCAATGTCTGAAGTTTAATCTGAATTTAAAAATTCATCAGGTTCGATTTTGCCCATTTCTGAGACCATTACTGATCCTGAATTGAATGACTTGTGAAGTGTGTTAGAAGAAATTGCAAATGAGGAAGTGGTATTTTTGGATGATTCTTTGGTATTACCCCCGGCTGAGAGTTCATTGATATTATCACCGATAGTTGAAATCAATTCTGATTTCGATTTTATTCCGGGTTTGATTTCACTGACCCTTCCTCCTATTTTTTGCCCATAATAGTTAGCATTTTCGGACGTGAAATCGGTAGTCCTAGACTGAGTTGTTGTGATGCGCCCACTCTATTAGTTCCTACATTGGCATTGTCCCAGCACGTAGATCTTAGTAAGTTGAACACGCTAGTTTTTCGTCTGTTCACCGCACCACGTAGATCTGACTACGCGTCACATTTGACTATTCCTTTCTCTGTGTGTCCGGCTACGGTTCTTTCCCCGTCTGTTTCTTCTTCTTTAGCTATTGTGCCTCTTGATGAGGTGTCTCCTTCATATAGTTATGTACCATACCCGGTCACACACATTTGTCCACCTCCTTTTGATGACCTTCATTCCCACCCATTAGTGACCACGGTTAGGCCCCATGAGTTGTATCACTCGCACATCTTTTCACACCCGGGAGTGTACAACTCTATTATTTATGATGAGCGGTTCCCCTTGGCATATCTTCATGCCAAGCGTGAAAATGTTTAATATAAATTTAAAACTGCGAATTTGGAGCCAATGAAAGTCATCTTTGATTATAAGGCTCCCGTGCATCCTGACTTAACCCCTATATCCTCCGTATTTGGGTTGAGTCATGTAGCACGTGGGTTCACACCTCACATTAGTAATATACTTAGGCGCACTTTTAAAAAATTACTCAATCGAGTTGCGTCTTATTATTATTCGCATGCTAGTTACTTGACGAATGAGATCGTGCACGGATATAAAGCACACGTGCCTTTTAACTTGATTTCGGTACAATTGTCTTATAAGACAAGTCAACTCGCACAGGTTTATGCCTCTCATGTTCATAAATTATATAAGCACATTAGTGAAGCGCTAACCATACAAATGACATTTTATTAATTTCATGCTAGCTTACATAAAAAAGTGTCTCACTATATTGTTGGCGATTTAGTTTTGGTGTGTCTCGTCCCTAAACGGATGCTTTCGGGCACTATAGAAAGTTGGCGAGTTGGCGAGCTGGTCCTTTTTCGGATATTAAAGAAATTAGGAGAATACGCATATCATTTGTATTTTTCCACTGATTGGGGTATTGCCCCGATATTTATGTTTCTGATTTAACGCCATATGTTTCTCCACCACTTGAATTATCTTCCCGTCCTTTTGAGTCCACTATGTTTTCTTATGGTTTGGGTAGTGAGCTTGTTCCTGGATCGCTCTCTTAATTGATCTTCACTGGAGATATGTTGGTTGTTGATGTAGAAACTTGTTTTCCTTTATTGTCTAATGCCTTTCCAAGATTCCCCAAGACCACATTTTTGCATGACAGGATACTCCAGGTTGAAGTGCTCTCCTCTACATGTGGTGATGTTTTCCACTACTTGATTCAATGGCGTGATCGACCGGCCTCCGATGACTGGTTTCTTGGATCAAAGGTGGCTCTTTTAGATGTTTCTCTCCTGCGTTGGTGTATTCAGACCAACTCATCGTTGATGAGTACTTTTGAGCGGGGGATGAATGATGAAGATGAAGACCCTCAACATGTAGAAGACGGTGATGGCATGCTTATAAAAGAACTTTCTCTGCCTCCAATTAAAGACTTGCGGCACCGTGATGATCATGTGGAGCGTCGCCATAATATCCGCCTCGTCGCAAACCAATTTATTAATAATTATTGATAATTTATTAATAATTATTAATAATTATTAAATCATTTTTTTAATTTTATTTAATTTTCATGTAATGTTTTATTTTGTCTATTTGGGCTGCATGTAACCAACTATCATGATGTAAACCTATATATAGACATGTATGGTTCTCATATTGATTAGTGAAGAATGAAATTGAATTGAACCCTAATTTTCCCTCTTGAGAATTCTCCTCCTCCTCCTCCTCCTCTTAATTTCTGCCAAGCCCTAGCCTTGCTCTTCCTAGCGGCCACCTCTCCTCTTCCCTTCTCCCTCTCTCTATAGGCTAAGCCCTAGCCTTCCTCTTCCTAGCCGGCCCTCTCCTTTCCCCTCTCCAAATAGACCACTCCTCCTCCTCCTCCAAGCCGCCGCAACCTTTTCTCTCTCCCCTATATTCAACTCTCGGTCACCCTCCTCTACAACCAACCCGAGCCCCTCTACCCACATTAATCCGGTCGGCCACTCAAAACCCAAACCCGGCCAGCCTTACATCCCCACTAGTCCGACCAGCCATCTCAAGGAGAAATCTGACCACCCCCCCCCCCCCCCCCCACTCTCTCTTGGTGGTTAGGCCAAGGTGTTTTGCAACAAGGCTTCAGGGATCTCAGCCAAGGCATGAAGAGACGAAGGCGGACGAATTTACTCTCCATCCGACGTAACTCCGGCGGAGCCGTTGAGTAGCGATTCAAGGTAGATAATTAGAATCATCCATTCTGATTTGGATAACGAAAAATTTCTACCTTTGTGTGTTTCTCTTCCTAGATATTGTTGTGGTGGAAATTCTTGGCGTTGATTTTAGAACTGTTAGTTAATCGTAGTTTCTTTGATTGGTTTGTGTTTATCTTGATTGAATTAATTTTTCGAAAAGGTTAGGCGAACCTTCGTTATCTTTTGTTGGGAGAGATCTACCTTTTCCGAATAGACACTTTTTGGTAGATCTCTTTTGGTACAACCATCGCTCGATCAGACCGGGTTGGTCCTTTTAGCCGGAAAGAATATTGGTCTATCGCCTCTATTCGATCCTAATCGGTTTGGCTACCCGTATGCTAGCATATAATTGATAGAATTAATTAATGTGGTGGTGCGTAGAATAATTATGCGAGTATATTATTTGATCGAAGAGAGGTATACGTGCTAGTCTGTAGATTTAATTCGTCATCAACGTGTGAGCCTACATCACAATGATAGGCTGCTGGGCCAGTGAATAAACTTTGGCTTCGTTATTCATATGGAGTATGACCGCTGAGTTCGCGGTTTTCTGATTGTCTGCAGTCTCAGGCGGATTTAGCGTCTTGTCTGCACTCTTTGATGGGTTTACAGAATGAGATGCATTGCCATCCCCTATTTTCTCGTGTGCAGGCTCATCACTTTGGCGGACTGCTTCCACAACCGGTTTCTTGCTCTATGAGCTTTCTCTAGTAGAGAGGCAGGCTCTCCTCTCATCACCACCTTTTTGGTTTTCATTGGCGGCTTCAATTTCTCATCCCTTGAAGTGAGGCTACCAAAGAATGCGCCAAGTCTCGCCATGCCGGACTGCAAAGTGGAAACCACAAGGAATGAGAAGTGACCCATGGCGATGACAACTTTTGGCAAAAACAGAACCTCTAGCGATATTTATAGCGCTGACATCATTAATGAGGCTTGCGGACTCGGCGGTTAAGCAAACATTTTCGAAGTTTCCAGAAACTTAAAAATGTGTGGGGATTGTGTTAACCCCAAAGTCTGCAACACATGCAAGGGTCCAAGCTCAAGTCAGGGGCAGACTTGGTTTGGCAGTCTGCCCAGATCGTCAAGTGTTAGCAGAGGACTCCATTCTGCCAAGATTGACAAAGCTCTTCTTCACCGGACTCACATCTGCAGTCCGGCCAGCTCGTTCTCAGGCAATTAGCACTGGATCGCCCTGATCTTTAGGCGGACTCAAAGTTCAATCCTCCCATGCCACGGCCCTCCGGCAGGATCTCGCCTCGCAGCAACAGATGGAAGCATCAGCCCGTGAGCCCAGTCCTCCCCTCTTGCGCGGATTGGCGTGTCTTTCTTTTTTGCTTGCTGTCACCGCTGCCTGGTTCTCCTGTACCCCGGGCAGCTAGTTATTTTAGCCCTACCCGTTTGGGCAGGCCCCCTAACTATAAATAGGGGTAAGCGGTGTACCCAAAGCATACTGACTCGTGCCTTGAAGCCTACGTGTTAAAGGTTGTGGACTCGAATCTCAATCTTTGCGGTCTCCGACTTGCTCTGCTCTTACACTTTGCCTTTACTTGGCTTGTAATCAACCCTATAATCAAACTCATTTTCAATCAAAGGAAAGCCCGTCACAAGAGAGGCATTCAGTCCGCGACTGGTGAAGTCTAGAGTTTCCATGGCACACGGCTCTATTGTTCTTCTTCTCTCGTCCGCTCAGTAGATTGCTACTTGCAGTTGCCTTCTTCCCTTCCATTCCCTGGTGCTCGTAACATTAGCTGGTGGTGCTCGACTCCCTTTCTCTTTTCTGCATCAACAAAAGAGTCGCCCCAAGGCTCCCTCATCATCTGCGTCGAAGCATTCACTCTGAATGTTAATAGGCCCTAGACGGCATACATCCTCAATCTCTTCACATTGCAAGTAGGCTTCAGCCACCTCCTTTCCCTTGGAGGTGGACGGCTTGAAGAATCGTATTTATTGTCTAGGTCCTTCATCTTGCCCTCGACAAGCAGTCTCTCCATCAGTTGATGAAGGGCTTTGCAATCTTCAGTCAAATGACCCTTCTCTTTATGGAACTCGTAGAACTGACCATTGTTCCTTGGCCTCCACTCTCTTGGAGGTCCATGCTTCTTTTCATCTGACCTCCTTTGTAGGATCTGGATGACCTCATCAATGTCAAGTCCCAGATCTGCAAACTCCTCCACGGAGTTGCTATTATGTTGCCTTGGAGCAGGTAGATCATCTTGAATAATAGGAAGAGCTTGTAGCGGTAAGGCGGGAGTGGCGGCCAACGACAGTCTCTACTCGCGAAACTGTTGATGGCCAATTAAAGGTTTCTTGTGGCGAAAGATTCGCCCCCTCTGAGAGGAGGCTGGAAGTCGGGCCGAGGAGGCTTGTTGTGATGATGAGAAGCAAAGGAAGAACTGGCGGCATCCCTTCCTTCAGCCACCGCTGTCAGGGATGAAATGTATATCAGATTGGCATTCTCACCTTCGATGAAACGGTTGACCATAACAATAAACTCTTGGTAAGTTGTTGGCGCTTTGGTTGTTGCTTTGAACTTCAAGGGGCCTTCCCGAAGTCCGTATATTAAGGCACCTTTGTAGTAGTCGGGGTTCACATTCCTCACCCTCTGGATCTCCTTCTGAAAGCGATCAACGAATCGAGCAACCGACTCGTTATCCCTTTGTCTGATATCAAAGAGAGCAGCTAGTCCAACCTTTCTCTTCATGGAGGTAGCAAACCTCAGCAAGAGCTCGCTATGGAACTCAGCGAAAGAAGTGATTGTGCCCAGAGGTAGCTCATAGAACTACCCTTTAGCCTGTCCATCGAGAGTGGTAGCTAAGAGTTTACATTTTATGCCATCGGAGTGGCATCTCAATGCAACAGCCACTTCGAATGCCTACAGATGGGAAACAGGATCAGTCTCCCATAAATAGAGAGGAAGATGAGGTTCTCTAAAGTTATTTGGTACTGACTCCCATCGGATTCGAACAACAAAGGGAGAGGGCGTTTCAAATTCAGCTGGATATACGTGGCGGACTGGAGCAAGAGCATCCACGAGCTATGCGGACAGGGGGTCTTCGAAGTCGAGCTCACGCGCAGGACAGCCCCTGGACTCCTTCCTGAAGAAGTCCATCAGAGAGGCGAACTAATCTTCTTGAGGCTGCAGAGGAGCTGCAGACTGAGCTGGATGGAGAGGCTGAGATGGAGTAACTGCTGGAGACTGTCGAACAAGAGTTCGGCGAGCTGGAGTCTTGTGGACTGGAGTGTACGCGGGATCTGCTGCAGCCTGGGGAGCAAGCCGCTGCGTTAGCACGAGCAAAGCCTGACTGATGGTGTCCAAGCGCTGGTCGGTATCCCTGCGAGATTGTTCAGCCTCCCAGCGAGACTGTTCTATTTCTTCCCATAGCAAGTCCTCTGTCGAACTGGAGCAGTCTGAATGGCAAGCTCGGTGTTCTGACATTCTGTCCGCTGATTTCAAAAAACTACTTGTTCTGAAGGTCCCGTGTTAACTATTGATGCGCAAAAATGGAGAGTGGAGAGCACCACCAGCTAACGGTTCGAATACGGGGGAAAGGATGGGAAAATAAGCGACTACAAGCAGCTATCTACTAAGCGAATCAGAAAGAGAAGAGCCGTGAACCACGACAACACCAGACTTCGCCCATCGTGGCCTGAATGCCTCACTTGGGACGGGGTTTCCTTTGATTGCAAATGAGTTGGTTAAAGGTTGAAAGGAAAAGTGCAAGAAGCTGAGCAAGTTGGAGACCGCAAAGCTTGAAATTCGAGTTCGCAGCCTTTAACAGGTATGCTCTAGGGCTCGAGTCAACATCCTTTAGGTGTACAACCTCCCCCTATTTATAGGTTCGGGGGCCTGCCCAAACGAGCAGGACTAAAAAAACCAGCTGCCCGGGGTACAGGAGAACCGAGAAGCGGTGACGGGAAGCAAGAAGAAAAGACATGCCAGTCCGCGCAACATGGGAAGACTGGGCTCGCGGGCTGGAGCTTCCGTCTGTTGTTGCAAGGCACAATCCTGCCGGAGGGCCGCGGCCTGGGCGGACTGTGCCTTGAGTCCACATGAAGAGCAGGGCGATCGAGAGCTGATCTCCTGAGGACGAGCTAGGCGGACTGCAGAACCCAGTCCGCCGCTGAAGAGCTGGATCTTGAACGTCGATTCTTGACGATTTGGGTAGACTGCCAAACTGAGTCTGCTACTAATGGAGCATGCGACCATGGAACCTTGTACGTGTTGCGGACTTTGGGGTTAACATTATTCTTCGTTATACTCTGCTCTCTTACTTTCTTTATTTAATGCGTTACCTTTGATATTATCATATTGCTGTTGTACACCTTTATAGTTTTGATATATCTGTGCTAGCTTAGGTTCGCCGCCATCTGCTTTGACACTTCTTCACCTCAATATCTTCCCTATCCTACTTCCCGCAGGGTGCCTAGGAGTCGCGGGGGTAGGCGGTGATGATAGCTGGCTTAGTCTTTTGACTAACGGTCGGTGGACCATTATTTTTCAGGGGCTCTAGATGGCAGACAGGCAGCAGACGGAGAGACAGCACCAGCAGAGCACGGTGCACATGGAGATGGGCTAGTCTAGCACAAGAGCACCTGCTTCTAACTCCGTGAGTGTTTAGTTTGTTAACTTTCCTGAGTGACCTTGTAGTGAGGATTCTGATGTACTAGGTATAAGCCCATTTACCTTTTTGTTCATCTTTTTTGATACTCTTTTATTATGGGACATGTTGTGATTCATGCTTATTACTTATATGTGATATGTTTTGTGTACTTGACATTTACTATCTTGTTTTAAAAGCTTCCGCATCTTTGGTGATACTGTCTGTTGGCAGGGTTGGCGTTTCGTAGTGACTACCTTCCGAGCGAAGATGTCACTACGAAACGTTGATTCTGGGCATAAGACTCGGTAGCGTAGTAAAAAATGGGGTCTTACACCAGTCACATCACTTGGAATACATGTCCTATCAATGTTATAAGGACTAACCGGCATACATGAACTTAAGCATACATCAAATACAACACTGTGTATATCATTGACATATTTGACTTCCTCAAATCTGGGACATTGTGTGCAATGGACCAAACAATCTCCCCCTCTTTGAAGAAGTCAAAACCCTCAATAAAATTAGTTAATGACATATATAACATATGCAACAATAAAATATTAACTTGGAAATTAAACTTATAACAAGAGAACAAGTTATAGTTACCACACTTTGTTTTATCCCTAGTAAGATTTGGGCTAGGTTCACTAAGTTAGGATCATATGACCCACAATGTATAGCCAGCATCATAGTTGTGTCCTAGAGTCTAGGCTAAGTCCTTAGAGTCAACATCACATGGACCAGCTATTAACAAGACTGCCAGAGATTCACTACTTAGAAGATTTCAATACTCTATAAAGTGAGTTTGACATTCGTCGAACTCAGGTCGACGATTGTCGTGCTCAGCTCGACAATCTCAGAGAAAATTCTCTGAGCTGAGCTCGACGAACTTTATTCTTTGGTCGACGAATCTTTGGATTACTACTGTACAACCCCGTGTTCACCGAGCGGGTCCCACCAGGAAGATCGAGCAAACCGACCCCGCGGCCCGCACCCATGCAACAAACAGGCGTGCGGTAAAGGGCTGGTCCACTCCCGCCTAGTTCGAGCGAGCGAGCCGGACGAGACGACTCCCCACCCCTCCGACTCGCTCAGAGAATCGTCGGCCAGAGCAGGGGGCGCCAATCGTCGAGCCGGTACTCGCGGAGGGGCTCGGCGACCTGCGACCTGCGAGCCGATCGGAGTGTCGCGATCGCTACCAGTCGCCCCTACACGCGACCTGGTCGACGGTCCGCCTCGGCAGAGAACTGGCGGGTTCCCACGGCCCGGCTCGCGTTCGCCCAGGAAGGATAGGCAGGCCGCTGGAGCCGGGTCGCACCCGCCTCCCGCGAAAGGGAATTAGAGGCGAGCTGACTCCCCATGGGTGCGAATAGCTCCTCCAGACAGCGGAGCCACGCTGTTGGCAGACCAGGTTGGACTGCGCATAGCTGCTCAGGACAGCGGAGTTTGGTTGTTGGCAGGCCCAACCCAGGGCTTTTTGGTATTTTTCGGGTCAGTTCTTGTTATTGGCAGTTCAGTTTCCAAAAAACTATAAATAAGACCCAAGGGGTACCTCAGAGGGCACGCTTTGAGTGCCTCCCTACTCCCGTTTTCAAGTGCTTTCTGAGGGTACCTTAGCCCGGCTTCTGGCTAAGGAGGGGAAGCGCTCAGAGATCTTCCGGGTTTGTGGTGGGACCTCCCTGCCAACCCCGTGTTCGCCGAGCGGGTCCCACCAGGAAGATCGAGCGAACCGGCACCGCGGCCCGCACCCATGCAACAAGCAGGCGTGCGGCAAAGGGCTGGTCCGCTCCCACCTAGTTCGAGCGAGCGAGCCGGACGAGATGACTCCCCACCCCTCCCGCTCGCTCGGAGAATCATCGGCCAGAGCAGGGGGCGCCAATCGTCGAGCCAGTACTCGCGGAGGGGCTCGGCGACCTGCGACCTGCGAGCCGATCGGAGGGTCGCGATCGCTACTAGTCACCCCTACACGCGACCTGGTCGCCAGTCCGCCTCGGCAGAGAACTGGCGGGTTCCCACGGCCCTGCTCGCTTTCGCCTAGGAAGGATTGGCAGGCCGCTGGAGCCGGGTCGCACCCGCCTCCCGCGGAAGGGAATTGGAGGCGAGCTGACTCCCCATGGGTGCGAATAGCTCCTCCAGACAGTGGAGCCATGCTGTTGGCAGACCAGGTTGGACTGCGCATAGCTGCTCAGGACAGCGGAGTTTGGCTGTTGGCAGGCCCAACCCAGGGCTTTTTGGTATTTTCAGGTCAGTTCTTCTGGTTATTGGCAGTTCAGTTTCCAAAAAACTATAAATAAGACCCAAGGGGTACCTCAGAGGGCACGCTTTGAGTGCCTCCCTACTCCCGTTTTCAAGTGCTTTCTGAGGGTACCTTAGCTCGGTTTCTAGCTAAGGAGGGGAAGCGCTCAGAGATCTTCCGGGTTTGTGGTGGGACCTCCCTGTCGAGCCCTTGGGTCTGTTTCTTCTTGCCTTCTTCGTTGTTTTTCTTGCAGGAGCAAAGTAAGCGCGAGACCACCCCTTCCCCAAGGGTCGAACTCCACAAGAGGCCGGATTCTGGTTTCAACATTTTGGTGCGGTGAGCGTGGACAGTGGTCAGTGCAGAAAAGCTTCGGCGAGCTCAATGACGGGAGGACAAGGATCTGACAGGAAGGACTCACCCCCCCCCCCGCCTCTCGCAACGGTGGGGATGTTGGAGGACTTCAGGAACGAGGTGCTGGGCCTCTTCAAGTTCGCACTGGGCGCACGGGCCGAGTGCTCGACTCCGGCAGCCCAGATCGCGGCCGCCCCCTCTTTGGGCGAGGACGCTCCTGGCCGGCGAGCTGGAAAGGAAGTGGCCGAGGAAGGCCGAGGGTGCGAGCTCCCGGGGCGCGAGCTCTTCCCCGGCTCGGCAGGACGAGGCAGGTTCGGCGAGTTGGGCTCGCAAGACTCGCCGGCTCGCCCAGTGGGGGGGGGGGCAGTCCCTTCAGCGAGCTGGTCTGTTGGAACACCCTATTACTAATTTGGGTCAGGATCACTATGTCTCTAGGAATCAATGCTTGACCTCCTGTATAGCTCTATAGGTCAATTAGAATTGAGTCTAAGGGTTAGAAGTCTAGGTTTGGAAGCTGCCCTGAAGACCAGAACTTTCTATTTGGAGACTAAGTCATATCGTGGAGCTCAGCACGAAGATTCGTCGAACTCCGATCGACGATCGTCTAGCTCAACTTCGACAGATCGTCGAACTCCATTCGACGATCGCTGAGCTCAACTTCACTATATCGTCGAACTCCATTCGACGATCGGTGAGCTCAGGTCGACGATTTTGACTCTGCTTTGGATCTTTATCTCTGAGCTCAGTTCGACGATCATTGAGCTCAGATCGACGATATTTTGCTGCTGTATATTTCCAGATCGTTGAGCTCAGCTCGACGATAGCAGAGCTCAGTTCGACGATTTCAGATAACTTCAAGGATGTTTCTAGATTCAAATTCAAATCAGTTAAGGAGTTATTCTGCAATTAATTCAGAGATTTCCTAGCTATTTTCATTCATTTCTGGACAACGTTTCAAGGGATTTTTCAAGGAATATTTCTGTGGACTTTCCTCCAGAAGAGATTGTGCAATTAAGGATGCAATTAATGCAGGCCAACGGCTATACTTGAAAGAGAATGTTATTCTATTCTATATCAGAGAATAAAAGAGAAGAATTTTTTTTAATCACATATAGAATACAGATTACAGAGAGATAGACACACAGTCAGACATCATATACTGTCTCAAAGAATTCTCAAGAACACTCATCCAAGGAGATCAATCTTTTCAGAAATCTTCAGATCTCTTTAGTTTCAAAGTGTTCAAGGCCAACATATTTCCAGACTCCAGACATTCAACATTTCAGCTATTGCTGAAATCATCTATTGCTGGAGTTCAATCTTTGAAGGCCTATCACCCTCAGCAAAGCTTTTCTTCCTGAAGATCTCAAGGATTCAGGGGGAGCTTTGACATCAACAATCCACATAGTCTTCTCAGTTGTTTGAGAAAGAGAAGACTTCCATCACTCTCTCACCCCCTCTATGTAAAGGGTTTCTCAAACTCCCTTCAAAAGTTTGAGCTTGGTTTTTGAGCACCTTGTCAAAAACTCATTGGTGGCAAGACACCTGATCAAAAAATCTACTTTGGTTTTTGAGCACCTTATCAAAAGCTCATTGGTGCCCAGGACACCTGATCAACTCATCCTGCAGTGGATTCCTACCTAGGGTGGTAGAAGAGTGGATGTACCCAAGTTTAGGGGAACCACTATATTTCCTTGTGTCTTCTGGTTTTGCTTGTGTTTATGTTTGTTTCTGGCCTTGATTTTGCTGTGTTTAGCTTTTCATTAACTTAGCTCTGTGATTAGATTTTCAACTGCTTCCCTGCTCACTCTTATTACAACAATTGTTGTAAAAAGTTTCAAAGCACCATATACTCTATTCACTCCCCTCTAGAGTGTATCAGATCTAGTTGCACTTTCAATTGGTATCAGAGGGAGGTTGGTTAAACATACCATACCTGATTGGTTGTACAGGCTAACACCTGAACCCAAAGATCCCAAGTTAGATGTATTTTTCTTTTGTATTTTATTATTAGATTTTGTTTTCACAAATCATGGCCCAAAATAAAGATTATGCTAGCACCAGACCTCTAGTGTCCAATCTATCCAAGTTTGCACTTTGGAAAGTAAGGATTAGACTGTACATGAACTCTATTGACGAAGATATTTTTAATTCTGTTTTGATAGTATGTCCAAGACCCCCAGAGAACACAAGTACAAATGATGTTCCACCTCCATCAGGAACAGATGTTGATATCAAGAGATGGAAGGTAGCTGATGCCAAGGCTATGAACATCCTAGCCCAGACAATGTCAGATGACATATTTCAAAAGGTGGTTGAATGCAATTCAGCAAAGGATATTTGGGACAAACTCTCAGAAATAGTCTCAGGCTCAGCTGATGAGAGAATGGATAGGAGATCTCATCTCATCTCTCAATATGAGAATTTCAAAAAGGGAGAAACTGAGTCAGTGGGAGACATGTACAACAGGCTAAGTCTAATTGTCAGTGAACTCAGAACATTGGACAAAGAGATCTCTCTAACTGAACTTAATGACAAGATCCTAATGTGCTTCCCCAGCACTTGGGATTCAAGAATCTGGCCAATTAAGGATGCCAGAAGTCTGAATGAGATCACTACTGAAGCTCTGTTGGGTAAGCTCAAATCTTATGAGCTACTCATCAAAAATATAGAGGAAGAACAGAAGTCTGCCTCACCAGCCACAAGAAAAGAGAAGACCATAGCCTTCAAGGCAACTAAAGATCTGCCTGAAGATAAAGCCACAGGAAATGATGAACTACTCAGTCTGCTGGCCAAAAGATTTTACAAAATGGCCAAAAAGGATTTCAGAAGGAGATCATACAAGGAGCAGGATAAGCCAAGGTATGACAAGTCCATTAGTAATAATAAAGACATTATTTGCTTTGGTTGCAGGAAACCAGGGCACATAGTCCCTGACTATCCAGAGAACAAGAACAAGGATAGAAGGGACAGGAAAGAAAGAAGAAAGGAGAAAGACTCCAAAAGGAATGACAATGGCAAAGCCTCATCAAGCAAAAACAAACATACAAGAAAGGGGTTTGTTGCTGAATCCTGGAGTGAGACTGAAGAAGAGTTAGAAGCCTCATTCAGTTCCAGTGATGATGAAGATGATGCAGAAGAAAAAGAGTTCTGCATGATGGCAATCAATGCCTCACAGCACAATTCAGAAGAAGAGGAGTCAGAGTCAGACTCAGAGACTCAACCTGAAGAAGATCAGGTAATTGGTTCTTTTGATTTTATTTCAGAGGATTTTAAATCTGAATTTAAAGCACTGTGTTTAGACCTGCTAAAGTCTGAGAAAGAAATTATCTCTCTCAGAAATCAATTATCTGAACACAATACTTTAAAGTCAGAAAACCTCAAACTCTCTCAGAAGTTGGAGTGTTGTAGGGAACAGATAGCTTCACTGAAAAGTGAGCTCTCTTAGGCCAAAAAGCTTGAAGAATCCCTTAATGGGAGAAGCATCAAGCTGATGGACATCACAAGCACAGTGAACTCCAGATTCAACAGTACACTGGGCTTGGGTGCTTCATCCAGCCAACCTATAGTTCTAACAACTCCAATCAAATTCATTTCTGACAAAGGAAAGGGAGTTGTAGAGGTTGCTAGGAAAAATTCTGATCTGCCTCAGAAAACTAAGTCCCAGCAGAAATCGTCGAACGGAGATCGACGATTGCCGAATGAAGTTCGACGATCGCCGAACGCAGCTCGACGATCTCAGGCACAATCGTCAAACGCAGATCGACGATCTCAGCCAAAGTCGTCGAACGCAGGTCGACGATCTAAAATACCTGACCTCAGCCATAGTCGACCATCGAACGGAGCTCGACGAACTGACCCAAGATCGTCGAACGCAGCTCCAAGATCGTCGAACAGAGGTCAGAGCTCTGGAAAATTTTTCAAGGGCAAATCAAAATTGAATCCTAAGGGTCCTTCATCCCAAATCTTTAACCCTTATACTGAATGGATTATACCTCCAAGGATATATCATCCTGAAGGATATAAGAGTCAACCTGGGATGTCTTTCATTTCAGAATTAAAGGTTATCAACCTAGGCCCAAGGTAAACTGGGTCAAAAACAAATGAATTGTCTTATGTGCAGGTGAAGACCTATCCAACATCTAACCAGCAATGGTACTTGGATAGTGGGTGCTCTAAGCACATGACAGGGAACAAGGACAACCTCACATCCTTCAGAGCCAAGATTGGACCCAAAGTTATCTTTGGTGATTCAAACTTTGGACAGACTAAAGGATATGGTGCAGTCTAGATTGGATCAGTAACTTTCAAGAAGATAGCTTATGTGTAAGGACTGAAGCACAATTTAATTAGCATCAGTCAGCTGTGTGATGAAGGCTACCAGGTGACCTTCAGCAAAGCCTTATGCAAAATCAAGTCAGAGGACAACACAGCTATGTTGACTGGTAAAAGAAAAGGTAACATCTATCTAGTAGATTTTCTTTCAACTGATGTAGATATCTGCTTGTTCAATTCTATCTGTAGACCAAATATTTTATGGCATAAGAGATTAGGACACCTAAACCTTAGAACTATTGCTAGGCTATCCAAAGACAACCTTGTTAGAGGACTACCTTCTGGCCCCTACAAGAAAGAAGGACTCTGTAGGGCTTGTCAATTAGGCAAGCAAACTAAAAACAGCTTTAAGTCACTTAATAAGAGTGATTCACTTAGGATATTGTATCTGTTACACATGGATCTTTTTGGACCCATCACAGTACAAAGCCTAGGAGGGAAATCTTATACTTTAGTAGTTGTAGATGACTTCTCTAGATTCACTTGGGTGTTTTTTCTAAGGAAAAAGTCTGATAACTTTAAGTGTCTGACAGAGTTTCTCAAATGTATACAGATTGAGTTCAATACTCACATTGCTTTGATCAGAAGTGATCATGGGACAGAGTTTGATTCTCTTCTTATGCAAGAGTTCTGTCAGAGTGAAGGGATCAGGCATACTTTCTCAGCTCTTAGAACTCCTCAACAAAATGGGGTAGCTGAAAGGAAAAATAGAACCCTTATTGAATCTACCACTACATTGTTGTCAGATGCTCATCTACCTCTATCCTTTTGGGCAGAGGCAGTGAACACCTCCAACTATATGCTGAATAGAAGTCTGATACATAAACTAAAGGGAAAGACTCCCTATGAATTACTCAAAGGGAAGAAACCTAAAGTTGATTATTTTAGAGTCTTTGGTTGTATTTGCTACATTCATAACAATGACAAGAAATATTTAGCAAAATTTCAAGCCAAAGCTGATGAAGGAGTGTTTCTGGGATACTCCATGATCAGTAAGGCTTATAGGGTCTATAATAAATCATCTTTAAAAATTGAGGAATCTGTTCACATTTCATTTGATGAATCTAACATGTCTTTCAAGGAGAAGATTTCTTCTACCATAGAACCCTTGCAGGAACATTCTCTAGTTGAAGACTTGAACAAGTTACAGGTTACTCAAGAGGATGAAAGCAGTGAAGATGAAGAAAATGCTCAACATATTGAAGAACAACTTGAAGAGCCAGTTGTTGTACCACAAGAGGAAACAACAACACAGGTTGGTGAACAATCAACACCCCATATTGATTTAGTAACATCAAGAGACCATCCAATTTCCCAAATAATTGGAGAAATCTCAGCTGGTGTGCAAACCAGAAATCAGGTCAACCAAAACCTGTTGCACACCTGCTTCCTATCTCAAATTGAACCTCAGTCCATTCAAGATGCAGAGCAAGATCCACACTGGATCATTTCAATGCAAGAGGAGTTGCATCAATTTGAGAGGAGCAAAGTATGGGAACTAGTGACAAAGCCTAAGGATCACTCCATTGTTAGAACAAAATGGGTATTCAGAAACAAGTTGGATGATCAAGGAGTAATTATAAGAAACAAGGCAAGGCTAGTTGCTCAGGGCTACTCTCAAGAAGAAGGAATTGACTACGACCAGACCTTTGCACCAGTTGCAAGATTAGAAGCCATCAGGATATTTTTAGCTTATGCAACACACAAAGGCTTCAAGGTATATCAGATGGATGTCAAAAGTGCATTCCTAAATGGAGACATCAAAGAGGAAGTTTATGTCAGACAACCTCCAGGTTTTATCTCTCCTACTTTTCCTGATTATGTTTTTAGATTGAATAAAGCATTATATGGTCTCAAGCAAGCTCCTAGAGCATGGTATGAGACTCTAGTATGCTTTCTTTTGGAAAATGGTTTTATAAGGGGTAGAGTAGACCAAACTCTTTTCATTAGAACCCATAAGTCCCATACCCTACTAGTACAAATCTATGTAGACGATATTATTTTTGGTTCTACTGACTCCAAATTGTGCAGAAGGTTTTCTAACCCGATGCATTCTAAATTTGAGATGAGTAGCATGGGTGAGCTATCCTTCTTCCTAGGATTGCAAGTCAAACAGCATGCTGAAGGCATCTTTATTTCTCAAACCAAATATGCAAATGAGTTGGTGAAGAAATTTGGTATGTCTGAAGCATCTTATATGAAAACACCCATGCCTACTAATGCTGTATTAGATGCTGATGAACATGGGAAACCTGTTGATCAGACAACATATAGAGCAATGATTGGCTCTTTACTGTATCTTACAGCTAGTAGAGCAGATATAATGTTTGCTACATGTATATGTGCTAGGTTCCAAGTAAGCCCTAGAGAGTCACACCTAACACTAGTAAAGAGGATTCTCAGGTATGTTAAAAGTTGTCCAAATCTAGGTCTCTGGTATCCAAAAGATTCAGTATTTGATTTAACTATATTCTCTGATGCTGATTATGCTGGATGCAGAATTGACAGGAAAAGCACCAGTGGAACTTGTCAGTTCCTTGGTGACAGACTTGTCTCTTGGTTTTGTAAGAAACAAACATCTGTGTCAACTTCAACTGCTGAAGCTGAGTATATGGCTGCAGGCAGTTGTTGTTCACAAATCTTGTGGATTCAAAACCAACTCCTAGACTATGGCTACAATTTAGAGAAGTCTAAAATCTTTTGTGACAATACTAGTGCTATCTTTATAGCTCAAAATCCAGTCCTCCATAGTAGGACAAAACACATAGAGATTAGGCATCATTTCTTAAGGGATAATGTTGAAAAGAATAAAATTGAACTACACTATGTCCCAACTGATTTGCAAAGGGGAGATATTTTCACCAAGCCATTGGATGAAAAGAAACACACTTTCTTCCTAAATCAGTTAGGAATGTTAGATGGAGGAAGTCTTAAATAATATCCAAGATTTTAAAAGCTTAAAAATTGACCAAGGCTAGGCAAACATTTTGATTTTTCTTAGTGTCTAGAATTTTTCTGAACTCTGAACTGCGCTCGACGATTTGCCCCAAGATCGTCGAACGGAGATCGACGATTTACTAAATCGTCAAACTGAGTTCAGCGCCTCTCAGATAGTATGAACTATCTCTTCCGGTCAACGATCGTCGAACGGCGCTCGACGATTTTGTTCTCTGAACGATCGTCGAACGGAGCTCGACGCTCTCCAATATCGTCGAACGGAGATCGACGATGTTGAAGACTCTTCAGATTCCTTTAGAAGCCTCGATCGTCGAACTAAGTTCAACGATCTTTCCAATTCTGCGTCGAACCCTAATATAAAACTCATTTCCGCCGTCGTTCTCTTTTGCGCTTTCGATTTCTCTACAAGAATTTTCTTTCCCTCCAAACAGCTCTACACTTGGTCGTTTTGTTTGTTGAATTTTTGCAGGTACCCATGGCTGTGTCAGTTGCTGTTCTTGCTGCTATGAGGTTTGATGCTGGTTTTGACATCGACATGGAATCATTCAGCACAACTGACCAGGTTTTTCAAGATATTCTGGGATTGTTCAAAGACCAGAATCTGACAGCAATAATGACCACCAGGATCAAGCTGGCTTCTGATGAGATAAAGGAATGGGTTTATACTGCCCACAATCAAGATAACTCCACCATTGTTGGGTCTATATCTGGAACTCAGGTACCACTAACCCCAACAATTCTATCAGAAGTTTTTGAGTTGAGGAATGGAGAAGATACTGCTGACTTATCTGGAGATGAGTATTCTGAACTGCTTGCCAGAATGGGTCATTCAGAGGGAAACCCTAGCAAGCTCTTCAAAAGGAACCTGTCTGTAGAATATAGATTCATGGCAGATGTTGTTGGGAAAGTGCTACTGGCTAAGCACTCTGCCCATGATACAATTTCAAGGTATCAGCTCTGCCTCATGGGAGCTCTTGTAGACAAGAAGAATCTGAACTGGGGAGAAATCTTCTTTGACCTCATCAAGAAGAAAATCAACAAAAATTTTGTTAACTTTGGGAGGATCATTGGAGTGTTTCTGCAGCACAGGTGCCCTGCCTTGCTGGTCTCCTCTGGAATTCATATAAATGCCTCCAAGAGACTGTCTTGTGCCCTCTTTGGAAAGTGGGACAGACAAATCAGCAAGCCCAGCAGGCCCTCCTCCAGTACTCCTTCAGGCACAAGGACTCTAAGAGTCACTCCTCCACAGGTCTCTGCCCCTGCAGATAACCTGCCTGCTGTTGTTGCCTCTGCTCCTCCTCCTCCAATTCCATCCCTTCCCATACCATCTACCATTCCAGCTCCATCCACCATCATCATATCCAGCCCCTCTCCAACATCCACCCCATCTCCAGTACCCATTCTTCCACCACCAGAAGAACATTTCCATCCATTATTCTCCTACCCTCCACCAGATGTCACCTCATCACCCTCCATTCCATCCTTCACCCTAATTGATGATTCCTTTATGGATGATTCCCCATCATCTCCTCCTGAGTTACCCTCTTCCTCCACTTCATTTCAAGACCTTCTACACCAAATCATTGACCAACCAACATTCACCCCATCTATCTCCATTCCCCTGTCCTCCATTTCCACCTTACCAACACCTCAGCCATCCATTCCACCATTCTCCATCTCTCCTCTACCAGAACCCTCAGCTGCTCCTATAGCTTCTACCTCTGCTCCAGTCACCCTTGAGCAAGTAGACCTCCCAGCCCTTGTTGACAGGCTGTATGAGTTGCTTGCCCCCAAGCTCTCTCTGCTGTTGGAGACCTCCTTGGCTCCACTACACCTGTCAGTGGCAGCTCTCTCTGCCAGGCTCTCTTCCCTCTTCCCTCAGGAAGCCCCTACAGCAGTGTGCCTTGATCCAGACTTGTCTGAATCTAGGTAGGGGGAGATTCCATATGAAGTGAGTCTTCATGCTGCTGCTGTTGCTGCTGCTGCTTCTGTGACTACTTCTGTAAGCCTGTCTGTTGCTGCTGTTACTGTCTTTGTTGCTTCTTCAGCTCCTCCTCTTGCTGCTGCTGCTGTGCCTCAAGCACATAGTCCTCCTGCTGCAATCCTTGCAATAGACCTCAGGTCTTTGCTATCAGATTTTGATCAGTTCTACTTCAGCTGTCTGCCAGAGGTCAATGCTGTCCAGCCTCCAGAGGATCTATCCAAGGCACTTGTGCCATTTTCTTGCTGTGACACTAGCATTATCACCTCTTTTGTCAATTCAGTTTATGTTGCTGCCTCTTCTGAAGAAAGCATTATTGTTGCTTCTACTGCTGCTGAGAATGTTAATACTGCTGCTAAAGTTTCTGTTATTGCTGATGAACAAATTTCCAAGGAAATTCTGATGTCAGAGGCACCTGAATTTGAGCCTTCTGCAGTTTCTGATGTTATTCCTGCTGTTGATATTGTTGTTAGTGAATCTGTTTCTGCTATTGTTAGTGAAGCTGTTGCTGCTGCCACCTCTCCAGAGCCCATAGTTGCTGCTGTTATTACTGCTTCTACTACATCTGCTGTTGTTACTACTTCAACACCTGCTACTACAACCTCTGCCTCATCTGCTTCTGCACAACTCAAGAAGGATCTGATGAAGAAAATTGATGCTCTCTATGATGACCAGAGTTCTGAAAGTGATGAATTTAGAACAGACTCTGATGACTCTTCTGCTACCATTGCCAGGAAAAGAAAGGCAAGGAGCAAAGCCATGACGAGGGTACCTCCTGCCAAGGTTAAGGATAACAATGATATTCCATATTACATTCTACATGACTGCCCTATTACTGAGCACTGGATGCAGTACTCCAAGAACCAGCTGAAAGCAATGAAGAAGAGGAGAAAATATGAGAAGGGCTCCTCCCAATTCCAGCACTCTCATCCTCCTCCACCACCTCCTCCTGATGCAGGTGCAGGTGGAAGCTCTGCAGCTCAACCCCCAGCCAGAAGTCAGGCCCCCTATCAGCCTCATGCCAGATCTTACAATAGGGGAAGCCAATCAAGGGGATCTCAATCTAGGAGAGGAGGATATAGAGGAAATCAAAGAGATCTTCAAGTTTATTCCAAAGGGTACTCAAGGCAACACCCATATTCTAGGGGAGGACAAATTTCAACTAATACAACATCTGGTCCTTTCCCTTATAAGCTGAAAGAAACTTTGTCTGTCAGGCCTTCTCAAGACAATCCCTCCAACAGATATGAACCACCTATACCTTTTGAGGATCCTGAAAATAATCCAGCTGCTTGGACTGCCAGATTAAAGGAATTAGCTGCACTGGATCAGATTAAAAAGGCAAGAGAGCAAGGAAAAGTTTCTTCCAACATTTCAACTATGTCTGAACAGAGACAGAAAGAGCTAGAGAGATATGCATCAAGTAAATTCTTTGATTCTGACAGATATATGGAATTACATCCTGAAGCTGTAGTTCCCAGGCCTAAAAAGCAAACATATTTGGGTGCAGCAGATGATACCAGATCAAACAAAGAAGCCCTCAATCCTAACAGAGAGATTAAACTTGTTAAGGGTAAGGAAAAGAAATGATATTGTAAGGTGACATTCTCTGATTTCTGATTATCTGGATGATATATATTTCTGTGGTTCTGCTATGTCTAGCTTGTTGTTTTTATGTTTTGCTGATTGTTTGTTGTTATTTAAATTTTTCCAAAGTCTGTAAATAGTAATCCTAACCCAAATAGGGGGAGATTGTTGGAACACCCTATTACTAATTTGGGTCAGGATCACTATGTCTCTAGGAATCAATGCTTGATCTCCTGTATAACTCTATAGGTCAATTAGAATTGAGTCTAAGGGTTAGAAGTCTAGGTTTGGAATCTACCCTGAAGACCAGAACTTTTTATTTGGAGACTAAGTCATATCGTCGAGCTCAGCACGACGATTCGTCAAACTCCGATCGACGATCGTCTAGCTCAACTTCGACAGATCGTCGAACTCCATTCGACGATCGCTGAGCTCAACTTCACTTATCGTCGAACTCCATTCGACGATCGGTGAGCTCAGGTCGACGATTTTGACTCTGCTTTGGATCTTTATCTCTGAGCTCAGTTCGACGATCTTTGAGCTCAGATCGACTATATTTTGCTGCTGTATATTTCCAGATCGCTGAGCTCAGCTCGACGATGGCAGAGCTCAGTTCGACGATTTCAGATAACTTCAAGGATGTTTCTAGATTCAAATTCAAATCAGTTAAGGAGTTATTCTGCAATTAATTCAGAGATTTCCTAGCCGTTTTCATTCATTTCTGGACCAAGTTTCAAGAGATTTTTCAAGGAATATTTCTGTGGACTTTCCTCCAGAAGAGATTGTGCAATTAAGGATGCAATTAATGCAGGCCAACGACTATACTTGAAAGAGAATGTTATTCTATTATGTATCAGAGAATAAAAGAGAAGAATTTTTTTAATCACATATAGAATACAGATTACAGAGAGACAGACACACAGTCAGACATCATATACTGTCTCAAAGAATTCTCAAGAACACTCATCCAAGGTGATCAATCTTTTCAGAAATCTTCAGATCTCTTTAGTTTCAAAGTGTTCAAGGCCAACATATTTCCAGAATCCAGATATTCAACATTTCAGCTATTACTGAAATCATCTATTGCTGTAGTTCAATCTTTGAAGGTCTATCACCCTCAGCAAAGCTTTTCTTCCTGAAGATCTCAAGGATTCAGGGGGAGCTTTGACATCAACAATCCACATAGTCTTCTCAGTTGTTTGAGAAAGAGCAGACTTCCATCACTCTCTCACCCCCTCTCTGTAAAGGGTTTCTCAAACTCCCTTCAAAAGTTTGAGCTTGGTTTTTGAGCACCTTGTCAAAAGCTCATTGGTGGCAAGACACCTGATCAAAAAATCTGCTTTGGTTTTTGAGCACCTTATCAAAAGCTCATTGGTGCCCAGGACACCTGATCAACTCATCCTGCAGTGGATTCCTACCTAGGGTGGTAGAAGAGTGAATGTACCCAAGTTTAGGGGAACCACTATATTTCCTTGTGTCTTCTGGTTTTGCTTGTGTTTATGTTTGTTTCTGGCCTTGATTTTGCTGTGTTTAGCTTTTCATTAACTTAGCTCTGTGATTAGATTTTCAACTGCTTCCCTGCTCACTCTTATTACAACAATTGTTGTAAAAAAGTTTCAAAGCACCATATACTCTATTCACCCCCCTCTAGAGTATATCAGATCTAGCTGCACTTTCATGGTCTCCTCAGCTCCCGTCCCAGATGGGTTCAGGGAACCCGAGATGTCCTACTACACCGGAAAGGGGGACCCGGTCCAGCACGTCCAATGGTTCGAGGATGTGGTCTCCATCCGTCAGATGTCGGATGGATTCAAATGTCGACTCTTCGCCATCACCCTCCGGGAGAAGGCAAGGGAGTGGTTCCACCAGCTGCCGGCTAGTTCCATCTACTGCTTCGAGGACTTGCGCCGAGGGTTCATGCTGAGGTTCAATACTTCGAAGAAGAGCAAGAAGGAGTCCGAGTCCTTGTTCCACATTAAGCAAGGAGTGAACGAGACGTTGGGGAGCTACGTGGACCGATTTCAGGAGTAAGTTACCCAGGTCCAGGAGATGTCGGGCCATAGTCTGATGATGGCCTTTACCCTAGGCCTGCAGCAGGGGTTCTTCCGAATGGAGCTGAAGAGAGTTCCCCCTCTCTCCTATGAGGAGTTGATGGAGAGGGCGGCGAGAGAGGTCGACGGGGAGGCGTCGAACCCGGAGTTTGCAAGAAAGCTAACCAGGTGGGCCACAGAGGAAGAGAAAGAGTCGAGAGGAGGAAAGACACAGGAGGAGAGAAGAGGGGAACCTAGGCAGAGGGAGCAGAGGCAGCTGCAGTGGAAGCAGCAGCCGAGGTGGGTGCACCAGGAGCCCGACCGTCGGCTGGGCTAGAGACCTGAATGGCAGGGGCAAGGGCCGCCGAGAGGATACTATGGAAGGGGTCACCATCAGGGGAGGCAAGATCAATTCCACCCTCTGGGCTGGAGGCAGGGCCAGAGGCCCCGGCTCCCCGATCAGGAGGAGGCCATGGCCATAACTTTGGGAGCAAGGAGGGGGATCATGAGGAGGAGGAGAAGGGAGGTCAGGGTAGAGCTGCCCTATTGTGACTTCCATCAGGAAGAGGGGCACGCAACGGCCACGTGCCCCGAATTCTTGGAGATGAGAGGGAATAGGGAGCGGCAGCAGCAGCAGCAGGAGGCGCGGCAAGAAGTGAGGATCGAGGAGGTCCTGCCTCGGGCGGAGGAGGATCGTTGCGAAGACCGGGTAGATGTCGGGACCCGAGGGGGGATCGGAGTGATCCACGGGGGAGTAGGGATCGAGGCTTCCCGCAAGGCAAGTCTCCACACCATGTACCGGCGGAGCATCGCCTCTACATCCCAAACCCCGCCACCGGAGGAGAGGATCACCTTCTCTAGGAGTGATATGTCAGACCACGAGGATCCGTTCTATGATGCACTGGTCATCAAGGCCGCCATCGAGAATTTCACCGTCTCTCGAATCCTCCTGGACAACGGGAGCTCCGTCAACGTCGTCTTCAAAAAGGCGTTTGACGCAATGAAGGTGGAGGCTAAGAGGGTGCTGGCCTCAGACGGGCCCTTGTTCGGGTTCTCAGGAGAAAGGAAGGAAGTAGAGGGAGGAGTTGGCCTCCATGTCACCTTGGGGGGGGGGGGGGGGCAGTCCCGAAACAGCAAGTTCGTCATTGTGGTCGCCCCCAGCAGCTACAGCGCCATCTTCGGGAGGCCTCTTATCAGCGCCTTCCGCTGCGTCCCCTCGTCTTTCCATCAGTGTTTGAAGTTCAACGTTGAGGGGGTCCAGGTCAGGGTCAGGGGGGACCCAAAGGTGGCGCGGGAGTGTTATGTCACTGCGGTGAACACCATCTCTTGGCAGGAGAGAGCCAAGGAGATGGGACGGAGGATGGAGGAGGTCGAGCAGGAGGCAGGAGAGGAGGAGCCAGAAGTGAAGGACCATGCAGGAGAGGCGGCAGGAGTAGATCTGGAGGAGGTGGCCGAAGTGAGGGGAGCGGGAGAAGAGATGGAGGTAGAGGTCCCCATTCCAAAGGAAGGGGATGCTGAAGAATGGGGGAGGAATCCAGGCTGGAGGCGGCAGAGGAAGTGGTGGAGCTGGAGGTGCTCACCCGGGGAGGAAGGATGGAGAAGATTCGCGTCAGCGGAGGGCTGACCCCGGAGGGCCAAGGCAGGATGCTGGAGTGCATCCAGAAGAACGTGGACATCTTCGCCTGGAACGCCGCGGAGATGTCGGGGGTTGACGCCGATGTGGCTTGCCACCGCCTCAACCTGGACCCGGGAACACGCCCCGTTCAGCAGAAAAAGAGGTTCACGGCAGACAAGCTGGCGGAGCCTATCAGGGAGGAGGTGGCAAAGCTTCTCAAGGCTGGCTTCGTGTCCGAGATTCAGTACCCCGGCTGGGTCTCCAACGTCGTGATGGTTAAAAAAGGAGACGGCCGATGGAGAATGTGTATCGATTTTTCCTTACTTAATAAAACTTGTCCTAAGGACTGTTATCCTTTGCCTCAGATGGACGTGCTGGTTGACTCTGCCGTCGTCTTTTTTGTAATGAGTTTTTTAGATGACTTTTCAGGTTACCATCAGATCAGGATGCACCCCCCGGACATCAAGGATGTCTCGTTCATCACAGGGGATGGCTGCTACTGCTACAGGATGATGTCATTCAGGCTGAAGAATGCTGGGGTCACCTACCAAAAAATGATGGATAGGGTCTTCAAGGAGCAGAGGGGGAGGAACTTGGAGGTGTATGTGGACGACCTCATGATCAAAAGTCGGGATGTGGACTCCCACCTCCGGGACCTGGAGGAGACCTTCGCCACCCTGCGCAGATACAAGATGCGGTTGAATCCCCTGAAATGCGTCTTTGGGGCCAGCAGGGGAAAGTTCTTGGGGCACCTCCTCACCCCCGCGGGGGTCGAGCCCAACCCAGATAAGGTCAGGGCTATCTTAGAGCTGGGGTCCACGCGGAATGCGAAGGAGGTCCAACGGCGGACGGGGAAGCTAGCAGGGCTGAGTCGCTTCCTTTCTCGGGCAGGGGAGAAATGCTCCCCCTTCTTCAAAACACTGAGGGGTGGCTAGAGGTTTGAATGGACCAGGGAATGCGAGGAGGCATTCTAGGCCCTCAAGGTGTAGTTGACACAGGCTCCGCTGCTCCAAGGGCCGAAGGAGGGGGAGGATCTGTTCTTATATCTCGGGGTCGGGGCAGAGGCTCTGAGCTCCATCTTGGTTCGAGAAGAGGGAAAGAGACAGCTCCCTATTTATTACGTCAGTCGGGTCCTGAGGAAGGCCGAGCTCCGGTATCCGATCTTGGAGAAGCACGGATTCGCCCGAATCATCTCGGCTCGGCGGCTACGACCTTACTTCCAGGCACACTCAATCCGAGTGGTGACTGACCATCCCCTCCGCAACATCTTCGAGGGGGTGGAGCATTCAGGCCGGCTGGCTAAATGGTCGGTGGAGCTGAGCGAGTTTGATGTCTCCTTCGTTCCGCAGCTCTCGATCAAAGCTCAGGCGATGGCCGACTTCCTGGCCGACTACGTGGTGGAAGTAGCGGAGGAAGAGCTCACCCGCCCGACTCCTTGGAAAGTGAGGGTGGATGGAGCCTCAGGGAGGCATTCCCTTGGAGTGGGGGTGGTCCTAGAAAGCCCTCAAGGGACTTGAATAGAGCAGACGGTGGTGGTGCACTTTCCCATTACCAACAACCAGGCCGAGTACGAGGCCGTGATAGCATGGCTGCGCCTGGCCAGGGAGCTGGGGGTGCTGGATGTGGAGGTCCTAACTGACTCCATGGTGGTGACTTCCCAGATCAACGGCGAGTTCGAAGCAAGGGAACCCACCCTGAAGTCATACTTGGCCAAAGTTAAGGGGGTCATAGGCACCTTTTAGACCTTCTCCATCCGACCCGTGCCAAGGGAAGAGAGTGAACATGCTGACCAGCTAGCAAAGCATGGTCCCCGGGTGGGGGGCACCATCACCGACCTGTTCCACCCCTCCATCGAAGAAGGGGAGCTCATGGAAATCAACCAACAAGCTTCGTGGATGGATCCAGTAGTAGTTTTCCTCTCCACGGGAAAATATCCGGAGGGGGTAGACAGGAAGAAGCTAAGGCACAAGTCAGCTTACTACCTCCTCAAGGACGGGCAGCTATACAGGAAGACCCTCTCCAGGATGCTGGCTCGCTGCGTGGCCAAGGGCGAGGCGCAGAGGATCTTGGATGAAGTCCACTCCGGGGAATGCGGGAGTCACTCCGGGAGTCGGACCCTGGAGGGAAGGATAGTCAGGTAAGGGTATTTCTTGCCCACCTTGGGCCGAGATGCCGCGGAGTTCGCAAGAAGATGTCATAAGTGTCAGCTGTTTGCCCCTCTTCAGCTACAGCCGGCCCAACGACTCAAGAGTATCACGGCCTCCTAGCCCTTCGTAATCTGGGAAATGGATTTGGTTGGACCGTTTCCCCAGGCCAGCGGTCAGAGAAGGTTCCTCCTAGTGATGATCGACTACTTCTCGAAGTGGATGGAGGTGAAGGCGTTGGCCAAGGTGACCTCCCAAGTGATCAGGAACTTTGTTTGGGGCGAGATCATCTGTCGACATGGGCTGCCCCAGGCCATCGTCACAGACAACGGGCCCCAGTTTGCGAGTGCCGAGTTCACCAGCTTCTGCGAGCAGCTCGGAATCGACCTCAGGTTCGCCTTGGTCCACCACCCCAGGAGTAATGGGCAGGTGGAGGCCGCGAACAAGATCATCGTCAACCTCCTCAAGAAGAAGGTGGAGTATTTCAGGGGGAGCTGGGAAGAGCAGCTCCCAGCAGTTCTTTGGGCCCTAAGAACCACACCTAACACGGCTACAGGGGAGACCCCCTTCAAGCTCTCCCATGGGTGCGAGGCGGTGCTCCCCGTAGAGTTTGAAGTCCAAACGCCGCGAGTCGAGGCGGCCAAAGAGGGCCAAGAAGAATGGCGAGCCGGGAACGAGGAGGAGCTGAGACTCTCCCTTGATATGGTGGAAGAATTGAGGGACCTTTCGGTTGTCCGACAGGAGGAAGTAAAAAGAAGGATGGCCAAATACTTTGACAAGCATGTCAGGGTCAAGCAGTTCGTGGAAGGAGACCTGGTGCTGAAGAAGGTGGATGCGGAAGGGAGGTCGGCATCCGTAGGGAAGCTCAATCCCAGCTGGGAGGGACCATTTATTGTAAAGGAAATCCTAAAGTCAGGGGGCTACCGACTCCAAAATGTAGAGGGTAAGACCCTGAGTCACACCTAGAGTGGTGACGACTTGAAGCGTTTTTTCCCCTAAGGCATGTAAGTGACGCTCTCATTATAATGAATTTCTTCAAACGCTCCAGTACGGTCATAGCCAGCATGTATAGTGAATTGGAACGTATTTGGATCCCGAGAAGATCCCGCTGCCAGGCTCTCACCTCGCTAGCAGGGCCAGAAGTCACTCGGTGTCATCCTTGGCCTCGAGAAGATCCCGCTACCAGGCTCTCACCTAGCTGGCAGGGCCAGAAGTCACTCAATGGAATATATTTGGACCCCGAGAAGATCCCGCTGCCAGGCTCTCACCTAGCTGGCAGGGCCGGAAGTCACTCGGTGTCATCCTTGGCCTCGAGAAGATCCCGCTGCCAGGCTCTCACCTAGCTGGCAGGGCCGGAAGTCACTCGATGGAATGTATTTGGACCCCGAGAAGATCCCGATTGCCAGGCTCTCACCTAGCTGGCATGGCCGGAAGTCACTCGGTGTCATCCTTGGCCTCGAGAAGATCCCGCTGCCAGGCTCTCACCAAGCTGGCAGGGCCGGAAGTCACTCGATGGAATGTATTTGGACCCCGAGAAGATCCCGCTGCCAGGCTCTCACCTAGCTGGCAGGGTCGGAAGTCACTCGGTGTCATCTTTGGCCTCGAGAAGATCCCGCTGCCAGGCTCTCACCTAGCTGGCAGGGCCGGAAGTCACTCGATGGAATGTATTTGGACCCCGAGAAGATCCCGCTGCCAGGCTCTCACCTAGCTGGCAGGGCCGGAAGTCACTCGATCGAATGTATTTGGACCCCGAGAAGATCCCGCTGCCAGGCTCTCACCTAGCTGGCAGGGCCGGAAGTCACTCGGTGTCATCCTTGGCCTCGAGAAGATCCCGCTGCCAGGCTCTCACCTAGCTGGTAGGGCCGGAAGTCACTCGATGGAATGTATTTGGACCCCGAGAAGATCCCGCTGCCAGGCTCTCACCTAGCTGGCAGGGCCAGAAGTCACTCAGTGTCATCCTTGGCCTCGAGAAGATCCCGCTGCCAGACTCTCACCTAGCTGGCAGGGCCGGAAGTCACTCGATGGAATGTATTTGGACCCCGAGAAGATCCCGCTGCCAGGCTCTCACCTAGCTGGCAGGGACGGAAGTCACTCGGTGTCATCCTTGGCCTCGAGAAGATCCCGCTGCCAGGCTCTCACCTAGCTGGCAGGGCCGGAAGTCACTCGATGGAATGTATTTGGACCCCAAGAAGATCCCGCTGCCAGGCTCTCACCTAGCTGGCAGGGCTGGAAGTCACTCAGTGTCATCCTTGGCCACGAGGAGATCCCGCTGCCAGGCTCTCACCTAGCTGGCAGGGCCGGAAGTCACTCGATGGCAGCAGTCTGCGACCCAGAGCGAATCACGATGCCGGGCTCCCACCTAGCCGGCAGAACCGAAAACTACTCAAATAGGTGTTAATAAAGGATTGGGATCTGATGACTCGGGCAAACAGCGAACCGCCTCGCCTCGCCTGGTCCGCGAGTGGCCTCGGCAGCGGAGGCCGTGCCGCTAATACAGGTCGCCCACAGCGGGACGACCCGCCGGGCCTCCTATAACTCTTAAGCCGAATTCATAGGCATACGACCTCGTTGACGCAACGCGAGGTGAGCGGCAGCGAGCGTGAAAACGGAAAAAATTACATCGCGCAATAACCGCAGGCAGACGTAAGTAACGAGTGGGGAAGCATTTATAAAAGCATTAACAGACGAAAATCAAAAAGTATAGGCGCGTCCCGCGCTTACATCTCAAACGGCAAAAAGAGCATAATGTTTACACCTAATAAACAAACGTCAAAAAGCGGGCGCGACGCGAGATCCGGGGCGGGAAGTCCTAGATAGGCTGGAAGGACTTATCCCCGGGATTCGGCACAGGGAGGAACAGTGCCGGCACCACGTCGCTCGCCGAGAGATCCGCGGCCTCGCTCTTGAGGAGATCCGCACGCCGCAACATCTGCATCGTATACTTCGCGGCACTGGCGGTGTTCTTCTGCATCAACACTTCCAACTCGTGGTCTGAATGATGCTCGAGCAGGCAGCCCCTGTTGTCAGGCGGACGGGCAGCAGCGGCAGCCTCCAGCTCGCGCACCCGCGCCTCCAGTGCCGATTTGTCCTGACCCAGGGTGGCAATCTCGGCACCCATCCGGCTCGCCGTCGCCGCGTCCTGAGGAAAGGAGAGAAATTCATAAGGTGAACTCGCGAGAAGTGGCGGTTATTGAAGGTGAACACGTACCACCCCGCCTAGGTACTGCGCGAGGGTCTCCTCCGTCGCGTCCGCCCGTCTTCTCTGAAGATCTGCGTCCTCCTGAGCAAGCTTTCGGGCCTCCTCACTCTCGTCCGCCAACTTCTTAAGGGAGGTGGCGTTCCGCTCCACCTGGGTGTAGCGCCTTCGAACCATGTGGCCTAGCTCTAGGCCGCGCAGCTGGGCCCGCGCGCTCTCGTGAACCAGTACTCGCGTCGCCTCTTTGTTATAGATGGCGGCGTCCTCTCGCGAGTACAGGCCGAACGAAAAATTATACGCCTCCCCGCCGATGGTGTCCTGCTCCAGCCAACTCGGCAACAGAGTCGAGACCACCGCGCGATTAGACTCCTTGTCCCATGACAGAAGCGGGACGCCGAGCTCGTCCAGGTATTTCTCGCCGTAGCCGAAGTTGTGATGCCCTCTCGGCACCGGCCTCGCGGTGGTTTGCGACCCGTCCGGCGGCCCGGAGGTACCTGCCGCCCCGGCGGGGATGTCTCTGGTCAAAGCAACAATGGGGGGGAGCCCTCAATCGGTAGATCAGCCGGGGCCTTGCCTTTCCTCTGGCCCCCGGCTAGTTGCTGACCCGTAGACTTCGTCGTCTTTGGCGGGGGAGCGGGCTGCTCGCGGCCCGGCCTCTTCTTGGCAGGGATCGACGGGGGCTCGCGCTGAGCGGCGTCGGCGGCCTGAGCACGAGCGAGGACCCCGGAGGCGACCCGAGCGCTCTAATAGGGGGGATGGAGGGGCACGTCTCGCTCGCCTGCCGAAAAAGGAAAGTAAGACCTAGGAAGCAAAGAGCAAGACAAGAGTGGTGGCGAGTGGCAAACCTCCCCCAGGCGGGATGGCAGCAAGGTCGTCGAGGTTGCGGAGCAGGTACGCGACCTCGAAGTTCTTCCCGGAGAAGAACCCGCACAAGTCGGCTTCATGGCCTCCCAGGCTTTGCAGGCGGTAACTCGCCTCGCTGAGCTGCACTGGCGAGTAGGGAACGTTGCCGAAATCCCCCTTGACGAACAGAAATTTCTTGAGCCAGTTGTGACTCTTGTTGACGGTCTCCCGCACCTTGAGGTGGGCGCTGGAGAAGTAGGCGGTGCCATCCCGGTTCGCACGGAAGGAAAATAGTTTGCGGAAAACCGCGAGATTAAACTCGATCCGCTCCTCTCGCAGGAAGCAGGCGAACCCAACCATAACAGCTACCGAGTTTGGGGTCATCTGACCTATGACGACCCCGAAGTACTTCAGTACCTGACGAACCTCAGGCCAGAGGGGGAGGCGAAGGCCCACCTCAAAGTGGGCCAGGGGAATGGCGAGCTCGTTCCCGGACAGATCGTTGATCTTCTCCCCCTCCCAGGGCCGTCTCGCCGAGAACCCAGCCGGGATATGGTCGCCTAGGGCCTCTAAGTACTCGCGCTCTGAGATGATAGCGCAGGGAAAGTCATGCTCCGAGAAGGTCCAGGCACATTTGCTTCGCCCGTCCGCCTCGCCGCCGCCGCCGCCGCCCATTCCGAGGAATTGCCGCCGTTCAAGCGAGACAGACCCAATGGGTGAGCGAGAATCGTGCTTTGCGGAGAGCAGGAGGCGGGTGAGTGCTTTGAAGCGATGGAGTGATAAGAACCGGCCACGCCTATTTATATGGATAAAGAAAGGGCGGGAATTTTCCCGCCAACGGGAGAGGTGCGAGTAGCAAAAATCGAGCCCGACGGTTCGACTCCCCAACGCGTAGCCACAGCGCCAGGACCGTTTAGCAGCAGGTCTCGCTTGACCGCATCCGCGCAAAGAATGAGCGGGCGAGTCTCAGCCCGAGCCCGCCCAGGATCCCGAGCGAGTCGGGGAGACTCGTGGCTGGCGAGCTCCTCGGCTCGCTCCCGCTACGATCGGAATGGCGGGTTGAGCGAGGTTGTCCCCAGAACTGCCCTCGCCCCAGGAAGTAGATGAGGGGCGGACGCGAGTACCCTCGAGCCTGCCTCAAGGAAAATAAAAACAGCAACATGATAATTTTGGCATGCATCAGAGATCAAAAAAATCAGGCTCATAGGCAGACGAGGAGAGTCACTAATTGTTGCGAATACAGAATGAGGCTTTGAAATAGTAGAAACTCCACGATATCCCGCGAGCGGGGGGAAGAAAGGCCGGATCAGTACTGGATCCACTTCCACCTGCCCCGCCGTTGCGTTCCCAATCGCGGCGGCACGCGAGGATAATGATAATCGCGCACCGCCACCAGCTCCTGTTGAGCCAGGCCGACTTGTTCCGAGGCATTCCTAAGACGCTCCTTGGCTCGCGTAATGTGCACGCCAGGCGAAGTAACCTCGCCACCTTCTACTGCGCACGGGGCTCCCTCCAAGGCCACGAGCCGAGCCTCGGTGTCGGCCTTGTCTTGATCGACCCTCTTCACGAGCTCCTGAAGCAGCAGCGTGTGTTTCCGGAACAGCCACGTCACCTGCCTCTTCATCCCCACCGCATCGGTCGGGTCGCCCAGGTAATTAGAAACACCCTCCACATCGAGCGGAGGCGAATGCCCTTCGCTCATCTCAGTCTCGGAGGAGACCATGTTGTAGCCTACAAAAGGGGGAATCAGAAGGAGCGAGCGAGAACAAGGCAAACACTGAGTACAAGCTTACCAGGGGTTGGCACATCGTCCACGCCGATGGAAGGATGAGAGGAGCCTGACCGACCCTGAAAGGCTTCTCCCTCGAGGGTCTCAAGAGATTTTCCCAGTCCGTGGAGAGCCGGCGAACGAGAGGTTCTCGGAGGTGGGCGGTCCAGACCTGGGGGACTAGCAACCCTCTCAGACGACAAGGGAGGGGGGCGATCCTCCCCCCCCCCCCCCCCCGGTCCTCCTCGTCCTCACGAGGCAGTGCCTGCAAGACGAGGGGGTCAGAGACGTTGCAACAAACCAAGGAGGAAGGTTGCATACCTCAGGAGCGACCTCATCGCCAGCCGCCGAGCTGGAACCCGAGGAGTTGCTCGCCGGGGACCACCTCACGATCTTCCCGTTCACCGGCCTGAAGAGAGGGCCGAGAGACCCACGTGCTAACCAAGGGCCGGCCTCGAGGGCCTCCTCCCGAGTCTTCTGGCCCGTAGCCGCCAAGCGAGCTCGCACTTCTTCGCTGACCGGCATCAAGGAACTGCAGTCTGTTTAAGAAAGATGAGAGGGTCTGGGGAGACCCCCCTGGGCTCGGTGGTATATTTATAGCCGAATAGTGGGGGCCCACCAGAAGATTCCCTGCCAGCTCAGCACAGTACTCGCCGAACACGGGGGTTGGATGATTCTTTCCGAGCTTGTGTCAAGCTCAAAAAGAGCGGGGATTGTGTACAACCCCGTGTTCGCCAAGCGGGTCCCACCAGGAAGATCGAGCGAACCGGCCCCGCGGCCCGCACCCATGCAACAAGCAGGCGTGCGGCAAAGGGCTGGTCCACTCCCACCTAGTTTGAGCGAGCGAGCCGGACGAGACGACTCCCCACCCTTCCCGCTCGCTCGGAGAATCGTCGGCCAGAGCAGGGGGCGCCAATCGTCGAGCCGGTACTCGCGGAGGGGCTCGGCGACCTGCGACCTGCGAGCCGATCGGAGGGTCGCGATCGCTACCAGTCGCCCCTACACGCGACCTGGTCGCCGGTCCACCTCAGCAGAGAACTGGCGGGTTTCCACGGCCCGGCTCGCGTTCGCCCAGGAAGGATAGGCAGGCCGCTGGAGCCGGGTCGCACCCGCCTCCCGCGGAAGGGAATTGGAGGCGAGCTGACTCCCCATGGGTGCGAACAGCTCCTCCAGACAGCGGAGCCACGCTGTTGGCAGACCAGGTTGGACTACGCATAGCTGCTCAGGACAACGGAGTTTGGCTGTTGGCAGGCCCAACCCAGGGCTTTTTGGTATTTTCAGGTCAGTTCTTCTGGTTATTGGCAATTCTGTTCCCAAAAACCTATAAATAAGACCCAAGGGGTACCTCAGAGGGCACGCTTTGAGTGCCTCCCTACTCTCGTTTTCAAGTGCTTTCTAAGGGTACCTTAGCTCGGCATTTGGCTAAGGAGGGGAAGCGCTCAGAGATCTTCCGGGTTTGTGGTGGGACCTCCCTGTCAACCCCGTGTTCGCCGAGTGGGTCCCACCAGGAAGATCGAGCGAACCGGCCCCGCGGCCTGCACCCATGCAACAAGCAGGCATGCGGCAAAAGGCTGGTCCGCTCCCGCCTAGTTCGAGCGAGCGAGCCGGACGAGACGACTCCCCACCCCTCCCGCTCGCTCGGAGAATCGTCGGCCAGAGCAGGGGGCGCCAATCGTCGAGCCGGTACTCGCGGAGGGGCTCGGCGACCTGCGACCTGCTAGCCGATCGGAGGGTCGCGATCGCTACCAGTAGCCCCTACACGCGACCTGGTCGCCGGTCCGCCTCGGCAGAGAACTGGCGGGTTCCCACGGCCCGGCTCACGTTCGCCCAGGAAGGATAGGCAGGCCGCTGAAGTCGGGTCGCACCCGCCTCCCGCGGAAGGGAATTGGAGGCGAGCTGACTCCCCATGGGTGCGAATAGCTCCTCCAGACAGCGGAGCCACGCTGTTGGCAGACCAGGTTGGACTGCGCATAGCTGCTCAGGACAGCGGAGTTTGGCTGTTGGCAGGCCCAACCCAGGGCTTTTTGGTATTTTCAGGTCAGTTCTTCTGGTTATTGGCAGTTCAGTTTCCAAAAAACTATAAATAAGACCCAAGGGGTACCTTAGAGGGCACGCTTTGAGTGCCTCTCTACTCCCGTTTTCAAGTGCTTTCTGAGGGTACCTTAGCTCGGCTTTTGGCTAAGGAGGGGAAGTTCTCAGAGATCTTCCGGGTTTGTGGTGGGACCTCCCTGCCGAGCCCTTGGGTCTGTTTCTTCTTGCCTTCTTCGTTGTTTTTCTTGCAGGAGCAAAGTAGGCGCGAGACCACCCCTTCCCCAAGGGTCGAACTCCACAAGAGGCCGGATTCTGGTTTCAACAACTACAACATTTTGTCAAGACTATCTTCTCTTGTGTCAGGTTGACGAACTTAGTTCTCTGCCCGATGAATTCTGGATTATCTACTTCAACAACTTAGAACCAGAAGACTTGTGTCGACACTCAGAGTATATGTCGACACCAACTGAGTCGACACTAGAAGCACTTTTGTCGACTCACAAATCATCAGTCGACACTTTGGAAAGGTTGTGTCGACGCCACACAGAAGACTTGTGTCGACACTCAGAGTATATATCGACATAAACTGAGTCGACACTAGAAGAACTTGTGTCGACACACAGATCATCAGTCGACACTTTAGAAAGGTTATGTCGACACCACATAGAAGACTTGTGTCGACACACAGGATATCAGTCGACACCACCTGTGTCGACACCAGGAGTAATTGTGTCGAGACACAGAATATTTGACAACTCCAAAAACACAGCTCGACGAAATCAAATCATAGGTCGATGAATTCTGGAGACTTTACCTTTCATTTCAGATACAACTGTGAATATTCTAAGTCCAGAATAGTTGTTGAACTCCAATCGATGAACACAGTTATCAGCTGGACGAATTCTGTCATCAGTTCGATGATTCCAGACTTAGCATTTATTCCTTCTATCCTTAGTCTATGGCAATAATTTCTGAATGATTAATGACAAAATATTCTCTGAATATTACCGTTAGACGGTACATTAATCACGGCTTTCATCAGAATTATTGTTTTCCATTTTTCTAAGGGACAGTTGGGGAAAGAAATTAATGTAGTCTATTTTCAAGGACCGCCTGCATTGATTGCCGCAGAAGGATTCAAATTTCGAATGAAAATTCTCTCAGGAAATATAAAAGAGATTTTTCTCTCTTTCCTGACATGAAGTAAGCCAACAAGTAAGAACAATCAGAGTACCATAGCAATTGCAGAGACACAGCATACACAGACTCAGAGATTTTCAGTCAGTCTGTCTTCAACAGCTCTCTGCTCCTTTCACAAAAGCTCTGATACAAAAAGAAGATCTGCTCTCAGAAGAAGAAGAACAATCATACAAAATCAAGAGTCTTCTTACTTCAACACTCCAGGACTTCCAAGGACAACAACTATCAAATCTATCTAGAAGATCCTGCAGATAAAGGCTAATAGCTTGAAGGCCTATCACACTGCAGCAAGGCCTCCATATTTCCCTGAACCATTCTATATCTCAGGGGGAGCCATTTGCTACCATCAATAATCCACAAGTCTTCTCTTTGATTGTTGATAGATAATACATAATCAACTCTCTCACCCACACTGTGTAAAGGTTTGTCATCTTCCTTCAAAGTGATTCCTGGTTACAAGTCACCTGATCAAAAGACTTGGGGATTTGGTTTTTGTGCACCTGATCAAAATCTCATTGGTGTCAGGCACCTAATCAAAAACCTAAGTAGATTCCTACCAGGGTGGAAGAAGAGTGGATGTACCCAGGTTGGGGAACCCCTATAAATTTCTTGTGTCGTCTGGTTGCTGTCTTTCTTTTGTTTTCTTGTTGTGGCTGTGGTAGTTAGTTTTTGTGCTTTTATATATTGATTTATTTACTACTGCACTTAGACTAATCTACATTATCCAGCAGAGAATTTTATAAAACTCTGAATACTCTATTCACCCCCCCCCCCCTCTAGAGTATTCCTGGTCTAACTGCTCACTTTCAATTGGTATCAGAGTAGGTTCCTTTGGTTGTACAAGCTAACACTTGAACCTAATATCCTTTGTTAGATCTAAATTTTATTTTTGTTTCCATATTAGATTTATATACACATCTATGGCACAAAACAAGGACTATGCAAGCACCAGACCTCCAGTTTGCAACCTAAACAGGTTTGCCATCTGGAAGGCAAGAATTAAATTATATATGAATTCTATTGATGATGATATATACAACTCTATTTTGACAGGTCCCCCTGAAGCTTCAACTTCTACAACATCTACAAGCACTATTGTAGTTCCACCACCTCAGTGGACTGAAGCCCAGAAGAAGGCAAAGATAGCTGATGCCAAGGCTATGAACATACTGACACAAACTATGTCAGATGATATTTTTCAGAAGGTGGCTGAATGCACCTCAGCCAAAGCCATCTGGGATTCACTAAATCAAATGGTGGTTGTTTCAGCTGATGAGATAAAGGATAGGAGATCCAACCTCATATCCTTATATAAGAACTTCAAGAAATAAGAAGTTGAATCAGTAGCTGATATGTACAACAGGTTAGGCTTAATCATCAATGAGCTAAAAACCTTGGACAAGGACATTACCCTCACAGAGGTGAATGACAAGATCCTGATGTTCTTCCCAAGCTCATGGTATTCAAGGATCTGGCCCATCAAAGAGGCCAGAAGCCTAAATGAGATGTCTACAGAATCTCTATTGGGTAAGTTAAAGTCTTATGAACAACTAATCAAGTCCAGGGAGGCAGCAGGGCAAAGGACACCTCCACCAGCCAGAAAATGGCAAAGTATAGCTTTCAAGTCTACTGAGGAGACAGAGACATCAACATCAAATGAAGAGCTCATGAGTCTATTTGCCAGAAGATTCTACAAGATTGCAAGAAAGGACTTCAGAAGAAAGTCATCTAGGCAAGATGACAAACCCAGGTATGATAAAACACCAACTAAAGAAGTGGTGTGTTTTGGGTGTAGGAAACCTGGGCACTTTCTCTCTGAGTGTCCAGAGAACCAGAAGAAAGAGAAGAGAAGAGAGAAAGACATCAGGAAACAGCACACCAGCAAACCTTCTTCCAGCAAATACAAGAGGAATGAAAAGGGTTTTGTGGCTGGAACCTGGAGTGAAACTAAATATGAATCAACATCTTCCAGCTCTAGTGAAGATGAGCAAGAAGCAAGGGCTAATGACGTTTGCCTCATGGCAATTGATGCTTCCAGGAGCAATTCAGAAGAAGAGGAATCAGACAATGTAGAAGCTTCTGATTCAAAAGCTGATAAGGTACTATCTTCTTTTGATTACACTTCCGATTCTTTTAAAATTGAATTTAAATCAATGTGTATAGACTTAATAAATTCAGAAAAATAGATTAAAACTCTTAGGGAAAAATTAGGAAATTTAGAAAACATTATCTCTGAAAATAATAGGTTAAAAGATGAATTATGCTTAGCTAATGAGAAAATAACATTGTTAAAAACTTAGCTTTGTGAGGCTAAAAAACTTGAGGAAACTCTTAATGGAAGAAGCCTCAAGCTGATGGACATCACAAGCACTGTGAATGCTAGACTTAATGGCAAGCTAGGCTTGGGTGCTTCATCAGGTTTGCCCCCCATTCTCAGGAAGAACATCTTAACAACCCCCATAAAATTTGTCACTGCTAAGGGAAAAAGAAAAAGTAATCTATAAACAAACAACAGAAAATATTTCTAAATCAATAGGTTAGAAAACCAACAACCAGAAAACCATAGGTAACAAGGTTCAGCAGAATTCTTCGAACTTAGGTCAACGAAATCTAGCCAGTTCGTCAAACCCAGATCAACGAACTCTGAACCCAAATTATAGTTATAGTTATTCGTCTAACTGTGATCAACGAACTCTATATGGTTCATCGAGCTGAGGTCGACGAACAAGAGGCACAAAACATGAATATATTCATTCTCTGGGTAGAGATCGACGATCTCAACCCTATTCGTCGAACTCTGGTCGACGAACTCGCAGAAATTCGTGGAACCCAGAAAGACTTAACCAAAACTTTGATTATAACAGAAACTTAAATAATTCCAGGAAAGCCTTTAATCCACTAGCTGATTGGTTCATACCACCTAAGAGATATCACCCTCTAGGATATAAATCCCAACCAAAATATTCTATTATTTCCAGCTTTTCATACCAGGAAAACAAAGGACCCAAGGTAACCTGGGTCAAGAACATTTAACTATTTTTCATTACAGGTGAAGAGTTGTCCAAGTGTGAATCAACCTTAGTACCTGGACAATGGCTGCTCCAAACATATGACAGGCAGCAAGGACAATCTATCCAACTATAAGTCCAAGTTGGGGCCAAAGGTCATCTTTGGTGACTCCAAATGTGGCCAGTCAGAAGGTTTTGGAGAAGTGAAGATTGGAGCTGTCACATTAAAAAAAGTGACATATGTCAAAGGACTGAAGCATAACCTCATCTCCATAAGTCAATTATGTCATTAAGGTTATCAGGTACATTTTTCTTCATCTTCATGTTTTATCTCTAATAAAGAAAACCAAACACTTTTAATTGGGAATAAACAAGACAATATATATTTAGTTGATTTTTTATCTGTCAATTCTGATATCTGTTTACTTAATATAATTAGTAACCAGAATTACTTATGGAATAAAAGACTATGTCATGTTAATATGAAAAACATTGCTAGGCTATCTAAAGAAAACCTTGTTAGAGGTCTACCTTCTAGTCCCTACAAGAAGGAAGGTTTTTGCAGGGCTTGTCAATTAGGCAAGCAAACTAAATCTAGTTTCAAATCCATTAATAAAAGTGATTCACCTAGGATTTTATATTTGCTACACATGGATCTATTTGGACCCATTGCTGTACAAAACCTAGGAGGGAAATCCTACACTTTGGTTATTGTAGATGACTTCTCCACGTTCACTTGGGTATCCTTTCTGAGATCTAAGTCAGATACCTTCAAGGTTCTTATAGATTTTCTCAGGACCATACAGATTGAGTTCTCTACTCATGTTGCATTGATCAGAAGTGATCATGGCACAGAGTTAGAGTCTCTTCTTATGCATGAGTTCTGTGAGAAGGAGGGTATCATGCATTGCTTCTCAGCTCCTAAAACTCCTCAACAAAATGGGGTAGCTGAAAGGAAAAATAGGACACTCATTGAAGCTGCTGGTACATTACTTGCAGATGCCTATATGCCACTATCCTTTGGGGTAGAGGCTGTAAACACTACAAACTATATCCCATACAGAAGCATGATACATAAGCTAAAGAATAGGACTCCTTATGAATTACTAAAAGGGAAGAAACCTAAAATAAACTATTTTAAAGTCTTTGGTTGTATATGTTATATTCACACAAACAACAAAAGATATATTAGAAAGTTTGAGATAAAGGCTGAAGAGGGAATTTTTCTAGGATATTCCCAAGAAAGCAAAGTCTATAGGGTTCATAACAAATCAACTTTAAAAATTGAGGAGTCTATCCATGTTACTTTTGATGAAGCTAATATGTCTTGTAAGGAGAAAGAAATTTCTACCAGAAGCAACTTGCAGGTACATAACTTGTGTGAGAGTTTGGATGGACTAAACCTTACCCAAGAGGTTCCAACTCATCCTTCTCCACAAGTCATTGAAGAAAGTGAAGATGAAGGCATTGAAGGGAGTGATATTCCCCCAATAGCAAACATAATTCCATAGGAGGAATTAATTCCAAATGCTATTGCAGAACCAACTCCACCAGCTCATCTTGTCACACTTAGGGATCACCCCAGATCTCAAGTTTTTGGAGACATATCAGCAGGTGTACAGACAAGGCATCAACTCAACCAAGATTTGATGCATGCCTGTTTTCTCTCTCAGATTGAACCTCTATCCATCCATGATGCAGAGCAAGATCCACATTGGATCATTGCAATGCAGTAGGAATTAAATCAGTTTGAGAGATGTAGAGTTTGGGATTTGGTTCCAAGGCCTCAAGACTATCCAGTCATTGGAACCAAATGGGTCTACAAAAATAAGCTGGATGCACAAGGAGTAATAGTGAGGAATAAAGTCAGGCTTGTTGCACAAGGATATAGGCAAGAAGAAGTAATAGATTATGACCAGACCTTTGCACCTGTTGTAAGGTTGGAAGCAATCAGAATATTCATTGCCTATGCAGCTTACAAGACATTCAAGGTCTATCAAGTGGATGTGAAAAGTGCATTCTTGAATGGACTACTCAAGGAAGAGATGTATGTTTAACAACCTCTGGGTTTTGTTTCTCTAACTCATCCCTCTTATGTTTACAAATTATATAAAGCTCTCTATGGTCTAAAGCAAGCTCCAAGTGCTTGGTATGAGACTCTAGCAAGCTTTCTGTTAGAGCATAAATTCATTAGAGGCATTTTAGATAGAACACTTTTCACTAGACATCATAAGGATCAAATACTGTTAGTATAAATATATGTGGATGACATAATATTTGGGTCTACTAATTCAAAATTGTTCAATAGATTCTCTGATCTTATGCATTCTAAATTTGAAATGAGTAGCATGGGTGAGCTTTCCTACTTCCTTGGTATCCAAGTAAAGTAGCTCCCTAATCGCATCTTCATCTCCAAAGCTAAGTATGTTAAAGAGCTTATCAAAACGTTTGGGATGACTGATGCCTCAGCAAAGAAGACACCTATGGCTATAAATGTTGTAATTGATTCAGATGCACATGGGAAACCTGATGATCAGAAAATATATAGGGCTATTGTTGGATCTGAAAGGGGAAACTAGATCAGATATACTCTAGAGGGGGGGTGAATAGAGTATATGGTGCAGAAAAACTTTTGCAAAGCTTTACAACAATTGTTGTAATGAGTGTAAGCAGGGAAGCAGAAATAAAACCAATCACAAAACTAAGCTATGCAGAAACCAAGCACAAGAAAATCTAGGCCAGAAACAAAAAGAAAACATGCAGAACCAGATGACACAAGGAATTATAGTGGTTCCCCAAACTTGGGTACATCCACTCTTCTACCACCCTAGGTAGGAATCCACTGTAGGATGAGTTGATCAGGTGTCCTGGGCACCAATGAGCTTTTGATAAGGTGCTCAAAAACCAAATCAGATTTTTTGATCAGGTGTCTTGCCACCAATGAGCTTTTGACAAGGTGCTCAAAAACCAGATTCAAACTTTTGAAGGGAGTTTGAAAAACCCTTTACAGAGTGGGGGTGAGAGAGTGATGACAGTCTTCTCTTTCTCAATCAACTGAGAAGACTAAGTGGATTGATGTCAAAGCTCCCCCTGAATCCTTGAAATCTTCAGGAAGAAGAGCTTTGCTGAGGGTGATAGGCCTTCAAAGGTAGAACTCCAGCAAGAGATGATTTCAGTAATGACTGAAATGTTGAGTGTCTGGAGTCTTGAAATGATGTTGGCCTTGAACACTTTAAGAGCTGAAGAGATCTGAAGATTTTTGAAAGCTTGATCTCTCTGATGAGTGTTCTTCAGAATTCTTGTTGACAGAATATTTTCAAAGAGTCTCTGTATACTGAGTTGTGTCCTATTCTTGTCAATCTCTCTTTTTGTTCTTATCTATTCTCTGTCTTGATTCAAAAGCATTCTGTCTTTTATTCTCTGTGCCAGAATAGAATATCACTCTGTCAAAGATAGCCGTTGGTCTGTATTGATTACAGCCTTAATTGCATAATTTGTTCTGAAGGAAAGTCCACTGAATTGTTCCTTGAAAAATCCCTTGAAACTTGCTCCAGAAGTAAATGAAAACGGCTGGCAGATCTTCTGAATTAAATGCAGAATAACTTCTATCTGATTTAAATTTTGAATTCTGAAAGATAACTGAAATCGTCGAACTGAGCTCTGCTATCGTCGAGCTGAGCTCAGCAAACTGGAAAATGCAAGCAGCAAAGAAATCGTCGATCTGAGCTCAAAGATCGTCGAACTGAGCTCAGAGATAAGGATCCAGTGCAGAGTCAAAAATCGTCGACCTGAGCTCACCGATCGTCGAATGGAGTTCGACGATATTGTGAAGTTGAGCTCAGCGATCGTCGAATGAAGCTCGACGATATTATGAGGTTGAGCTCAGCGATCGTCGAATGGAGCTCGACGATCTGTAGAGTTTGAGCTAGACGATCGTCGACCGGAGTTCGACGAAACGTCGTGCTGAGCTCGACGATTGGACTTAGTCTCCAGAAAAACTTGGTCTTCAGGGCAGCTTCCAAACCTAGACTTCTAACCCTTAGACTCAATTCTAATTGACCTATTAAGCTATACAGAAGGTCAAACACAGATTCCTAGAGACATAGTGATCCTGACCCAAATTAGTAATAGGGTGTTCCAACAATCTCCCCCTATTTGGGTTAGGAAAACTATTTACAGACTTTGGAAAATCAAACAACATCATACAATCAGAAAAACATGAAAGCAATAGCAGCTAGACACAATGCAGAAACATCACAGAGAGATATATATAACATGATATCCAGACAGCAGTCAGAAAAACCAAGGATTGTCACCTTACAGAGTTACTTTTTCTCTTTGCCTTTTACCATTTTGATTTCTCTGTTAGGATTCAGGGCTTCTTGTTTGGATCTGGTGTCATCTGCTGTACCCAAATAAATTTGCTTTGAAGTCCTGGGAACTACAGCAGCAGGATGCAACTCCATGTATCTGTCTGCATCAAAGAACTTGCTGGAGGCATATCTTTCTAATTCTTTCTGTCTTTGTTCTGACATTGTAGATATATTAGAGGTGTCTAGGCCTTTCTCTCTTGCTTTCTTTATCTGGTCTAAAGCAGCCAACTCCTTCATTCTAGCAGTCCAAGCAACAGGATTCTTCTCAGGGTCCTCAAAAGGAACAGGTGGCTCATACCTGTTGGAAGAAGTATCTTGAGGAGTCCTGGCAGTCACAGTTTCTCTGAGCTTATAGGGGAATGGACCAGAAGAAGTATCAGATGAAGCAAGTCCTCCCCTGGAGTAAGGATGCTGCCTGGAATGCCCTTTAGAATAGACTTGAGTCTCTCTTTGATTTCCCCTATATCCTCCTCTCCTAGAGTAAGAGCCCCTAGACTGGCTTTCCCCTTGATAGGTTCTAGCATGGGGTTGGTAGGGAGCCTGGCTTCTAGATGGGGCTTGGCTTGCAGAGCTGCCACCTGTACCTGCATCAGGTGGAGGTGGTGGAGGAGGATGAGGGTGCTTGAACTGGGTGGAACCTTTCTCATACTTCCTTTTCTTCTTCATTGCCTTTAGCTGATTTTTAGAGAACTGCATCCAATGTTCAGTAATTGGACAGTTGTGCAGAATATAGTAAGGAACATCATTATCATCTTTTATTTTGGCAGGTGGAACCCTTTTCATTGCCTTACTTCTAGCCTTCCTTTTCCTTGCAATGGTGGCAGAAGAATCATCAGAGGCAGTGTTGTAGTCATCAGATTCAGAGCTTTGAGCATCATATAAAGCATCAATCCTTTTCATCAAATCTTCTTTTAGTTGAACAGCAGCAGATGGGGCAGAAGCAGAAGCAGAAGGAGCAACAGAGACAGATACAGCAGCAGATGTAACAACAGATACAGGAGCAGCAGCAGAAGCAACACTGGTTATTTCAGGAATTATGGCAGCAGCAGGTTCAGAAACAACAACAACATCTACAGCAGGCTCAAAAACAACAGCCTCTTTCATCAGAGAATACTGGGAAATGGGCTCATCAGAAACAATTTGATTTTCAGCAGCAGTTGGGACATTTTCTTCAGCAGCAGCAAGAATAATTTCAGAAGCAGATTCAGCCTTATCTTTATCAGCAGCAGCAGCAGTCATCACTGAGAGTACAAAGGATGAAAGAATGTTGGGGTCACAGCCAGAGAAGGGCACCATTGCCTTAGACAGATCTTCTAAGGGCTGGACAGCAATAGCTTCTGGAAGGTAGCTGTAATATGCAGTATCAAATGCAGATAGCAAAGACCTTAGGTCTATTGCTAAGACTGGAGTAGCAGCAGCAACTAGAGCAGGAGAGGCAGCAGACACAGGAGCAGCAGCAGCAGCAGCAGCATGAAGGCTGGCTTCATAGGGCATCTCCCCCTGCCTGGATGCAGATACCTCTGTATCAAGGCAAACTGCTGGTGGGGCTGCTTGAGGAAGGAGAGAAGAAAGCCTGGCAGAGAGGGCTGCCACTGACAAGTGTAGAGGAGCCAAAGAGGTCTCCAAGAGAAGGGAGAGCCTGGGGGCAATGAGCTCATACAACTTGTCAGCAAGGGCTGAAAGATCTACTTGCTCAAGAACAGGAGCAGAGGTAGAGGGTACAGGGATGGCTGAAGAGGCTGGAGGTGGAGGGCTGAATGGTGGAATGAATGGCTCAGGAGAGGGGATTGTGGAGATGGGGGACAAAGGGAGGGATATGGAGGGAGTGAAAGTGGGTTGGTCAATGATGTGGTGGAGAAGGTCTTGGAAAGATGTTGAAGAGGATGGTAATTCTGGAGGAGAGGAGGGGGAATCATCCATGTAGGATTCATCCAGAAGTGTGAAGGATGGTATGGATGGGGATGAGGTGACATCTGGTGGTGGATATGAGAATAATGGGTGGAAGTGGTCTACTGGTGGAGATGAAATGGTTGCTGGAGATGGAATAGAGGTTGGAGATGGGCTGGAGATTGTAATTGTGGATGGAGCTGGAGTGGTGGATGGAATAGGTAGGGTTGGACTTGGAGGAGGAGGAGAAGCAGCACTAGCAGCAGGCAGGTCTTCTGCAGGAGCAGAGACCTGGGGGGGAGTGACTCTTGGAGTCCTGGTGCCTGAAGGAGCAGTTGAAGAGGGCCTGCTGGGTTTGCTAATTTGCCTGTCCCACTTCCCAAATAGGGCACAGGTGAGTCTCTTGGAGGCATTGATGTGCACTCCAGAGGAGACCAACAGAGCAGGGCACCTTGCCTGAAGGAAAACTCCCAGAATTCTTCCAAAATTCACAAAGGTTTTGTTAATCTTTTTCTTTATCAGGTCAAAGAAGACCTCTCCCCAGTTCAAGCTTTTCCTACCTACCAGAGCTCCCATGAGGCAGAGCTGATGTCTGGAGATGGTGTCATGTGCAGAATGTTTTGTCAACAGCACCTTGCCTACAACATCAGCTAGAAACCTGTATTCAACTGACAGGTTCCTCTTAAACAACTTGCTAGGGTTTCCCTCAGGATGACCCATCCTGGCAAGTATATCAGACAACTCTTCTCCAGATAGTTCAGTAGTGTCTTCACCATTTCTTAAACCAAAAACCTCTGTTAAGACTGTTGGGGTCAGAGGTACCTGTGTTCCAGCAATAGATCCAACTATGGTGTTGTTGTCAAGGTTGTGTGCAGTATACACCCATTCTTTGATTTCATCTGAGGCAAGTTTGATTCTTGTGGTCATGAGGGCAGACAAATGCTGATCTTTGAATAAACTCAGGATGTCCTGGAAGATTTGATTAGTGGTGTTGAAGGAGTCCAGATCAATGTCAAACCCTGCATCAAACTTCATTGCGGCGAGGACAGCGACTGAGACGGCCATGGTACCTGCAAAAACTTAACAAACAAACCGAACAAGCGTAGAACTGTTTGGAGGGAAGAAAAAGTTTTTGCAGAGAAATTGAAAGCGCAAGACAGAACGACGGCGAAAAATGAGTTTTATATTAGGGTTCGACGCAGAAATGGAAAGATCGTTGAACTCAGTTCGACGATCTAGGCTTCTAAAGGAATCTTAAGAGACTCCAACATCGTCGATCTCCGTTCGACGATCTTGGAAAGCGTCGAGCTCCGTTCGACGATCGTTCAGGGAACAAAATCGTCGAGCGTCGTTCGACGATCGTTGACCGGAAGAGATAGTTCATACTATCTGAGGGGCGCTGAACTCAGTTCGACGATTCGGGAAATCGTCGAACTCCGTTCGACGATCTTTGGGGAAATCGTCGAGCGCAGTTCAGAGATCAGAGAATCCTAGGCATTAAGAAAAATCAGAATTTTGCCTAGTCTTGGTCAATTTTTAGCTTTCAAAATCTTGGGTATTAATTAAGACTTCCTCCATCTAACATTCTTAACTGATTTAGGAAGAAAGTGTGTTTCTTTTCATCCAAAGGCTTGGTGAAAATATCTCCCCTTTGTAAATCAGTTGGGATATATTGCAGTTCAATTTTGTTCTTTTCAACATTATCCCTTAAGAAGTGATGCATAATCTCTATGTGTTTTGTCCTACTATGGAGACTGGATTTTGAGCTATGGAAATAGCACTTGTATTGTCATAAAAGATTTTAGACTTCTCTAAGTTGTAACCATAGTCTAGGAGTTGATTTTGAATCCACAGTATTTGTGAACAACAACTACCTGCAGCCATATACTCAGCTTCAGCAGTTGAAGTTGACACAGATGTTTGTTTCTTGCAAAACCAAGAGACAAGTCTATCACTAAGGAACTGACAAGTTCCACTGGTGCTTTTCCTGTCAATTCTGCATCTAGCATAATCAGCATCAGAGAATCCAGTTAACTCAAATGCTGAATCTTTTGGATACCAGAGACCTAGATTTGGACAACTTTTAACATATCTAAGAATCCTCTTTACTAATATTAGGTGTGACTCTCTAGGGCTAACTTGGAATCTAGCACATATACATGTAGCAAACATTATATCTGGTCTACTAGCTGTAAGATACAACAGAGAGCCAATCATTGCTCTATATGTTGTCTGATCAACTGGTTTCCCATGTTCATCAGCATCCAATACAGCATTGGTAGGCATGGGTGTTTTCATACAAGATGCCTCAGACATGCCAAATTTCTTAAGCAGCTCATTAGCATATTTGGTTTGAGAAATAAAGATGTCTTCAGCATGTTGTTTGACTTGCAATCCTAAGAAGAAGGATAGCTCACCCATGCTACTCATCTCAAATTTAGAATGCATTAGGTTAGAAAACCTTCTGCACAATTTTGAGTCAGTAGAACCAAAAATGATATCGTCCACATAAATTTGTACTAGTAGGGTATTGGACTTATGGGTTCTAATAAAAAGAGTTTGGTCTACTCTACCCCTTATAAAACCATTTTCCAAGAGAAAGCATGCTAAGGTCTCATACCATGCTCTAGGAGCTTGCTTGAGACCATATAATGCTTTATGTAATCTAAAAACATAATCAGGATGAGTTGGAGAGATAAAACCTGGAGGTTGTCTGACATAGACTTCCTCTTTGATGTCTCCATTTAAGAAGGCACTCTTGACATCCATCTGATAAACCTTGAAGCCTTTGTGAGCTGCATAAGCTAAAAATATCTTGATGGCTTCTAATCTTGCAACAGGTGCAAAGGTCTGGTCGTAGTCAATTCCTTCTTCTTGAGAATATCCCTGGGCAACTAGCCTTGCCTTGTTCCTTATAATTACTCCTTGATCATCCAGTTTATTTTTGAATACCCATTTTGTTCCAACAATGGAATGATCCTTTGGCTTTGGCACTAGTTCCCATACTTTGTTCCTCTCAAATTGATGCAACTCCTCTTGCATTGCAATGATCCAGTGTGGATCTTGCTCTGCATCTTGAATGGACAGAGGTTCAATTTGAGAAAGGAAGCAGGTGTGCAACAGATTTTGGTTGACCTGATTTCTGGTTTGCACACCAGCTGAGAGTTCTCCAATTATTTGGGTAATTGGATGGTCTCTTGATGTTACTAAATCAACAGGGGGTGTTGATTGTTCACCAACCTATGTTGTTGTTTCCTCTTGTGGTACAACAACTGGCTCTTCAAGCTGAGCTTCAATGAGTTGAGCATTGCCTTCATCTTCACTGCTTTCATCCTCTTGAGCAACCTGTAACTTGTTCATATCTTCAACTAGAGAGTGTTCCTGCAAAGGTTCTATGGTAGAAGAAATCTTCTCCTTGAAAGACATGTTAGTTTCATCAAAAGAAACATGAACAGATTCCTCAATTTTCAATGATGATTTATTATAGACCCTATAGGCCTTGCTGATCATGGAGTATCCCAGAAACACTCCTTCATCAGCTTTGGCTTGAAATTTTGCTAAATATTTCTTATCATTATTGTGAATATAGCAAATGCAACCAAAAATTCTGAAATAGTCAACTTTAGGTTTCTTCCCTTTGAGTAATTCATAGGGAGTCTTTCCCTTCAGTTTATGTATCAGACTTCTGTTCAGCACATAGTTGGAGGTGTTCACTGCCTCTGCCCAGAAGGATAGAGGTAGATGAGCATCTGACAACAATGTAGTGGCAGATTCAATAAGGCTTCTATTTTTCCTTTCAGCTACCCCATTTTGTTGAGGAGTTCTAGGAGCTGAGAAAGTATGCCTGATCCCTTCACTCTGACAGAACTCTTGCATAAGAAGAGAATCAAACTCTGTCCCATGATCACTTCTGATCAGGGCAATGTGAGTATTGAACTCAATCTGTATACATTTGAGAAACTCTGTCAAACACTTAAAGTTATCAGACTTCTTCCTTAGAAAGAACACCCAAGTGAATCTAGAGAAGTCATCTACAATCACTAAAGTGTAGGATTTCCCTCCTAGGCTTTGTACTGTGATGGGTCCAAATAGATCCATGTGTAACAGATACAATATCCTAGGTGAATCACTCTTATTAAGTGACTTAAAACTGTTTTTAGTTTGCTTGCCTAATTGACAAGCCTTGCATAGTCCTTCCTTCTTGTAGGGGCCAGAAGGTAGTCCTCTAACAAGGTTATCCTTGGAGAGCCTAGCAATAGTTCTAAGGTTTAGGTGTCCTAATCTCTTATGCCATAAAACATTTGGTCTACATACTGAATTAAACAAGCAGATATCTATAGTAGTTGAAAGAAAATCTACTAGGTAGATGTTACCTTTCCTTTTACCTGTCAACACAGTTGTGTTGTCCTCTGACTTGATTTTGCATAAGGTTTTGCTGAAGGTCACCTGGTAGCCTTCATCACATAGCTGACTGATGCTGATTAGGTTGTGCTTCAGTCCTTCCACATATGCTACCTTCTTGAAGGTTACTGAACCAATCTGGACTGCACCATATCCTTCAGTTTGTCCAAAGTTGGAATCACCAAAGATAACTTTGGGTCCAAGCTTGGCTCTAAAGGAATTGAGGTTGTCCTTGTTCCCTGTCATGTGCTTAGAGCACCCACTATCCAAATACCATTGCTGGTTAGATGTTGGATAGGTCTTCACCTGCACATAAAGCAATTTACTTGTTTTTGACCCAGTTTACCTTGGGCCTAGATTGATAACCTCTAAATTCAGAAATGAAAGACATCCCTGGCTGACTCTTATATCCTTCAGGATGATATCTCCTTGGAGGTATAATCCATTCAGTATAAGGGTTAAAGGTTTGGGATGAAAAACCCTTAGGATTCAATTTTGACTTGCCCTTGAAAAAATTTCCAGAGCTCTGACCTCTGTTCGACGATCTTGGAGCTGCATTCGATGATCGTGGGTCAGATCGTCGAGCTCCGTTCGACGGTCGACTATGGCTGAGGTCAGGTGTATGGGATCGTCGACCAGCGTTCGACGATTTTGGCTGAGATCGTCGATCAGCGTTCGACAATTTTCCCTGAGATCGTCGAGCTGCGTTCGGCGATCGTGGGTCTTCATTTGGCGATCGTCGATCTCCGTTCGACGATTTGTGCTGGACTTTAGTTTTCTGAGGCAGATCAGAATTTTTCCTGGCAACCTCTACAACTCCCTTTCCCTTGTCAGAAATGAACTTGATAGGGGTTGTTAGAACAATAGGTTGGCTGGATGAGGCACTCAAGCCCAGTGTACTGTTGAATCTTGAGTTCACTGTGCTTGTGATGTCCATCAGCTTGAGGCTTCTCCCATTGAGAGATTCTTCAAGCTTCTTGGCCTCAAAGAGCTCACTTTTCAGTGTAGCTATCTGTTCCCTATAGTTCTCCAACTCCTGAGAGAGTTTGAGGTTTTCTGATTTTAAAACACTTTGTTCAGATAATTGATTTCTGAGAGAGATGATCTCTTTCTTAGACTTTAGCAGGTCTAAACATAGTGCTTTAAATTCAGATTTAAAATCTTCTGAAGTAAAATCAAAAGAGCTGATTACCTGATCTTCTTCAGGTTGAGTCTCTGAGTCTGACTCTGACTCCTCTTCCTCTGAGTTGTGTTGTGAGGCATTGATTGCCATCATGCAGAACTCCTTTTCCTCTACATCATTCTCATCATCACTGGAGCTGGAAGAGGCTTCTGACTCCTCTTCAGTCTCACTCCAGGATTCAGCAACAAATCCTTTCCTTGTGTGCTTATTTTTGCTGGAGGAAGGTTTGCTATTTCCATTCCTTTTGGAGTCCTTCTCCTTTCTTCTTTCTTTTCTGTCCCTTCTGTCCTTGTTCTTGTTCTCTGGACAGTCAGGAACTATGTGCCCTGGTTTCCTGCAACCAAAGCAAATAATGTCTTTGTTATTGCCAATGGACTTGTCATACCTTGGCTTGTCCTGCTCCTTGTATGATCTTCTTCTGAAGTCCTTTCTGGCCATCTTATAGAATCTTTTGGCCAACAAGCTGAGAAGTTCATCATTGGCTGTTCCTTTTTCTTCAGGCAGATCCTCAGTTGCCTTGAATGCTATAGTCTTCTCCTTTCTTGTGGCTGGTGAAGCAGCCTTCTGTTCTTCTTCTCTGTTCTTGATGAGTAGCTCATAAGATTTGAGCTTACCCAACAAGGCTTCAGTGGTGATCTCATTCAGACTTCTGGCATCTTTAATTGGCAAGATTCTTGAATCCCAAGTGCTGGGGAAGCACATTAGGATCTTGTCATTAAGTTCTGTCAGTGAGATCTCTTTGTCTAATGTCCTCAGTTCACTGACAATTAGACTCAGTCTGTTGTACATGTCTCCCACTGACTCAGTTTCTCCCTTCTTGAAGTTCTCATATTGGGAGATGAGATGGGATCTTCTGTCCTTTCTCTCATCAGCTGAGCCTGAAACTATTTCTGAGAGCTTGTCCCAGATCTCCTTGGCTGAATTACATTCAGCTACCTTTTGAAAAATGTCATCTGACATTGTCTGAGCTAGAATGTTCATTGCCTTGGCATCAGCTACTTTCCACTTTTTGATGTCAGCATCTGTTCCTGATGGAGGTGGAACAGCATTTGTGCTTGTGCTCTCTGGGGGTCTGGGACACACTGTCAAAACAGAATTAAAAATATCTTCGTCAATAGAATTCATGTAGAGTGTAATCCTTGCTTTCCAAAGTGCAAACTTTGACAGATTGCACACTGGAGGTCTGGTGCTAGCATAATCTTTGTTTTGGGCCATGATTTGTGCAAACTAAATCTAAGAGTAAAAATATAAAAGAAGGATCTAGTTTGGGATCTTTGGGTTCAGGTGTTAGCCTGTACAACCAAACAGATATGGTATGTTTAACCAACCTCCCTCTGATACCAATTGAAAGGGGAAACTAGATCAGATATACTCTAGAGGGGGGGGGTGAATAGGGTATATGGTGCAGAAAAACTTTTGCAAAGCTTTACAACAATTATTGTAATGAGTGTAAGCAGGGAAGCAGAAATAAAACCAATCACAAAACTAAGCTATGCAAAAACCAAGCACAAGAAAATCTAGGCCAGAAACAAAAAGAAAACATGCAGAACCAGATGACACAAGGAATTATAGTGGTTCCCCAAACTTGGGTACATCCACTCTTCTACCACCCTAGGTAGGAATCCACTGCAGGATGAGTTGATCAGGTGTCCTGGGCACCAATGAGCTTTTGATAAGGTGCTCAAAAACCAAATCAGATTTTTTGATCAGGTGTCTTGCCACCAATGAGCTTTTGACAAGGTGCTCAAAAACCAGATTCAAACTTTTGAAGGGAGTTTGAAAAACCCTTTACAGAGTGGGGGTGAGAGAGTGATGACAGTCTTCTCTTTCTCAATCAACTGAGAAGACTAAGTGGATTGATGTCAAAGCTCCCCCTGAATCCTTGAAATCTTCAGGAAGAAGAGCTTTGCTGAGGGTGATAGGCCTTCAAAGGTAGAACTCCAGCAAGAGATGATTTCAGTAATGACTGAAATGTTGAGTGTCTGGAGTCTTGAAACGATATTGGCCTTGAACACTTTAAGAGCTGAAGAGATCTGAAGATTTTTGAAAGCTTGATCTCTCTGATGAGTGTTCTTCAGAATTCTTGTTGACAGAATATTTTCAAAGAGTCTCTGTATACTGAGTTGTGTCCTATTCTTGTCAATCTCTCTTTTTGTTCTTATCTATTCTCTGTCTTGATTCAAAAGCATTCTGTCTTTTATTCTCTGTGTCAGAATAGAATATCACTCTGTCAAAGATAGCCGTTGGTCTGTATTGATTACAGCCTTAATTGCATAATTTGTTCTGAAGGAAAGTCCACTGAATTGTTCCTTGAAAAATCCCTTGAAACTTGCTCCAGAAGTAAATGAAAACGGCTGGCAGATCTTCTGAATTAAATGCAGAATAACTTCTATCTGATTTAAATTTGAATTCTGAAAGATAACTGAAATCGTCGAACTGAGCTCTGCTATCGTCGAGCTGAGCTCAGCGAACTGGAAAATGCAAGCAGCAAAGAAATCGTCGATCTGAGCTCAAAGATCGTCGAACTGAGCTCAGAGATAAGGATCCAGTGCAGATTCAAAAATCGTCGACCTGAGCTCACCGATCGTCGAATGGAGTTCGACGATATTGCGAAGTTGAGCTCAGCGATCGTCGAATGAAGCTCGATGATATTATGAGGTTGAGCTCAGCGATCGTCGAATGGAGCTCGACGATCTGTAGAGTTTGAGCTAGACGATCGTCGACCGGAGTTCGACGAAACGTCGTGCTGAGCTCGACGATTGGACTTAGTCTCCAGAAAAACTTGGTCTTCAGGGCAGCTTCCAAACCTAGACTTCTAACCCTTAGACTCAATTCTAATTGACCTATTAAGCTATACAGAAGGTCAAACACAGATTCCTAGAGACATAGTGATCCTGACCCAAATTAGTAATAGGGTGTTCCAACAGGATCCCTGTTATACCTTACAGCAAGCAGACCTGATACCATGTTTGTCACATGCCTTTGTGCTAGGTTCCAGGTAAACCCAAAAGAATCTCACCTTATTTTCCTAAAAAGAATTTTGAGATATATAAAGGGTTGTCCTAGTGTAGGTCTATGGTATCCCACAGAATCAGAATTTGAGTTAAATGGATACTCAGATGCTGATTTTGCTAGATGCAGGGTGGATAGAAAAAGTACTTCAAGAACTTGTCAGTTCCTGGGTATGAGATTAGTATCCTAGTTTTATAAGAAATAATCATCTGTATCTACCTCAACTGCTGAGGCAGAATACATTGCAGCAGGTAGCTATTGTTCCCAAATACTGTGGACACAAAACCAATTACTATACTATGGTATCAACTTAAATAATTCAACTCTACTTTGTGATAACACAAGTGTTATAGCCATAGCACAGAATCCAGTCCATTACAGTAGGACAAAGCATATAAATATTAGGCATCATTTCATAAGAGAGTGTGTAGACAAAAACAAAATTAAGCTTGTCTATATCTGCACTGATTTACAAAAGGCTGATATATTCACCAAACCTCTGGATGAGAGAAATCATCTCTTCTTTATAAATCAGCTGGGAATGATCAATGAAGAAGACTTAGTTTAGTTTAAGTCTACACTCGATGAATTTGCCAAAGTTCATCGAACGGAGCTCGACGAACTATGGAAAGTTTGTGAGATATTCGTCGAACGTAGGACGACGAACTCTCTGTGAGTGAAGTTGTTTTCGTCGAACGGAGATCGACAAATTCACTTCAGAAAACTTTCGTCGAACAGAGCTCTACGAAATGTCTTCAAATCTTCAGACAAAGCTTGACGAATTATTTGACTATTAATTATTTCGTCGATCTCAGGTCGAATAATTTCTTAATTTTCGTGGACCGGAGTTTGGCGATTCATATTCTGGAAAACCTTATATCTAGGTTTTTCTTCGACCTCCATCCCGCGCTTTCTGTTCTCTCGCACTTGATCGTCGTTTGTCTCTCTTGCAGGTGATTCCAATGGCTATTCCAGCAGATGCCCTAGCCGCAATGTAGTTTGACATTGGATTTGACGTCGACTTCGATTCTTTTCAACAATCAGATAATATCTTTGTACATATTCTGGAACTTCTGGAGGAACAAAAACCGAAAAATCTGATGTCAGCAAGGATAAAACTATCTGCAACTGACATCAGAGAGTGGGTTTATACATCTACATCATAGGAGAACACTATGATCGACACAATTTCAGGTAACTCTGTATCTTTATCTCCCGCCGTACTTACTGAAATTTTTGGATTGATTAATGGAGATGAACAATTAGACATTGATTCTGAAGAATATGATAAGATGTTAGGTTTAATGGGATATACTGGAGATAATCCCAATAAGTTGTTAAAGAAACAACTGTTTGTCGAATTTAAGTTCTTGGCAGATATTGTAGGAAAGGTTTTGCTGGGCAAGCATACTGCCTATGACTACATTACCAGACACCATTTTTTAGTTATGTGTGCAGTGATTAACAAGAAGGAAGTGGATTGGGCTCAAATCATATTTGATTTGATAAAGAAAAAGAACAACTAGAAGGAAGCCTGTTTTGGAAGGATCCTAGGGATATTCCTGAAGGAGAAGGCTGCAGAATCTCTGATCTCACAGACCATTTTCATTAATGCCAGCAAGAGGCTCACATGAACCTTGTTTGGCAGGTGGGAGAGGACAATAACAAGCCCTCCAAGGCATCACCCTCTTCCACCACAGCTTCTGAAAGTACCAGGGCAGTAAGAGTCACTGCCCACCCTGATGAAGAGATCATTGCACCCTCATCATCTCTTTCAGCTATTCCACCTACACTTCCACTAACAGTCCAAACCATCTCTCCAACTCCACAACCACAACAACAACCTCTACTGCAACAACAACAACACTCTACTTATGTTCCTACTCCACCTACATCTCCACAAATTGATCTTACAGAGATCCCATCTTCCACCCTTCAGGAAAACCAACCACCGACACCACATGATTCCCCCATTGACACATATATTCCCTCCACACCACCTTCATCTCCTCTTCCACCTCACCTATCCTCCATTCCAACTTTTGATCTTCTGACTTCCGCCCCTCAATTCTTCTCCTCCTTAGGATATCCACATGCAAGATGTCCCCCCTTCATCATCTCCAACATCTATCATTCCTCTACATATTTCTACTCACACAACATCTGAAACATCCACTGCTCCAACATTGGACCCCTCCACCATATCTTCCATCATTGCTATCATCACACCCCTCATAAAATCAATCATAGAAGAGGCCATTACACCTCTTGATACTTCTATCTCCACCCTTTCTGCTCAACTTTCTGCCTTCACTGCTTCCCCCTCTTCATTCATTGTCCTGGCTCCAGTATACACTGAAACTAGGCAGAGGGAGATGCTTAATGAAGAAGCTGCAGTAGCTCCAGCAGCAACAGTAGTTCAAGCACCGGCTCCAGTATTAGCAGAGATAGAAGCACTACTAGAAGATACATATTTAATTCCAGGGGATGCAGATTTTATTCCTGATGATAGAGATTTAATTGATTTGATTCATTTCATTGAGACTGACATGGACCTTGATGAGTCAGACCCTGAAGAGACAGATGCTGAAGACATTCTTTTTGTTTTTGAATTCATAATTAATCCCACAGTAAACTTAGTTGATTTATTGAAAAGTTTTGATATTACCTTTCTGAGTTATATTCCAGCAGTGCCTACTAAGTCATCCATGGCTATTATACCATATACTTCTCCAATCTCTCCAACAGTTGCTAAGCAACTTAGAGATAGTTTTGTTATTTCAAAGCTAGCAATCATGTCATCTCCAGAAGAAGTTATTTTTGTTCCAACATTTGTAATGGATGACTCACCCATACCAAATCTGGATGATTTGATTTTGGTTGATATAGAAGAAGAAAATAAGACAGTTGTTGAAAGCACTGTCAGAACTAGTTCTCCAGTCTCTCCTATGGCTTCTTCTCCTGGTCCTGTTGAAGTTTCTGCTCAAGCTCCTGAAAAGCCAATCATTTCTGCTGAGGCTCTGAAAGTACTCAATGACCTATATGATAACCCTCAGGGATCAGATAATGATAATGATAATGATGAGGATGAGGAAGATGATTTAGATGATGAACCTAAGAGGAAGTTATTATCAAAGAAAAGAAAAGCCCCTCCTCCTCCTGCTCCTAAGCCTAATCCAAACAATGACACACCTTATTATATTCTCCAAAAGATAACTCCATACAAAGGGATACCATCTTGGATGTGGCTATCTAAAAACTAGCAGAAGGAAAGGAAGAAAATCAGAAGGTACTCTTCTCCTCCAGTTCAAAGATTCAAGAAAGATCCACCTCCTCCACCTCCTCTAGCTTCTGGTGCTTCAAGCACATCTTCTCAAAGATCTTCCCCACTTCAAACATATCAAAGACACCAAGGGAGATCATATGGAAGCAGCCAGCACAGACAGTACTCTTCAGGAAAGTAACATCAGCAGTAGCAACAACATCAACAATAACAGCAACAATCCACTGAACATCAACCAGCTGAAGGCTCTAAAATACCATCTTCTCCCCCTATTCCTTTTGAAGATCCTGAAATGGCTACTACTGCTAGAATGTCCAGGTTCCAGGAAATTGTAGGCCTTTCTATGATTAACAAAGCCAAAGCTGAAGGAAAGGATCCTTCTAAATATTCAACAATATCAAAGTACAGGAAAGAGGAACTTAAAAGATTTGATAAAGCAAACAAGTTTTTCAACGTTGATGACTACATGAAGTTTCACTCAGAAGCAGTTGTCCCCAGAGCTACATCTTTGAAGATTATAGGGGATACTGACATGACCATGATAAAAGTGCAAGCTTCAGATCCCAAAAGAGACATTGTGTTTACAAAGCCTGGTGAGAAGAGCAAGCAAGAAATGTCAAAGGAAAAGAAATAGAAGAAGTAAATTTTGAACTCTTTTGTTTTCTAAAATTATCTATAACTGCTCTATAATCTGAACAAAGCTTATGTATATATATATCTGCTGCATGTGTTATTGATCTCTGCCAGATATATGCTTTTTCTGCTTTGTTTATTTTTCAATTTTAATTTGAGTCTGTAATTAGTGACCTCACCCAAATAGGGGGAGATTGTTGGATCCCTAGTAAGATTTGGGCTAGGTTCACTAAGTTAGGATCATATGACCACAATGTATAGACAGGGTCATAGTTGTGTCCTAGAGTCTAGGCCAAGTCCTTAGAGTCAACATTACATGGACCAGCTATCAACAAGACTGCCAGAGACTCAAGACTTAGAAGATTTCAAGACTCTATAAAGTGAGTTCGACGTTCGTCGAACTCAGGTCGACGATTGTCGTGCTCAGCTCGACGATCTCAGAGAAAATTCTCTTAGTTGAGCTCGACGAACTTTATTCTTTAGCCGACGAATCACTGGACTACTACAGCATTCTGTCAAGACTATGTTCTCTAGTCTCGGGTCGACGAACTTAGTTCTCTGGCCGACGAATTTTGGATTATCTACTTCAACAACTTAGAACCAGAAGACTTGTGTCGACACTCAGGGTATATGTCGACACCAATTGAGTCGACACTAGAAGCACTTGTGTCGACACACAGATCATCAGTCGAAACTTTGGAAAGGTTGTGTCGACACCACACAGAAGACATGTGTCGAAACTCAGAGTATATGTCGATACCAACTGAGCCGACAATAGATGAACTTATGTCGACATACAGATCATCAGTCGACACTTTGGAAAGGTTGTGTCGACACCACACAGAAGACTTGTATCAACACACAGGATATCAGTCGACAACACCTGTATCGACACCAGGAGTAATTGTGTCGACACACAGAATATTTGACAACTCCAGAAACTCAGCTCGACGAAATCAAATCTTAGGTCGACGAATTCTGGAGACTTTAACTTTCATTTCAGATACAACTGTGAATATTCTAAGTCCAGAATAGTTGCTGAACTGCAGTCGACGAACACAGTTATCAGCTCGACGAATTCTGTCATCAGTTTGACGATTCCAGACTTATTATTTATTCCTTCTGTCCTTAGTCTATGGCAATAATTTCTGAATGATTAATGACAAAATATTCTTTGTATATTACCGTTGGATGGTACATTAATCACGACTTTCATCAGAATTATTGTTTTCCATTTCTCTAAGTGACAGTTGGGGAAAGAAATCAATGTAGTTTATTTTCAAGGACCACAAGCATTGATTGCCGCAGAAGGATTCAAATTTCGAAAGGAAATTCCCTCAGGAAATATAAAAGAGATTTTTCTCTCTTTCCTGACATGAAGTAAGCAAGCAAGTAAGAACAATCAGAGTACCATAGCAATTGCAGAGACACGACATACACAGACACAGAGATTTTCAGTCAGTCTATCTTCAATAGCTTCTCTGCTCCTTTCACAAAAGCTCTGATAAAAAAAGAAGATCTGCTCTCAGAAGAAGAAGAACAATCATACAAAATCAAGAGTCTTCTTACTTCAACAATCATGGACTTCCAAGGACAACAATTATTAAATCTTTCAAGAAGATCCTGCAGATAAAGGCTAATAGCTTGAAGGCCTATCACCCTGCAGCAAGGCTTCCATATTTCCCTGAACCATTCAATATCTCAGGGGGAGCCATTTGCTACCATCAATAATCCACAAGTCTTCTCTCTGATTGTTGACAGAGAAGACATAATCAACTCTCTCACCCCCACTGTGTAAAGGGTTGTCATCTCCCTTCAAAAGTGATTCCTGGTTACAAGTCACCTGATTAAAAGACTTGGGGATTTGATTTTTGAGCACCTGATCAAAAGCTCATTGGTGTCAGTCACCTGATCAAAAACTTGAGTGGATTCCTACCAGGGTGGTAGAAGAATGGATGTACCCAGGTTGTGGAACCACTATAAATTTCTTGTGTCATCTGGTTGCCCTCTTTCTTTTATTTTCTTGTTGTGGCTGTGGTAGTTAGTCTCTGTTCTTTTATATTTTGATTTATTTACTGCTGCACTTAGACTAATCTGCATTATCCAGTAGAGAATTTTATAAAACTCTAAATACTCTATTCACCCCCCCCCCCCTCTAGAGTATTCCTGATCTAACTGCTCACTCTCACACTTCCTTGCATGCAGGGTGAACATCCTCACACCCGCTCCCCCATAATAGCTACTACATAGCCTCTTCATCATTTTGATACCCCTTATATCCTTCCCACATGTCCTTCTCATCCCCCGTTTTGACTTTTGTAAATAGTCAGGGAGGTACTGATGTTCTGTTCCCCCTTTCCGAGTACAGAAATGCAACTCTTGCACTAATTGACCCACTTGTGAGTGCTGGACTTGCTCCTCCTCAACTGAAGCATCCTCTATCATACTTTCTGGTAGACATTCTAGTCTATACCAGATAGGATAGTACTTGAACATGATACTACTGAGGGTATACCACTTGAAAAGTCTTCATTCTACTGAAGAACTATTCACCTGCAAGAAATAATATAACATGCAACAATATAAGGAGCAACTCAAGCTATACTAGGTTCAACATACCAATCTCAAATTTGAAGGTGTTGAACTTTGCTTCATCTAGTGGCTTAGTGAAGATGTCATCCACTTGCTTGTGTGTAGGGACAAACTCAAGATTGATATCTTCAGATTCTACATGCTCTCTAATGAAATGATACCTAATCTCAATATGCTTAGTCCTGCTGTGTGAGATAGGATTCCTAGCAATTAAGATGGCACTAGTCGAATCATAATATAATGGACTTCTACTTATCTAGAGGTTATAATCCAGGATCTGATGCTGGATCCACAACAAATGAGCACAACAGCTACCTGCTGAGATGTGTACTTTGACTCTGTAGTTGAAATTGCAACACTTGTTTGCTTCTTGATTCTCCAAGACACTAGTCTTCCTCCCAAGAAATGATAGGTACCAAAAGTGTCCTTCATGTCCTCTTTGCAGCTGGCAAAATCTGCATCTGAATAGTCTGTTAGTTCAAACTCCCCATTCCTAGGGTACCATAGGACAAGATCTGCTTTGCCCTTAAGATATCTTAAATCACCCTTGCAAATGAATAGTGAGATTCTTTAGGTCTAACCTAATACCTAGCACAAACACATGTAACATACATAATGTCTGGTCTACTTGTAGTTAAATATAAAAGGGAACCAATTATCCCTCTATACAAAGTTTCATCAACTAGTTTCCTTGCCTCATCTTTGCCTACAGGCATACTTGACCCCATGGGAGTTTTCATGGTGGAGAAATTCTCCTTACCAAACTTCTTGATTAACTCCCTGGGGAACTTAGACTAGAATATGGACAAGCCATCATTAGTCTATCTAAATTGGAGACCCAAGAAGAACTTAAGTTCACCCATACTACTCATCTCAAACTTCTCTTACATAAGTTTGACAAACTTCCTGCAAATGTTGTCATCAGTAGATCCAAAGATAATGCCATCTACATATATCTAGATTAGGATGATCTTACCAATAGATTCCCTTAGGAATAGGGTCTTGTCTATCTTCTCCCTTAAGAATTTGTTCTCAATGAGGAAGATAAACAAAGTCTCATACCATGCTCTAGGGGCCTGCTTTATCCCATATAGAGCTTTCCTAAGTCTATAAATAGAATCAGGAGAGTTAGGGAACAACAAAACCTGGAGACTGCTCAACATAGACTTCTTCTTTCAAGTCACCATTCAAGAAGGATTACTTCATGTAACACCTCCATTTGTCTCATGGAATATAACGGTGGGTCCGGCCGGGGCCCCACGTCATATATCATAGACAAACGACGGAATTATGTGTGAATATCAAATCTTGTTCTACTCGTAGCCTATCTCAGAGCATTCTAGCACAGCATTTTACATTGTAAGAACTCAACATATAGAATGTCCACTAATATATAAATGATACCTTTATATATATAATCCAGGAATGTATACAACGCACACACGCTCACGGCCTTAAGGCCTTACAAGTTGCTCTTTACAAATATACAACTTCATACATCGGCACCCAGGCCGGCCGTACATGAAATCCAAGAATTCTTCGCACGGCCTTCAAGGGCCTTTATGTAGCAAGTCTTCATTCCGCTCAATTCAATTCACCTCATCATCACCTGCACTTAGACATACACCCCAAGAGCGGTAAACAAAGCAACGGTCTGCATTAGCTGATGATGCGTGTAAATCGACAAGCGCACCGATCGCACAAGTAATTAAGATTGGGAGTAAATTCCCGAGTGTCGGTCCCTTGAGGAATGCAATTAGCATAGAGCGGCAACAGTTCAGAAAATATTGTTATGAGGGTTATACCTAGAGAAATAGAAAAAAGGGGACTTGAGAGATTGTGGTTGTTTGATCTAATATACTAGGAAAAGCTATGTGGGTCGAAGGCACCGCTTCGCAAGGTGAAGTGGGTGTTTCGGCCGCGATGCCGAACTTCGGTTGGGCGAGTGGATAGAAAGCTAATGGATGGAAGTGTTCTTGTGTGGGGTGCAATCGGGTATGACACGGGTATGGAGTGGATGTGGAGTGAGCAAGGCGCATTCACAGACACTACTCACAAGAATAAGAAAAATACTAACATCCCGTTAGATATAAAATCAAACTTGATGTTCATTACAATGTTAAACCATTCCATACTACAGAGGAAGGGGAAGAGGAGTAAACCAAAAGAGAGTGAAGATCCACCGCAGGTCGTGGCCAGAATAGCGAGTTGTCAATCCGCTTCTGGGCTCAGTCCAAGGAGGCTTCCGGTACCAACGAGCTGTCACCTCGAAGGCCTTCAAGTCCGTTCTCTAGGTTATCTTCTTCACCAACTCTGGTGGAAAGCTTGGAGTGTAAGTTGTCAATGGTCGAGGGCTTCGCCGGAGAGTTTGAAAAGCTCGGAGTAGCTGGCTATGGACTCCCGACGAAGGTGGAGGTGATGGAGCAGCTAGAGAAGTAAAATCGCGATTCCCGCGCACTCCTAGATCGTAGCAAATGACAGGCGTTGACCTAAATCGCGGAGCAGGGCCTTAAATATGGAGGCAGCAAAAGCAGTGCGCATGATCAGGGGCGCACGACCAGTGGTCGTGCGCACTGTTGGTCGATGATCGTGCGCCATTTCCAAATAGACCTGCAACCTGGATAAGCAGCATCAGCATATACACGCACGATCAGTGGCGCACAACCAGTGGTCATGCACACTAAATCCACTGATCGTGCGATTGGCAGGGACAGATTTACAGAAAGCAAGGGGTAAACGTGCACGAGCAGTGGCGCACGACCAGTGGTCGTGCGCACTACGGCCAGTGCTCGTGCAATTACCCGGGCAGGATTATGAAAATGAAAATATAATGCGCACGAATGGTGGCGCACGACCAGTGGTCATGCGCAATAAGTCCAGTGGTCGTGCGCAGTATTCCTGCATCGTCGGGGTCTCCCGAGCGGTTCCGGAGCACGCACACGAACTCTGCACCAGCAGAAGAGGCAGAAAGGCCACTAAACATGCACACCACATTCCCAAGACAGGGCTAAAGAACAACAAAAACACAGAAACACAAAAAGCACACAGAAACGGCCCTATAGTGCACTTAATCGTGAAATAGGCATGTAAGCAAATATAAGCAATAATGGCTCTCAAGTGTAGTGCTAAGACGATAAAACTGGCCCAGATGAGTCCAAGAATCAGTGTAAAATATGGACTCATCATACCCCCAAACTTAACCATTTGCACGTCCCGAGCAAATCATTACTCCGTGGACAAGAAAATAGGTAGCTGGCTCAGAAATTTCAAAAAGAAGTAAGACGAGAAATCAAATACATCATGGGCATAGAAGATATAATAGAAAAACTTTTTAATTATACGTCGTAGTTTAAACTATTCGACAAACGTAAATAAATATTGTAATTGCTCAAAATTAGAATGCTGGAGAATCTGGTGATCATGTGTAGGGAGAAAGTAGACAGGCAACTAAGGTGAGCATTGCCAAAGTTCGGGACTCAGGATCACCTCCAAAGGAATCCACCAATGTCGGGGACCATATGCTTGCACGTTCACACTCTCTCCATGGCGCGGGTTAGACTCAAGCGTGAATCAGTAGGACTTTTAGGAGAAAATGGGGCTTAGGCAAAGGCTTGGTAGTCAATGATAAATATGAAGGCTACAGGCAACCAAAGCGAGCGAATAAAAACCTAAACCTATACAACCACTTAGAAATGAATGGGTAACACACCCCCAGACTGAGCTTGAAAATCGGACGTGTACACGGCCTAACCCGACCAAAATCAAAAAACAGGATGGGGATAGAATTTGCAAAGCAATTCTTTCAGATGTTTTTCTCTTTTTTTTTCTTTTTCGCTTAGCTGCTTTTTATTTCTTTTCTGTGCTTGCAATCCCCAAACGTAGCAATCAACACGTGAAAGAATTCAGCACCACCTTAAACAATGTCCACATATCACAACCTTGGCAAAATAGTAAATACAAACAAGCTCAAGCATTTGATTGCGATGGTGGGTTTAGCTTCAGGCTTGGGTGAATGTGAGTGGAGTTGGATCAAAGAAGGGGTAGGCACAAATTTGGCATACAATGGTTAACGGGTAAGAAAGGCTAAACAAGGCTTAAACTAGCCAAAATGAGGGCCTACGGCATGCTCACGCTTGACTAACCGTGCACCAATGCTTCGAGAGTAGCTTAGGGCAAGTTCTTAGCCACCGAGAAAGATGATCCTTCCTCCCGACTCGAGCAATACGAGTCTAGTGGCGGCTACACACATTCCTACATTATCGTTCGATTACTCCAGATTCAGATTTTGAGTAGTACAAACAATATTTACGTCTGCAGAAAAATATAAATCTACGAGCATAAAGAAAAATTAATTATATCCTAGTTCTACACAAACCATGAGTACTCGATTAGGAGCACTGCATGAGTTTCGAACTACTCAATCCTGAAATCCTAAGCCAGCACCACTATTTGAAAGCTTACAAAAAAACAATACATTTCACTCGGGCTATGCGCATGGATAAGAGCGCACTCTTGTGGGTGATTCAGAGTGTGCAATAGAGATCAAGAAATAATCAAACAAGAAACTGGTATGCAACATAATGTGATGTGTAGTGACTACAGGCATGTTCTCCCCCCCCCCCCAGACTTAAAGTCGACAACTAGTAAAAATAAACATTCCAAATATGATAAATAGCTAGGGTAGGAAGTACTTATGCTCAAAATTGAGCATACCAGTCGTTCAATGAGATGTCCAAGTGCGGCCAAGTTGCCGCGCCGCAAAAACAATTCCTGCACCTGTGATTGAAATAGGCACGCCAAACAAAATATGGACACATATATAGTGAATATATAAAAGAACTCAAAACACAGTATAGGACCAAACGGTCCAACTTAGGTTGTCTCTCGAAAGCCCTTTTGTTTACCGTCCTTAAGGTGGACCAAATACCTGTATTAGCAGTTCAAATAGAGAGTTCTTGGCAATAAAAAAAGGAAACAAAATTAAAAGTAGAGCAACCATCGTTCAAAAAGTAGCGAGAAAGAGGAGGGAAAGTGGAATGATGGTGGTGCAATCAGCTATAAGCAGATTTATGGTAAGTCTCTCCGGTGGGATGCGAGAGGACAGCAGATTGTCTTTTTGCATTGGGGGTAAGCATTGTCCCTTGACTTCGATTGCAGTCTTTCTTGCGCCGGAAGGTAGCGTAGTGCGCTTCGCATAAACACTTTGCCTCTTTCAGTTTCTCCACCTTGGGAGACTTCCAATGGAGGTAGGCTGTGAGGTTTCCTGGTGTCGTGGTTTGTGGCGTCCTGTCCGGCACCGTGACGGCAACCGGATCTGCCCAAGCTACAGAGCGCTTAACAGAGTTATACAAATTAGTGTCTAGGGATTTCTCCCGAATAAAACTTGGTTCGCCATGCTCAACAACATAGTTGGCTGGAAGTAGAAAGGCAGTCATGGCTTTGGTACACTTGATCTCTTCTTTGACCAGTAGCTCTTGATTCTCATCTATCTCCTGAGAGTCCTGTCTTTGGCTTCTCTTCCAGATGTGCTTCCAATGTTGGGAGACCTGAATCTATCTTGGTATCTGTGACACTCAGAGAATTATTATTTTGGATGGGAGAGGAATGTATGGATGTGTTATCGAGGGTGGAATCTTCAGTTGGCCAAGTGACACGGCCTTTGGAAAAGTCGAGGGATGCGCCACTGGTTGTCAGGAATGGGACTCCTAATATAGGAATAGAGTTATTTTCCCTTGGTCCCAAAACTGGAAGTCAGTGGTGATACTTTTGCCGTTAACCTCGATTTCAACTTCCCGAACACCTCCCTCAGTGTCAACCAAATTTCCATTCGCTAAGATAAGCAATTTCCGATGTTCAATGTCGACTTGTAGGTGCATCTTCGCAACATCTTGAAAAGTAAGGATGTTGCTGGACGCCACGGAATCGCATATTGCTGGGGTTTCGATGTTATTTATTTTACAATTGATGACGAGTTCGTTGCGGTTTCCCAAATTTTCCTCCCTGATGCGTTTACCTTGTTCATGGGGGTTCTTTTCGGTGTTACTAGGTAAGGTGCCTTGGGTGCACTCGGAAACCACTTGGGCCAATTGGCCCAATTGTGCCGCCAGTTTGCGCATCGAGGCGGCCTGATTTGTCATGTTGTTTTGGGAAATTTCAACGAATTTCTCGAACATCTCTTCCAAAGAACTTTTGTTAACGACGCGGGGCCCTTATGAATAATTCGGTTGAGGCGGCTGTGGTTGGCTTCCGGAGGCATACGCATCATTTTGATGCTGCCCCGGTTGCCATTTTTGGCCAGATGCGTTAGGATTCCAAGAAAAGTTGGGGTGGTTTCTCACCCCCGGGTTGTATGTATTCCCGTAAGGCACTCCCCTATTTTGATTGGCTACAAAATTAACTGACTCATTCATACACGAAGATTCGTCTGGTACCTCAACTCCTAAGCATTCGAAGTTGTGGTGGTCGGTGCTTCCGCACCCTTGGCATGAGATTGCCATCACTGGGGCGGTAGGAGCAGGCTTGGGGATATCCACGGCAAACACTCCACTTGTGCATTGTGGGATGTTTCTTCCAGCGGTCCAGTAAGCGATGTGGGTGGCGGTGTCTTGTAAGACTCTCAGAGCATCATATGGAGCAAGATTCATGATGGTTCCTCCAGAGGAGGCATCGATCATGGCTCGGTGGTGGGGATCAATAGCGAAGTAGAAACTTTCGACGAGGTTCCACGTTTGGAATCCATGATTAGGGCACTTCCTCAGCAGCTCGTTGAAACACTCCCAAACTTCGGCTAAACTTTCTTTATCGGCTTGCCGGAAGTTGGCTATTGCGCGCCTCATTCTCACGATCTGATCCACTGGATGGAACTTAGCTAGGAATTTTGTGGTCAAAGCCTCCCAGGTGGTGGCTGTTCCAGGTGGGAGGGAGTGAAGCCATGTCTTGGCTTTGTCCCTTAATGAAAAAGGGAAGAGGCGAAGCTTGATTGTTTTGTCTGGGAATCCAGCGTAGCGGAACGTGGCGCAGATTTCGGAGAATTCTATAAGGTGAAGATGGGCGTCTTCAGTGGCCATTCCTGTAATGCCCCAAAACTCAAAAGAGCGACGGGGGACGTTTTGGGCCAGTTTTGGGTTCTGGCTGCAGGCACACGGCCTGGGACACCGGCGTGTCCCTGGGCATGTCAAGCTTGTGTCGACACTCAGCCGGGAAGTCGACATTTTGAGCTCGACATTGTGTCGATACTGGGACACGGCCTGCGACACGGTCGTGTCGCATGGCGTGTCGACCCGTGTCGACACTTAGCCCGCGAAGTCGACACTCTGCATTCGACAAAGTGTCGAGACATGGCACACAGCCTGTGATACGGGCGTGTCGCAGGGCGTGTCGACCCGTGTCGACACTCGTCCCGGGAAGTCGACATTTTGCTCTCGATATTGTGTCGAGACAAGGCACATGGCCTAGGACACGGGCGTGTCCAAGGCCGTGTCGTCAGGTCGACGATCTTCACTCGACGAAGTGTCGAGTGTCGAGACCATGTACATGGTCTGGAGCCCAGGCGTGTTGAGGTGACACGGGCAAGGACACGGGCGTGTCCTAGAACCCGTGCAGTGCTCGGGTTATTTTCGGGGAAAAATTGATGGGGGTACATGGCCGGCCACACGGCCGTGTCAGGTGGAACACGGGCATGTCAGGTCGAACACGGGCGTGTTCGATGCCCGTGTGTGGTTCCAGGCGAGCCGATTTTGACGACGAATGAGGCACACGGCCCTGGACACGGGCATGTGCCAGGCCGTGTGCGGTCTAGATTGGGCATTTTAGTCCTGAATCAAAGCCGTTCATTTCTTTAATTGATGATCCAATGGCTGGGAGTTGTTCCTGAAGGGATATACCTGGGATTGGACTTAGAAACCCTCACTTTTCATAAGTGGATATCTTTCTAAAAGCTTAGAGAGAGAGGAGAGCCAAGGAAGGAAGAAGAAGCTAGATCCGGCCATTGGAGGAGCTTCGAAGCTCCAAATCGCGAGCCGACTCCGGATGCACGGAGGCAAAGCTAGTGCGGTGCTTTTCATCCGCTTACTTTTCCATGGCGCCAAAGAGGAACGCTAGGGTAACGATTCTCTTCTTGAGCATGAGTAGCTCTCCTGCTTTGCATAGGAAGCCCGCTCTCGTGAGTTTGCAGTGAGTTGGAGGCGTTCCTTCGGTTAGATATGTGAAGTCCCCGTTGTTTAGAGTCCGTAAGCGAGAACGGACATAGGCATGATGTGTGAAGCCTACCCGGACATGTTGGTCTGGATCGGTGATGTTGCATTGCATAAATGTCGGAGAAGACTCCGTGCTATTGATTGTTTTTCGGGTTTTCTACGCTGTAGATTGCAACAGGGAGCCTTGGGGATTAACCCAAAGGTGCACCCGGAAAACTGGGCTGATGCGTGATCTTGCCAACTTGATGGCCTGAGAGCCAACTTGAACATAACCGAGTTATGTGAAATATGATGGTAATGGGACTCGGAAGAAGTTTGACCCGCGCAAATAGCTTAAATTATCGTTGCGACGTGAGCAAGGGTTAGATGGAACCGTACCCACTTCTATGTCGTTCGGGTTAAAGAGACCTAAAGTTACGTGGCACTTGTCGTTGGCATAGATGAGGGTCTTCGGCGGTCTATGGCTTAAATTGACGTGACCCATGCCGGGAAGATAAAAATGCTCATAGGTTTGGCCGTCAAAGTGGCGGTGGTGAGTCCGGAATGTCTTTGGCTTTAATTGACGTGACATCGACCGGTTCACCGAGAATGTGCCCTGAGAGCACGGGGCATGTGGCCGTGCGAGCCAACGTCTGTGATGAATTGAATATTGATATAATGCTCGCTTATGCTAATGAAATGCAGGGAAGGAGCATTGTCGCCCCGAGTTGGGGGCGGGATCGTTATAATTTGGTCAGCATTGCTGACCGTTGCCTTGTTTTGCCACCGTGCGGTGGTTTGTTCCTTGTAGGTGCTGCTGGACCGAGCGGTCAATAGAGGGCTAAAGCCTAATTTGCGAAGCCGGCCCTCGAAGGCCTAATTGGAGTGTTTACTGTTTTATTCATGTATGACCGGCCTGCGTGCCGTGGTTTGTAAAACATGTAATATGAAGTGAACAATTTTTGTAAGGCCTTAAGGCTTGTACTGGTGTATGTATAACATTCCCATTTGGTTTTAGTGGACATTAATGCTTTAGTGCTGGGTTCTTTATTGCAACTTTTATAAACTGCTTCCGCTAGAATGCTCTGTGTAGGACGTTATGATTGGTTGGATGGTTTTCATGAGTAACCACCCGGTCTGTCTGTGGCATACGGCGTCGGGCCTCGGCCGGACCTACTGCTATATGCTATGCAACAAATAGGGGGTGTTACAATTTGGTATCAGACTACTGGTTTTGGTCGGGCTTAAAGTGATTTCGTGGGCGAATTTTTTTAAGGGGTGGTGAGCACATTGTGTGCGTCATCGTTATAACAGTAAAAGAACCCATGAATGTCCACTTAGGAATGAAAATACACGTGTTTGAGGAACCTGCGTGTTCCTATAATTGCTATTTGCAATTTTATTTGGTCGCTTAACGGTGTTTTGTACCACTATAGGTGACTAGAAGTGGTGTTGGTCCGTCGGGACGCCGAGTTTCTGAGGCTAGCAGTGCACCGGATGTTGCTCCTGTAACACCTCTATCGACTGAGAACTTAAGATTGGTGGCCGAAGCAGTGTTGGCCATGATAAATGCACAGCCTGCAAGGCAAACGCAGCAGCCCACTCCTGCGATGGAGTAGGAACCTCTTCAAGAGGCTGAGCCGAGGAGAGTGGAACAAGTGGTAGTGGAACTGTTGGTGCCAAGGAGGGCAACCTAGAGGCAGCTTAAGCATGTAATGAGCTTTAACCCTCCGATATTCTCGGGGTTGGGAACCTCATCTCAAGCTGAAGACTGGCTCTCCAGGGTGAAGAGAGTCATGACAGCAACGGAGACGGAGGAGTGGCAAATGACCACCATCGCTACGTTCCTTCTGGACGGTGAAGCGAGAATGTGGTGGGAAGGATTGGAGCTGCACTTGTTGAGAGGTAGGCAACTTGTTGATGTCTCGATGGAGGAGTTCTCGAGATTGTTCTTGGCTAGATACCTCCCTTCGACGCAGAGGAATAGCGTTGGAGAATGAGTTTCTGAAGTTGGTTCAGGGTGAGAGGAGCGTGGATGAATATCTCCACGAGTTTACTCGTCTGAGTCGTTATGCTAGCTCCACTATTGTGGATGAGGAGCGCAAGACTAATCGCTTCTATGAAGCGTTAAGAGATGAGTTGAGGTTACTACTCTCAGGGCCGATGACGCAGGGTTTCTTAACCTTGGTCAATACTGCCCAGTCCTTGGAGAAGGACATGAAGATTGTACAAGCAAAGAAAAGCTTGGGTGATAGGAAATCTGAATTCAAAGTGTCGACTACTTCAAAGTCCGGCTATCGGAGGTCTTTCAAGAAGCATAGGACTTCGGGTCCAGCTCCTTCTAGTGCTTCTGGGGCGACTACGAGTCGGACCCCGGGGCGTGTGTTTTACTTGTGGCAAGACGGGGCATTTTGCCCGTGACTATTGGAGCGGACGTCCTAAGTCCGAGAGAAGGCCGGGAGAGACTTATGAAGAGAAGGGAAAGGCGGTGGAGTCGACCGCGTCCCACTATGCTGTTGGGTTTCTCTATAAGGATGGCACAACGCTTGTGCACGCAGCGGAAAAGAAAAACAAGAAAAACCCAAAGAGATGTGGATCGAGCCATGAACGTTGAATCAAGAAGTTAGCAAACAACTAGGCAAAAATTACCTCGGTGGCGTTGAGTCACAACTCAACGGTGATGCTCCAAATTTCTTCTGCGTGCTAGTGGCGAGTTCTACGTAGAATAATGTCCACGCTTCTACAGAAGTCCACACGAGCGGGAGAACGCCGATCTATCCATCGCACGGATTATCGGGAAGGAGAAGACCGCACCTCTGCTATTCCACGGACTGCTAGGTCCACGCCAGGAAGAGCAGCACCAGTGACGGTCGCCGGAGAAGAGGAGGTCAGCGGAGCGAACACGGCGGCGGCGGAACCCTTCCATCGGCGGCGGGATTCGGGATCGGCGGAACGATCGCGGAACGGTTTCCGTCGGGTTCGATTCGCACAGCAGCCAAAAGCTTAAGTCCCGATAAAACCCTAAGTACCCCTTTTATACCAAAAGCATAAAAGACTTAGAAACTTCTCTATCCGCAGAACACCCAAGAATAAGGGTTCCAGAATCGGCGAGAATGACCAGCCGATCGGTGAGAATCGATCGTCGAGAATCACTAAGGATCGGCGAGTATCGGCTAGAATCGGCGAGAACCAGTCAGCGAGAATCGGTCGGCGAGAATCACCAAGCAGATTCGGCGAGTATCAATCGGCGAGAATGCCCGATGATTCACGTCGAATCGCAGATTGACGATTCTCGTCGATCGTCGAGAATCACTGACGATATACGTCGAACAGGGTCGACGATACACGCCGATCGGCGAGAATCAGAGAACTATTCTCGACGATTCTCGTCGATCGGCGAGAATCAGAGACTTATTCTCGACGATTCTCGTCGACCCTCGGCCGACTATACTTACCAATCCTTTGAGGCAACATTTGCCCAACCCGATGATTCTTTAAGGCAACACTTTGCCCACAACCCCATTCAGGTCGGTGATTGGCAACCTTTACCAACACAGTCAATTATCCAACTTCTCCACATCTCTTATGTGCGACCCTGCAGGCTCATATCGCGTTGGCAGTGAGATTACATGTTTGATCACTTCCAGATCACAATGGTAACTCCAACAGACTCCCACTTGATCTCGAAAGTATCAAAGCAAAAACCTCACAAACAATGAGCGGCATCTAGCAATGCATCATTGCTCCCCAAGCAATAAGAGTTCATAACTCATAAGCCTTTATGATCAATGTATCAGTGTTGTCTTTGTCCCTTTGTCCCTTACATCCGGAAAGAACTAGAGGCATGGACCGTGTCACCCTCGTAATAGCTCAATCCAAGTTTCTTGATCCAGGACAGACTTCCAGAGAATGGTGAGTCCAATATCACATATTGACTCAACCAAGCATGGCCATGCATTTCTCAGTCCAGTTCCATCAAGGGGCCCATGGATGCAACTCCTGTCATACAGGAGGACAAATCCCATATCTGCTCACACACAAACACCCAAATGATTCGTAACATGCCCAACAACCACCCTTATCATCAACCTTTCTCAAGGAAGACTTTAGATGGCATCAAAGCACGCTCTTCCTCACTTGATGAATGCTATGACTTCAGGTCAAAGGATCACAACACCATTGTCAATTGAGACCTACTCGTGACACGATTGGATGACAATCCACAGAGTAGTCTCAGGTTGGGTCTGTCCAGTACAACTTGTTCACTAACAAGTACCCACGTGATGACTTGATATCACAATATCATGACCTGTGAGAACCGGTCATCAGTCAACACACGTGCTAGTCTCCATGTACCATCATCACCCTTAGCTTCTATGATGATACTCGACCAGGGACCTTTAAGAATGAAGCTTCAAATAAATCATGGGCTCTCACATTCAAGTCACGTACTTGATGTGCCATGGAAGCGAACATTCTAAGGGTATCTATTATGTTAACAATTAACTATCATATAGAAAAAGACATAATAAAAGAACTTGCCATTAATTATAAGAGAAAAATTAGGTACACAGTTCATCATATGAACAAACAGCCAACAAAATACCAGATTACATGCAACCCACAAGATTCTCGCTAGAGTTGATCATTTAGGTATCGTATACCCATCGATCTAGTATGACCATCATGCTTTCTCTGCGCGAGAGGCTTTGTCAGCGGATCCACAATATTTTCCTCAGTCGGCACTCTGCAAATGTTTACATCTCCTCGTTCGACAATCTCACGAATAAGATGAAACCGCCGAAGTATGTGCTTGGAGCGCTGATGAGATCTAGGTTCCTTAGATTGTGCAATTGCACCATTGTTATCACAGTAGAGAACTACGGGACCAACAATGCTAGGAACTACATCAAGCTCGCCGATGAATTTCCTAATCCATACAGCCTCCTTCGCCGCATTAGCTGATGCGATATACTCGGCCTCTATTGTAGAATCAGCAACTGTCTCTTGCTTGGAACTCTTCCAGCTCACAGCTCCTCCATTCAGGCAAAACACAAAACCTGACTCAGACTTGGAAGTCATCTCTGTCAGTTTGGAAGCTAGCATCTGTGTAACCACTTACAACGAGCTCTTCCTCTCCACCATACACCAAGAACACATCCTTAGTCCTTCTCAAGTACTTCAGGATATTCTTGACTGCAATCCAGTGACACTCACCGGGGTCTGACTGATACCTGCTAGTCATGCTCAAAGCAAAGGAGACATCGGGTCGAGTACATAACATCGCGTACATGATTGATCCAATTGCCGAAGCATATGGAATCAACTTCATGCTGTCCTTATCTTCACAAGACTTTGGACACTGGTCCTTAGAGAGATTCATACCATGAGACATGGGCAAAAATCCTTTCTTGGACTCAAGCATGTTGAACCGCTTCAACACCTTTTCGATGTACGTACTCTGGGTCAAACCCAGCAACTTCTTCGATCTATCTCTATAGATCTTAATACCGAGTATATAAGTCACTTCACCCAAATCCTTCATTGAAAAGCAGTTCCCTAGGTTGTTCTTAACAACTTTCAGGGTAGGAATGTCATTCCCAATCAACAGTATGTCATTTACATAAAATATCAGGAAGATAACAATGCTCCCACTGATTCGCTTGTAAACACAAGGCTCATCTTCATTCTTGATGAAACCAAACTCTTTGATTTTCTCATCAAAACGAAGATTCCAACTTCGAGAGGCCTGTTTCAGTCCATAGATGGACTTATTCAGCTTGCATATTTTAGTGGCTTCATCTGGGGATACAAAACCCTCGGGTTGTGTCATATACACTTCCTCAAGGAGGTTTCCATTAAGGAAAGTCGTTTTGACATCCATCTGCCAGATCTCGTAGTCATAATACGCAGCAATAACAAGCAATATCCTAATGGACTTCACCATAGCAACAGGGGAAAAGGTCTCATCATAGTCAATGCCATGAATTTGCTTGAAACCCTTAGCCACCATTCGCCCTTTGAATGTTTGTACATTCCCATCCATGTCGGTCTTCTTCTTGAAGACCCATTTGCACCCTATGGGTCGTACCCCTTCAGGTGGTTCCACCAAGTTCCAAACTTGGTTTGCATACATGGAGTCAATTTCGGATTTCATAGCCTCAAGTCATTTGTCGGAGTCCGGTCCATTCATAGCCTCTTGGTAGGTTGCTGGTTCATCATCATGATCCATAAGCAACACATTACCTATTTGAGACACGAGAAATCCATATCTGTCAGGCTCAAACCTCGGTCTACCAGATCTACGTAGGACTTGTGTTCCCTGAGCAGGTTCTCTAGCTACAACATCTTGTAGTCTTGTCTCAGAATCCAATTCCTGTTCATTCATTACATGTGGTTCTTGAATTTCTTCAAGCTCTACCTTTTCAGTCTTTCTTGATAAGAACTTTTTCTCCAAGAAGACACCAGTCCTTGCGACAAACACTTTACCCTCAGACGGTAGGTAAAAGTAATACCCTTTCGTTTCCTTAGGATATCCCACTAGATAACATTTATCCGATTTGGGTTCCAGCTTTTCAGGCATTAGACGTCTCACGTATGCCTCACAGCCCCAAATTTTAATGAACGACATACTAGGACGCTTCCCAGTCCATATCTCATATGGTGTCTTCAGAACCGTTTTCATTGGAGCGCGGTTCAATGTCATTGCAGCAGTCTCTAAAGCAAAACCCCAAAAGGAAACAGGCAAGTCTGCATGACTCATCATCGAACGTACCATGTCTAACAGAGTACGATTTCTCCTCTCAGACACACCATTATGTTGTGGTGTTCTAGGTAGAGTGAGCTGTGATACAATACCACACTCTTTCAGATGATCACGGAACTCATGACTCAGGTATTCGCCACCTCGATCAGATCGGAGTGCTTTAACCCTTTTACCCAACTGGTTTTCTACTTCATTCTTGAACTCTTTGAACTTTTCAAAGGTCTCGGATTTGCACTTCATAAGATACACATATCTGTATCTACTAAAATCATCAGTAAATGTAACAAAGTAGAAATACCCACCTCTAGCCATGGAACTCATGGGTCCGCATACATCACTTGTACAACACCCAAGAGATCCTCAGCCCTCTCAGTATAACCAGTGCAAGGAGCTTTAGTCATCTTGCCTAACAAACAAGACTCGCATCGCTCAAATGATTCACAATCAAATGAGTCCAAAAGTCCATCTCTATGGAGCTTGGATATGCGCTTCTCGTTGATATGGCCCAAACGACAATGCCAGAGATACGTAGGGTTTGAGTCATTTGTTCTTAGTCTTTTATTATTTTCTACATTACAGATCAGATGGTCCAAGTTCAAAACATAAAGACCATTAAACAATTGGGCTACAGCTTAACAAACATCATTCTTAAATATAGAACAACAATTGTTCTTAATTATAAAAGAAAATCCAATCATGTCCAAACATGAAATAGATATAATGTTTCTAGTTATGGCCGGAACGAAATAACAATTATCAAGTTCTATTACAAGCCCACTGGGCAAAGAAAGACGATAAACCCCTACGGCTACAGCAGCAACTCTTCCTCCATTGCCGACGCGGAGGTCCACCTCCCCTTTACTCAGCAATCTTCTCCTTCCCAGTTCATGCACATTTGTACAAATGTGAGAACCACATCCGGTATCCAATACCCAAGATGAAGGAGCAGAAAGTTTTATCTCTATAATGTATACATTTGAAGCGGAAGTCATACCTCCCCTCAATTTCTGCAGACCCTCAATGTACGAAGGACGGTTCCTCCTCCAATGACCAGCCTTGCCACAGTGGTGGCATTTCCCTTCCTTCACCGTGCTTTTCTTCTTCATCAGTGCAGAAGACTTGGGCTCAAGAAATGACTTAGGTCCTACCTTCGTCTTCTTAGAACCCTTGGCCTTGCCCTTGCCCTTATGCACCATCAGTATGGGGCTGGCAGGCTTGGCCTTCTTCATGTTGATTTCGGCAGTTCTCAACATGTCTAGGAGTTCGGGTAGTGTCTTGTCTATTTCATTCATGTTATAGTTCAAGACAAACTGCTCATAACTGTCCGTCAACGATTGCAGGATCAGATCCGTGGCCAACTCTTGACCAAAAGGAAAACCCAGCCTTTCAAGGTTCTCTATATACCCAATCATCTTGAGTACGTGAGTCCCTACTGAGTCTCGAACTCCCATCTTTCACTGAAACAACGCCTTTGTGATGTCGAACCTCTCTTGACGAGCCTGCCCTTGAAACATTTTCTTGAGATGCTCGCCAATCTCCTTGCACCCCATGTTCTCATGTTGCTTCTGAAGCTCAGAGTTCATAGTGGCAAGCATAAGGCATTCGACATCTAAAGCATCGTCAGTATACTTCTTATAAGTATCTTTTTCAGCATGGGAAGAGTTCCCGGTCGGCACCTCGGGGGCTTCTTCTTCCAAGACATAGAGCTTTCGCTCTTGCCTGAGAACAATTCTCAGGTTCCTGTACCAGTCCATATAATTAGTCCCACTGAGCTTATCCTTCTCAAGGATGGCTCTCAGAGACAATATGGAGTGTGAAACACTTGCCATGGAATTCTACAAGAATTTATGCAGAATAAAATCAGTACCAAAATTTCAAATACAATTTATTTTAATTTGGACTTCAATTAAAATACTCCCACTATTTTATTCGAAATGATAGCCCTCACTAACAATTTGGAGAGTTCATGCGAGCTACTCTCTTAGTGGACAAGATCCGTATTTCACCAACACTATGAGTTCGCTTTGGCGTTCCTCTCACGATGCGGTTATTTAGGTAGGCAACACTTGCCAATTGCATCCTCATGCAATTCTTGTATGGTTGGTGAATAACTCCTTATTCGCATCCATCATATGGTGCATGCCAACCCTATGCCTCTAGGCACTCAACCTTTAAGGTCACCTAGTTAAGTATGACCCGATGTCGACAGTGGGATATCACAATTATCCGCTCGCACCCTTACCAAGATAGATTAATGCACCTTGCTTTGGCAAGCCCACACTTCATCGATCGAGGCAGGAAGAGTGTCATCCATCGGAAGGCATCCGAACACTTAATATTAGATGAAGGGATTTTGATTATAGGTTAACATTTAACCATGATCAACATTTGATCAATGTGCACATTCAAAGAAAAACAATTCTAAACCACATGCATCCCTTATGTGCACATCCTAACACCATCAACAATTGATAGAAGGAAGGGATAAATCTGAACATCCGGAAACTTCCAAATCCTTAGATTTACATGCATTGGACAAAGGCAAAGACAGCTCAACTTAAAGCAGTAGACAAGCTCATCTCTCTTTGTTGGATTCAAAATCCAAAACAAAATCGAGGGATGGTTACTGCTAAGGAGATCACAATTTCTAACAATTAGAAATTCCCACGCAATTCCAGAGGTTCTTGGCGGGGAACCAAGACAAAATCTAGGCATTTAGAACACTTCTAAATCCCTAGGTTTACACACACTGGAATAACAAACTTCCAAAACAACGATCATGGCCGCAACCTGGCTCTGATACCACTGTTAGGTTTCTCTATAAGGATGGCACAATGCTTGTGCACGCAGCGGAAAAGAAAAACATCAAGAAAAACCCAAAGAGATGTGGATCGGGCCATGAACGTTGAATCAAGAAGTTAGCAAACAACTAGGCAAAAATTACCTCGGTGGCGTTGAGTCACAACTCAACGGTGATGCTCCAAATTTCTTCTGCGTGCTAGTGGCGAGTTCTACGTAGAATAATGTCCACGCTTCTACAGAAGTCCACACGAGCGGGAGAACGCCGATCTATCCGTCGCACGGATTATCGGGAAGGAGAAGACCGCACCTCTGCTATTCCACAGACTGCTAGGTCCGCGCCAGGAAGAGCAGCACCAGCGACGGTTGCCGGAGAAGAGGAGGTCAGCGGAGCGAACACGGCGGCGGCGGAACCCTTCCGTCGGCGGCGGGATTCGGGATCGGCGGAACGATCGCAGAACGGTTTCCGTCGGGTTCGATTCGTACAGCAGCCAAAAGCTTAAGTCCCGATAAAACCCTAAGTATCCCTTTTATACCAAAAGCATAAAAGACTTAGAAACTTCGCTATCCGCAGACAACCCAAGAATAAGGGTTCCAGAATCGGCGAGAATGACCAGCCGATCGGTGAGAATCGATCGTCGAGAATCACTAAGGATCGGCGAGTATCGGCTAGAATCGGCGAGAAACAGTCAGCGAGAATCGGTCGGCGAGAATCACCAAGCAGATTCGGCGAGTATCAATCGGCGAGAATGCCCGATGATTCACGTCGAATCGCAGATTGACGATTCTCGTCGATCGTCGAGAATCACTGACGATATACGTCGAACAGGGTCGGCGATACACGCCGATCGGCGAGAATCAGAGAACTATTCTCGACGATTCTCGTCGATCGGCGAGAATCAGAGACTTATTCTCGACGATTCTCGTCGACCCTCGGCCGACTGTACTTACCAATCCTTCGAGGCAACATTTGCCCAACCCGAGATTCTTTAAGGCAACACTTTTCCCACAACCCCATTCAGGTCAGTGATTGGCAACCTTTACCAACACAGTCAATTATCCAACTTCTCCACATCTCTTATGTGCGACCCTGCAGGCTCATATCGCGTTGGCAGTGAGATTACATGTTTGATCACTTTCAGATCACAATGGTAACTCCAACATATGCTCCGGCCCAACCAAGGGTGTATAATCTTGGCCAACAGGAGGCCATCAAACAGGCTGATGTGGTGACAGGTACGGTTTAATTTATAGCAAGTCAATTTCTTTAAATACTTGTTATTCACATGTTACCTTACCACTGCTTGTTTAGGATTTGTTTTGATTTGTGAAAATCCGGCATGAGTACTCTTCGATACGGGAGCTTCACACTCCTTCTTGTCCGAAGGATTAATATCACGCATCGGAGCCCCTTCTTCGATGACGAAGGATAGGTTGAATGTGTTGTTTCCCAATGGGTGTTCGATGCGAGCGGATAGGATATGCGATGTTAAGATTCATTTTGGGGATCAGGAGTTCGACCTGCATGCGTCTTTACTTCCGTTGGTGGAGTTCGACGTTATATTTGGCATGGACTGGCTCTCGGAGCAGCAGGCCTATATTGACTGCGGTCGCAAGGAAGTCAAGCTGGGAGCAAGTCGTGAGACGACTTTTATGGGCTTAAATGGGTCGAGCAAGACGTTGATGTCTGCTCTTTAGGTGGTGAAGGCGGTTCGTGCCAGTGCAGAACTGTTCTTTACACTAATGGAGGGTTCAAAACTGAAGCCCGCGTTGGATAGTATTTCAGTGGTATCGGAATACCCTGATGTGTTCCCCGCAGATCTTCCTGGAGCCCCGCCTCAGCGGGAGATAGATTTTACGATTGATCTAGTGCCAGGAGCAAAGCCTGTGTCACGATCTCCTTATCGGCTAGCGCCTAAGGACATGGCGGAGCTGAAAGTTCAACTGCAAGAGTTTTTGGATCAAGGGTATGTGCGCCCGAGTTCTTCGCCTTGGAGTGCACCGGTCCTCTTTGTTAAGAAGAAGGACGGAAGCTTGAGGCTATGTATTGATTATCGGGAGCTCAATAAGCTGACGGAGAAGGACAAGTACCTGATCCCCCGGATCGATGATCTTTTTGATCAGTTGGTCGGGTCGACGGTGTACTCGAAGTTGGATCTCAAGTCGGGGTACTATCAGTTGCGAATACGGGAGAGTGATATCCCGAAGACAGCATTTAGTACGAAATACGGTCATTATGAGTTTACGGTCATGCCGTTTGGGCTGACTAATGCGCCGTCAGTGTTCATGGATTTGATGAACAGGACTTTCAGGGAGTACTTGGACCATTTTGTGATCGTCTTCATCGACGATATTTTGGTGTACTCACAAAGTGAGGAAGATCACTTCAAGCATCTTCACTTGGTTCTGGAGACGCTAAGGAGAAATCAGTTGTATGCCAAGTTCTCGAAGTGCGAGTTTTGGCTATCCTCAGTGGCATTCCTCGGTCATATAGTGAGTGGAGAGGGTATTGCTGTGGATCCGGCAAAGATCGTTGCGATACGGGAGTGGCCTGAGCTTACTACGGTAGTGGAAGTCCGGAGCTTTTTGGGGCTTGCCGGCTATTATAGGCGCTTCGTAGAGAACTTCTCGCTGATAGCGTTACCTCTCACTACTTTGACGAGGAAGGAGCATAAGTTCGTTTGGATGCCGGAGTGTGCGCGAGCTTTTGAGGAGTTGAAGTGTCGGTTGACCACGGCGCCTGTGCTGAGTTCGCCATGTGGGACCGAAGGCTATGAGATTTATAGTGATGCTTCGGGCAGCGGTTTGGGTTGCGTTCTACTGCAACACGGAAGTGTAATAGCTTATGTCTCGAGACAGCTAAAAGTACATGAAAGGAACTATCCGGTCCATGACTTAGAGTTAGCGGCCGTGATTTTTGCCTTGAAGCTGTGGAGACACTATTTATACGGTTTGAAGTTTGATATCTACACCGATCATAAGAGCCTGAAATATCTGATTGATCAGAAGGATCTGAATATGCGGCAGCGTAGATGGATGGAGTTCCTGGGGGACTATACATTTAAGATCCACTACGTGCCTGGTAAAGGCAATGCGGTTGCGGATGCATTGAGTCGCCTTGCCCCAGCTCAAGCCAATTGGCTATCGGTGAATGATGAGCGGTTGGTGCGGGAGTTGGAGGCGTTGGAGATTATTTGTGTGGATAGGCAATCAAGTGCTGAAGCAGTTCTGAATTGGACTGAAGTCCAATATGACCTGGCTGATCGTATTCGGCAGGCTTTGGATATGGATGCTCATATGAAGCAGTTCATGTTAGAGGCTCTGGATGGGTCAAATTCCCAATTCGTCGTGGAGGACGGATTACTTTGGAAGGACGGTCGTCTGTGCGTCCCATGTCTGGGTAATCTGCGGGTGGAGTTGTTGTATGAGGCACACCATACCAAGTACTCGATTCACTCGGGGAGCACGAAGATGTACCGTGATGTGAAGAAACTGTTTTGGTGGCCGGGTTTGAAGAAAGATGTGGCGCTCTACGTAGCAAAGTGCCAAACTTGCGCCTTGGTGAAGGAGGAGTGCCAAAAGCCGGGAGGATTTCTTAAGTCCTTGTCTATCCCGGAGTGGAAATTCGACGACATCTCTATGGACTTTGTGCACGGTTTGCCAAGGTCGCAAAAGGGGAACGACGCTATTTGGGTGGTCGTGGATTGGTTAATGAAGCTGTCGCATTTCATTCCGCATAGGAAGGATGATCCGGTGGAGAAGTTGGCAAAACTTTATGTGGATAACATAGTACGGCTTCATGGTGTGCCCCGCGGCATCGTGAGTGACCGAGATGGGCGGTTCACGTCCAATGATTGGAGTCTAGTACAGCAAATGTTGGGAACAAAGTTGAAATTCAGCACAGCCTTCCATCCGCAAACGGATGGGCAGACCGAGAGGGTCAATAGAACCATGGAAGACATGCTTCGCATGTGTGTCTTGGATTTTGGAAAGCAATGGGAAGACCACCTTTATTTGGTGGAGTTCGCATACAACAATAGCTACCAAGCGAGTATTCAGATGGCACCTTTCGAGGCCCTATATAGTAGAAAATGTCGCACGCCGTTGTCTTGCTTAGAAACAGGTGAGTCAAAGTTGTATAATCGATTGGAAGTGGAGGATGCTACTTCTTTGGTGAGAACCATTCGGGAGAGGTTGCTTATCGCTCAGGACCGGAAAGCGAAGTACTATAATGCCAAGCACAGGAACGTGGAGTTCGCTGTGGGCGACAATGTGTACTTAAAGATCAAGTCGTTCAAGGGTGTCTTCGTGGGTGCGGCGACTGAAAAAGCTAAGCCCGAGGAACCTTGGGCCGTTTGAGGTTCTGGAGCGAGTCGGTGAAGCGGCCTATCGGTTGAAGCTTTCAGTGGAGCTTAGTGGTTTACATGATGTATTCCATATTTTGGTGCTCTAGAAGGCGGTGCAAGAGCCTACGCAAGTGATCGCGGTCGATCAAGTGCCGGTGGATAGTGGGTTGACGACAAAGGTCAAGCTCGTGCGGATTGAGGACTCGGAGGTCAAGCGGCTATGCAATAAAGAGATCAGGATGGTCAAGGTCCGGTGGGACAATTGCGGTCGTGAGGAGCTCTCTTGGGAGCGAGAGCAGACTATGCTTGACGAGTATTCGGAGTTGTTCCGCTCAGGTACAAATTTTGGTTTTGTACATGTTTTTCCTTTATATAATTTTGTGGACGAAATTCTTTTAAGAGGGGGAGAGTTGTAACGCCCCGAAACTCAAAAGAGCGACGGGGGACGTTTTGGGCCAGTTTTGGGTTCTGGCTGCAGGCACACGGCCTGTGACACGGGCGTGTCCCAGGGCGTGTCAAGCTTGTGTCGACACTCGGCCGGGAAGTCGACATTTTGAGCTCGACATTGTGTCGAGACTGGGACACGGCCTGCGACACGGGCGTGTCACAGGTCATGTCGACCCGTGTCGACACTTAGCCCGCGAAGTCGACACTCTGCGTTCGACGAAGTGTCGAGACATGGCACACGCCTTACGACACGGGCGTGTCGTAGGGCGTGTCGACCCGTGTCGACACTCGTCCCGGGAAGTCGACACTTTGCTCTCGACATTGTGTCGAGACAAGGCACACGGCCTAGGACACGGGCGTGTCCAAGGCCGTGTCGTCAGGTCGATGATCTTCGCTCGATGAAGTGTCGAGTGTCGAGACCGTGTACACGGCCTGGAGCCCAGGCGTGTTGAGGTGACACGGGCAAGGATACAGGCGTGTCCTAGAACCCGTGCAGTGCTCGGGTTGTTTTCGGGGAAAACTTGATGGGGGTACACGGCCGGCCACACGGCCGTGTCAGGTGGAACACGGGCATGTTAGGTCGAACACTAGCGTGTTCGATGCCCGTATGTGGTTCCAGGCGAGCCGATTTTGACGGCGAATGAGGCACACGGCCCTGGACACGGGCGTGTGCCAGGCCGTGTGCAGTCCAGATTGGGCATTTCAGTCCCGAATCAAAGCCGTTCATTTCTTTAATTGATGATCCAATGGCTGGGGGTTGTTCCTGAAGAGATATACCCTGGATTGGACTTAGAAACCCTCACTTTTCATGAGTGGATATCTTTCTAAAACCTTAGAGAGAGAGGAGAGCCAAGGAAGGAAGAAGAAGTTAGATCCAGCCATTGGAGGAGCTTCGAAGCTCCAAATCGCGAGCCGACTCCGGATCCACGGAGGCAAAGCTAGTGCGGTGCTTTTCATCCGCTTACTTTTCCATGGCGCCAAAGAGGAACGCTAGGGTAACGATTCTCTTTGTGAGCATGAGTAGCTCTCCTTCTTTGCATAGGAAGCCCGCTCTCGCGAGTTTGTAGTGAGTTGGAGGCGTTCCTTCGGGTAGATATGTGAAGTCCCCGTTGTTTAGAGTCCGTAAGCGAGAACGGACATAGGCATGATGTGTGAAGCCTACCCGGACATGTTGGTCTGGATCGGTGATGTTGCATTGCATAAATGCCGGAGAAGACTCCGTGTTATTGATTGTTTTTCGGGTTTTCTACGCGGTAGATTGCAACAGGGAGCCTTGGGGATTAACCCAAAGGTGCACCCAAAAAACTGGGCTGATGCGTGATCTTGCCAACTTGGTGGCCTGAGAGCCAACTTGAACATAACCGGGTTATGTGAAATGTGATGGTAATGGGACTCGGAAGAAGTTTGACCCGCGCAAATGGCTTAAATTGTCGTTGCGACGTGAGCACGGGTTAGATGGAACCGTACCCACTTCTATGTTGTTCGGGTTAAAGAGACCTAAAGTTACGTGGCACTTGCTGTTGGCATAGATGAGGGTCTTCGGCGGTGTATGGCTTAAATTGACGTGACCCATGACGGGAAGACAAAAATGCTCATAGGTTTGGCCGTCAAAGTGGCGGTGGTGAGTCCGGAATGTCTATGGCTTTAATTGACGTGAAATCGACCGGTTCACCGAGAATGTGCCCTAAGAGCACGGGGCGTGTGGTCGTGTGAGCCAACGTCTGTGATGAATTGAATATTGATATAATGCTCGCTTATGCTAATGAAATGCAGGGAAGGAGCATCACCGCACCGAGTTGGGTGCGGGATCGTTATAATTTGGTCAGCATTGCTGACCGTTGCCTTGTTTTGCCACCGTGCGGTGGTTTGTTGCTTGCAGGTGCTGCTGGACCGAGCGGTCAATAGCAGGCTAAAGCTCAATTTGCGAAGCCGGCCCTCGAAGGCCTAATTGGAGTGTTTACTGTTTTATTCATGTATGACCGGCCTGCATGCTGTGGTTTGTAAAACATGTAATATGAAGTGAACAATTTTTGTAAGGCCTTAAGGCTTTTACTGGTGTATGTATAACATTCCTATTTGGTTTTAGTGGACATTCATGCTTTAGTGCTGGGTTCTTTACTGCAACTTTTATAAACTGCTTCCGCTAGAATGCTCTGTGTAGGACGTCATGATTGGTTGGATGGTTTCCATGAGTAACCACCCGGTCTGTCTGTGGCATACGGCGTCGGGCCCCGGCCGGACCTACTGTTATATGCTACGCGACGGATAGGGGGTGTTACAATTCCGGAGAACTGGGCGTTGTTCCGAATGATATTCAGAATAGCTGGTTTAATCTCGAACTGTGGGTTGGTGATAGCAGGTCCGAAACCGGGGTATATGCTTCCGACAGTAGGTGTTGTATAATCCCTCATGGTGCGGACCTGGGGAGGGTTTACTTCATTTTCGTCGCCATTTCTGTCGCCATGAGGTATCCCTCCAACTCGGTTGCCTGCATCAATATTCAGCTGGTCTCCCATTGGGGCTAAAGTGATGGTTGCGGCGCGTCTTCGCGCTAGGATAGTACGTTCGATCTCTGGGTCGTAGGCGATAAAATATCTTGTAGCTCGGCTCTGCATTCACTGCAGCAAACACAATAAAAGGAAACAGCAGTCAAAAAAACTAACTCTTATAACAATATTTTCAGTCATCCTGAGTCGCTCTATAGTTGCATTCCCCGGCAACGGCGCCAAAAACTTGATGCGAGTAAATCGGCAAGTGCATTGGTCGTACAAGTAATAAAGTTTGGGAATAAATCCCCGAGTGTCGGTCTCTTGAGGAATGCAATTAGCATAGAGGGGCAACAGTTCAGAAAATATTGTTATGATGATTATACCTAGAAAAAGAGACAAAAGGGGACTTGAGAGATTGTGGTTGTTTGATCTAATAAACTAGGAAAATCTATGCGGGTCGAAGGCACCGCTTCACAAGGTGAAGCGGGTGTTTCGGCCGCGATTCCAAACTTCGGTTGGGCGAGTGGATGGAAAGCTAATGGATGGAAGTGTTCTTGTGTGGGGTGCAATCGGGTATGACACGGGTATGGAGTGGATGTGGAGTGAGTGAGGCGCATTCACAGACACTACTCACAAGCATAAGAAAAATACTAACGTCCCATTAGATATAAAATCAAACTTGATGTTCATTACAATGTTAAACCATTCCATACTACAGAGGAAGGGGAAGAGGAGTAAACCAAAAGAGAGTGAAGATCCACTGCAGGTCGTGGCCGGAATAGCGAGTTTTCAATCCTCTTCCGGGCTCAGTCCAAGGAGGCTTCCGGTACCAACGAGCTGTCACCTCCAAGGCCTTTAAGTCCGTTCTCTAGGTTATTTTCTTCACCAACTCTGGTGGAAAGCTTGGAGTTGAAGTTGTCAATGGCCGAGGGCTTCGCTGGAGAGTTTGAAAAGCTCGGAGTAGCTAGATATGGACTCCCAACGAAGGTGGAGGTGATGGAGAAGCTGGAGAAGTAAAATGGCGATTCCCGCACATTCCCCGATCGCAGCAAATGACAGGCGTTGACCTAAATCGCGAAGCAGGGCCTTAAATATGGAGGCAGCAAAAGCAGTGCGCACGATCAGTTGCGTACGACTAGTGGTCGTGCGCACTGTTGGTCGATGATCGTTCGCCATTTCAAAATAGACCTGCAACCTGGATAAGCAGTATCAGCATATACGCGCACGATCAGTGGCGCACGACCAGTGGTCGTGCGCACTAAATCCACTGATCGTGCGATTGGCAGTGACAGGCTTACAGAAAGCAAGGGGTAAACGCGCACGAGAAGTGGCGCACGACCAGTGGTCGTGCGCACTACGGCCAGTGCTCGTGCGATTACCCAGGCAAGATTAGGAAAATGAGAATGTAATGCGCACGAATGGTGGCGCACGACCAGTAGTCGTGCGCAATAACGTCCAGTGGTCGTGCGCAGTATTCATGCATTGTCGGGGTCTCCCGAGCGGTTCCGGAGCACGCACACGAACCCTGCACCAGCAGAAGAGGCAGAAAGGCCATTAAACGTGCACACCACATTCCCAAGACATGGCTAAAGAACAACAAAAACACAAAAACACGAAAAGCACACAGAAACGGGCCTATAGTGCACTTCATCGTGAAATAGGCATGTAAGCAAATATAAGCAATAATGGCTCTCAAGTGTAGTGCTAAAATGATAAAACTGGCCCAGATGAGTACAAGAATCAGTGTAAAATGTGGACTCATCAGCTGACCAATTATAATGACCATACCCCTTACCCAGGGCAGTGATTCCTTCCCTGTACGCATTTCCAAATATCTAGTTATCACAACAAGTAGTACAACAGTATCACAAACGCCAGTCTCTGCTAGATGCTTCGTGCACTCAGGGCACCTTACGGTGTACTGGACTCCATAGCAACACCACCGATTAGAGGTTATTAACTTGTTGGTTGGCCGGTCCTAGTACACCAATCACACATACTGGTGACATTCTGCCCAAAGCACTCAGAGGTGAGAACCTCACGACAAACTTGAGCATTACTAATTCAGATCGACCCACCACTATGGTGCAGCAAGCCGAGTCTGTCTCGCATCCCCCAAGTCGTGCAACCCATCGATCCCCCAAAACAACCAGGTGCAGGTCAGCCTTTCCCGTGCTCAATCCGTTCTTAGCGCACCACTAGACGCGGGTCAGCTTTCCCTCCTAATTAGACGTAGCTTTTTGCTCTCGCAGAGTAAATAGCGCTCACCGCGCTCACACCACAAGGAGCTTACGCAAAGCATCCAAGATCAGCATACAATTCACGCAGAGCTTATAACAAAAGAGCTACATGCACCACAATTCTCGGAGTCTTCTCAGGTTCACAATATAACCATCACCAATCGGTACTAACCGTCTGGATGGTTTTCACACAGCATGCCTACGCCATACTACACATTTCTGGATCTAGATGCAGACTCAACTGGGAATCACTTACGCTTTCCACCTCTTGGTGGAGGTTTCCATGCAGATGAATAAAGAATGGACTTCAATTGTCCAAGAAGGAGATCGTTACTCTTGAGGATCACTTTGGAGCCATGAACTAGCCGGATGGAAATTACCGTCATGGCTTTGCCTCCATGAATCCTCACTCGGCTCATGAATTAGCACACTGAAGCTTCTCTGACAGCCGTCTCCCTTCTTCCTTTCCTTCCTCTCTCTTTCTCTCCCTAGCTCTTGAGAAAGGGGAATGAATGAAAGATAAGCCTTCTATCTCAGTCTTATATCAGCAGGGAAGGGCCTGGACACTTGGATGTAGGATGAAGGAAATGAACGGCCTTGTTTTCTTAGAAATAAGCTGAATATGGCCTGACACGCCCTGTGACATGCCCGTGTCACAGGCCGTGTCCCCAAAGCGTTGTACGAACTGCCTTATCCAGAACAGGACACAGCCATGTGGCACGCCAGTGTCACATGGATGATATGCCCGTGTCATATGGCTAACACACTCGTGTCACACATTACACGCTCGTGTGGCATGTCGTGTCCCATAGGCAATACAGCAGAAACTCAACCCGAGCGGAACACGGCCATGGGACACGCCCATGTCCCAGGTTGTGTACCCCAAGACATACCCGTGTCCACCAGCACACAGACAACCTTGGTTGATCCCGAGAAGGACACGGCCATATGACACGCCCGTGTAACAGGCCGTGTACTCAACTCAACTTAGAGCTCGACGATCGTCGAGCGCAGTTCGTCGACCAGAGGGGACACGCCCCCTGACACGCCCGTGTTGCCGGGTATGTTCCCTCTCGAAAACTTCTCGAGTGCATTTCGTCGAGCACTCAAGAAGCTGCTCAACCCGAGCACGACACGCCCTGGGATACGCCCGTGTCTCAGGACGTATCACCCATCCTGAACCTAACTTGGGATTTGGGGCGTTACATCCCTCCCCTCCTTCAAAATAATTTCTCCCCGAAATTTAGCCCAACTAGACATCAACATAACCACGCCGTTCCTTAGCAAAATGATTTGGGTTAGAGCTCAAAGGACGCAGTTTGTCTCACCCCACGGCATCGCATAAAACAAGCATCACATACATACATCCATAACAAACATAACACACATATATCCACCATATTCATCTCTTTTATCCCAGATATACATACATCAATAAACTTATTCCTTTATTACACCTTGTGTAACACCTCCCCTGTAGTGGACGTATAATATGGGTCCGGCCGGGGCCCCACAACATACGAACGCCACAGCTTTAGTATTATAAGTTGATATAGCTACCCAAACTCAAAACACTTGCACAATACAGCGAAAAACCAAGCACAACTAGAAGTTATCCACTAACCAAAAGAGTAATCAAATGCCCTTAAGGCCTTACATCAAATGTCCAAAAGTAAAAATAATACATCAAACAAGAATGTGCATAGCACTCCTAGTCTACCTCGGCATGCAAGCCGGACAAAAGAGTCTCAAACAGACATCATCAAAAAGTAGTGCTACAAAAGAGGGAAAAACACCTCATGGGGCTTAGGCCTTTCTGGCCGGCGTGCTAGCTTCTGCATGCGATCCTTGCCCTGTAAAAATTATTAGTAACGTGGGTCAGCAAAGGCTGACCTCAAACTGTGTAACAACACATCTCCTCCTGGCCGCCCCTAACGGACCCCGGGGAACCCTCCAACCTGCAAGTCAGCACTTCATATGCAAATAAACATCTATAAATAGAAAAGCTTTAAAACAGGCTTGGATGTCTCAATCATCAAACATGTTCTCTACTGGTTGAGCATATAAAGAAAGGGCCTACTATGCAACATGGATGCAACACCCGGGCTTCACCCAAGGTACCCTACATCGTATGCATCTAGCACAACATCACATCATTTGGGTACTCACATTTCCCCAATTGGCATAAAGCCGCAAACATTGAGGGAGACACAACTCCCTCACACGGCGCACAGGCCGCCACATGGAATTCTTGCCAAGGCCCCACCCGCTCGTGGGCCTAGCCCCGGGCTTGCCTGCAAGCTCTGACGTCTCATGTCAGGATTCCAACAACCACAGACTGACCGATTCCAAGAAACCTTGCTGGACCCCACCCGCTCATGGCCTCTTTGCCCGGGCTTGCCCCAAGCTTGGCATTCTCGTCAGTCTCACAGAAGGGGACTAGTCTCGCCGGGACACTCTCCACACATGACGCACATGTCACGGGATAGCCAGCCGACCACGGAGACATAGCCACGCCTTGGCACAACACAACCAAGACTAAACACATTGCAATCCCTCATTGTACCGCAGCGTTCCCGCGCACCAAGGAAAACATCTCCAACTCGTGCGGAGCTAACCTTGTCCACCAAGGAAACCATCTCCATTCTCATACGGAGCTAACCTTGTCCCTCAAGGAAACCATCTACCGCCACGAGGAGCTAACCTTGTCCGGGTTCGACTACATGTACTCTTCTCAAGGAAACGGGACATTCACCACCACAACACAAACGGCATCTTTCCGCAACGGAAATCTCTACGAATCCCTAAGTTCGTATGCAACATCACCGAGTCGGACTAACGGTCGCGACTACGGCTTCAACCACCATGCCTAATCCACTAGCGAAGCGGATCTCTAATGCAAAATATGCCGGGGACGGACTCGATCAACCCGGAGGTTCCTCTTGAACCTTGGCAAACCAAAGCCCCTCTCACATTTGAGAGTTTGGTGCCCAAAAATCTAGAAGAAAACGATGCTAAAAACGTGCATCCTAAAGACCGAGAGGAGAGATGTCGTTACCTTCCGACTTCTCTTCCTTGCCATGGTAAAATAGCCGGATGAAAGTCTTCGCAACGCTCTAAGCTTCACGGATCCGGGCTCGGCTCGCGATTTGGAGCTCTGAAACCCTTCCTACAGCCCAAGGCTTCTTCTTCTTCCTCCTTGCTCTAGTTTTCTCAAGAACTTAGAAAGAGAAGACTTGGAAAATAAATGAGGGTTTCCCACCCTAGAATCGGACTTAACTTCCCAGGAGATGGCCTGAACCGTTAGATCCCAAAACCAGAAAAAGAATGGCCGCGATTCGCCTAGAAAAATAGAAGACCTGGGTCGAACACGGCCTGGCACACGCCCGTGTCCAGGGCCGTGTGCCTCATTCGCCGTCTCAAATCGACGCGACTGGAATCAGACAGGGGCATTCGACACGCCCGTGTTCAATCCGACATGCCCGTGTCCCCAGCGACACGGCCGTGTGGCCTGCCGTGTGTCTCCAACGACATGGCCCCAACACCAACCCGAGAGGTGACACGGCCTGGGACACGCCCGTGTCCCAAGCCGTGTGCCAAGTCTCGACACCCGTCGACAGGCTTTGTGTCGACACTGCGGAAAAACGTCGAGCGAAGATCGTCGACCAAGCGGAACACGCCCTGTGACACGCCCGTATCACAGGCCGTGTGCCCCAGTCTCGACACACTGTCGAGCAAAAGTGTCGACACTTGGGCCGAGTGTCGACACGGCCTCGACACGCCCTGCGACACGCCCGTGTCGCAGGTCGTGTGCCCCACTCTCGACACTCTATCGAGCACAAAGTGTCGACACTTGGGCCGAGTGTCGACACAGCCTCGACACGCCCTGCGACACGCTCGTGTCGCAGGCCGTGTGCCTCACTCTCGACACTTTGTCGAGTGAAAGTGTCGACACTTGGACCGAGTGTCGACACGACCTCGACACGCCCTGCGACACGCCCGTGTCGCAGGCCGTGTGCCTCCTTCCAGAAATCCAAAAAATTTTCAGAACTGCAGACTGAACCCCTTGCAAAACTGGGGTGTTACAACTCTCCCCCACTTAACAGAATTTCGTCCCGAAATTTCAAAACAAAAGAGGTACAAAACTTAAATTGTACCTGACGAAAATAGTTCTGGATAGTCTTCTAGCATGGCCTGTTCTCGCTCCCACGAGAACTCCTCACGACCGCAGTTGTCCCAACGAACTTTCACAAGTTTAACTTCTTTATTCCGCAACTGCCGAATCTCCGCATCTTCTATAGCGATTGGAAGGACTCGCGTCCTCAAGTCTTCCTCAATCGGCACCGATGCCGGCTCAATCACCACGCTAGCCTCCACCAAGGCTTTCCTCAACACGGAGACGTGGAAGATGTCATGTAATCCACTCAAATCTGCGGACAATGCCAACCGATAAGCTGCTTCTCCTACCCGCTCAACAATTTCAAAAGGCCCCAAAAACCTTGGACTCAACTTCTTGAGTCGGCGAATCCGCGAGACGCCATTGAACGGCTTGACCTTCAGATAAACCCAATCACCAACTGCAATTTCCAACTTCCGGTGACGAGCATTAAAATATTTTGCTTGCCTGTCCTGCGCCGCTTTCATACGCTCTTGGATGGTCCGAACAAACTCACAAGCGTCAACTACCACATCCTTTCCCAAAAGTTTGGTGTCTCCCGCCTCTGCCCAAGACATTGGCGTTCGACACCGCCTCCCATACAAAGCTTCGTATGGCGCCATCTTTAAGCTTGCTTGAAAACTGTTGTTGTACGCAAATTCTACCATGAAGAGGTGATCCTCCCACCTCTTGCCAAAATCAAGAACGCACATTCTCAACATATCCTCCATAGTACGGTTCGTTCTCTCCGTTTGCCCATCAGTCTGAGGATGGAACGCCGTACTAAACTTTAGCTTCGTGCCCAAGCTCTTCTGAACCAATCTCCAGTCCTTGGACGTAAATCGTCCATCTCGATCACTGACTATGCTCTTAGGAACTCCGTGCAGTCGCACAATGTTGCGAACATACAACTCCACCAACTTCTCCACGCTGTCCTCTTTCCGATTTGGGATGAAGTGAGCCACCTTGGTTAGGCGATCCACGATCACCCAAATAGCATCATTCCCATGCTGCGATCTAGGCAACCCATGCACAAAGTCCATGGAGATGTCCTCAAATTTCCATTCAGGAATTGGAAGGGGCTTCAGGAACCCGCCCGGTTTCTGACATTCGGCCTTCACCAAGGCACATGTTTGGCAACGACTCACATACAAAGCTACATCCCGCTTCAACCCCGGCCACCAAAAGGATTTCTTCATATCCAAGTACATCTTTGTACTGCCCGGGTGAATGGAGTACTTTGAGAAGTGAGCCTCAAACATCAACTCCTCACGGAGATTGCCAAACTGCGGTACACAAACCCTTCCATCCTTTCTCAAGATTCCCCCGATCATCTCCCAGGTGCTGCTCTCACCCGTTTGAGCCTCCAACACAAAAGGTTGAAACTCCACATCTAATCGAGTCGCTTCCCGAATACGATCGGACAAGTCGTTTTGCACTTCAATCCAGTTCAACCGAGCCACGCTAGACTCGCCTCTCGCAACACATTCCAATCCAAGGGACTCCCATTCCCGTACCAACCGCTCATCATGAGCTTCGATCCAATTTCCTTGCCCCGAGTACTTTCTACTCAACGCATCCGCCACCACATTGGCTTTACCCGGCGTATACTGGATCGCCACTTCGTAGTCTCCAAGAAACTCAACCCATCTGCGTTGCCGCATATTCAAGTCCTTTTGATCCAAGAGATACTTCAGGCTTTTATGGTCCGTGAAGATCTCCACCCTTGCGCCATACACATAGTGTCGCCATATTTTCAACGCGAAGATTACCGCCGCCAGCTCCAAATCATGGACGGGGTAATTCCTCTCATGAGGTTTCAGCTGTCTAGACCCAAAAGCTATCACCTTGCCATGCTGCACTAACACGCAACCCAAGCCGCATCCCGATGCGTCACTGAAAATTTGAAATCCATCGGTCCCTTGCGGTAAACTCAGGATCGGAGCCATCATAAGCCTCTCCTTCAGGGCCTCAAATGCTTGACTGCACTCTTGGGTCCACACAAATTTATGGTCTTTGCGAGTGAGAGAGGTGAGGGGTAGAGTTATCTTCGAGAAATTCTCCACGAATCTCCTATAATACCCGGCTAGTCCAAGAAAACTTCGGACTTCCGCCACGGTCCTCAACACCGGCCAATCTCTGATGGCCTCCACTTTCGCTGGATCCACTGCCACCCCATCACCACTAATCACGTGGCCCAAAAATGCCACCTTCTCCAACCAGAACTCGCATTTGGAGAATTTTGCATACAATGCATTCTCCCTCAACACTTGCAAAACCATTCTCAAGTGGGTCTCATGCTCCACTTCCGACTTGGAGTACACCAAGATGTCATCAATGAAGACAACCACAAACGAATCCAAGTAATCCCGAAATACTCGATTCATCAGATCCATGAACACCGATGGTGCGTTCGTCAACCCGAACGGCATCACTGTAAACTCAAAGTGTCCATACCTTGTACCAAAGGCAGTTTTGGGTATGTCCTCATCTCGAATTCGCAGTTGATAGTATCCCGACTTCAAGTCCAACTTCGAATATACCACTGACCCCACCAATTGGTCAAACAAATCGTCTATCCGAGGGAACGGATACTTATTCTTAACGGTCAACTTATTGAGCTCTCGGTAGTCTATGCACAGGCGCATGCTACCGTCTTTCTTCTTTACAAACAATACCGGTGCGCTCCACGGTGAAGAACTGGGTCTAATATACCCTTGCTCCAACAGTTCCTGTAACTGTACCTTAAGTTCCGCCAACTCCTTTGGTGCCATCCTAAATGGAGGACGTGACACCGGTCTAGCCTCCGGCACTAACTCGATCGAGAAGTCGATCTCCCGCCGAGGAGGCGCTCCAGGAAGTTCATCCGGAAACACATCCTTGAACTCTGCCACCACAGGCACTTCCTCAATAGACAGTTGGGAGAGATGAACCTCCAATAATGCTACAAGCGCTACACCACCCTGGTTAACCGCCCGCACCAACTGCATGGCCGAAATCAGGGAACAGGCCACTCCACAAAGGCCCTCAAATTTGACTTCTGCTTGCCCTTTACTCTTTAGAGTCACTACCTTGGATAAACAATCAATGTTGGCGCGCTGCTCTGCAAGCCAGTCCATGCCCAAAATGACATCGAACTCTACTAATGGTAACACTGCTGCTTCCAGAGCAAAGACAACTCCGTCTAGCTCCCAACAAATGCGCCCTTTAGCCCCGGTGGTCATAGATGACCCATTGGGCATGCGCACTCTCAGCTCTGCTCCCGACGAGAAAGACTCAACTCCTATTCTCCGGATGAAGCTCTCCGCAAGAAAGGAGTGCGATGCTCCCGTATCAAACAATACCCTAGCGGGGTATCCGGAAACTAACACGAAGCCTACAACATAGACATTACACAAAAGTCTAAAAGGATGAAGCACCAAAATTTAAACTTAAATTCTCTTCATACCTGTCACCACATCAGTCTGGCGGATCGCTTCTTGCTGTCCAAGGTTGTAGGCCCTTGGTTGCACCGGTTGGAACCGAGAAGCGCTCGACTCCGCCATCTTTCCTTTCTCTGCAGCACTGGGGCCCGAGCATACAGACTGCTCCTGCTTTGACTCCTGTCCTGCTCCCCCTTGCTGACAAGCACGAGCTATGTGCCCAACCTTCCCGCAGTTGTAGCACGTCGGCGGTCCCCTAGAGTGGGAACCCCCAGGCGTCCAGTTGCTCCTCTCACCAGATCTGGAAGTGTGAGGCTTCTTCCTCCACCTACTCCCATCAGACTTTCCATGAGATTGGGAAGGCTTCCCTTCCCCTTGCTTGGGAGTAAAACCCTTTCGATGCTGGGTTCACTCCAGATCATTCTCCAAACTCCTGGCGGCTTCAACTAGCTCATTAAATCCCGCCCTCTTCATGGAGATGAGGGGTTGTCTCAGATTTTCCCTCAACCCTTGGTAGAAGAGGTTATCCCTCTCTACATCATCCGCCATTGTCGTTCCCGCATAACGACCCAATCGGGTGAACTCTTGCACGTACTCATCCACTGTCTTGTCTCGCTGCATTAGATGCAGAAACTGCCTCTGCAGGGCCAATCGTGTTGAAACTGGGATATACCTCTTAAGAAAAGCGTCCCCAAACTCTTCCACTGACGGGGTGCGTCCCGGGAACTGGCGGCCGCTATGGGTCACCCACCATAACTTGGCATCTCCTTCCAACATGAACGATGCATACTCCTCTTTCTTTTCCTCTGGCGTCTCTGCCGCCCTTAGTAGTTCTTGAATACGAACCCACCAATCCTCCGCATCCGTTGGCGTTCCAACACCCTTGAAGGACGGGGGATGGAAACTTAGGAAGTACTTCATGTGTCGGTCTCCATGTCCTACCACCACCCTTTCTGCCAAAGGCTCCACTCGCCTGGCTTCTCCGCCTGGCACGGCCGTCGCCGTGTCCGGTGTAACAGGGGTTGCTACCTAGGCTGCAGCCGCCGCTTGGGATGCCACCATCGCTTCTGCAAGCATACGGCAGAAGTCGGCCGGGTTTACACCCGTGCCCAAAAGGCCTGGAGCAGTAGCACTGCTCGCCGAGAGATCATCCCTTGCTCTTGAAGTGCCCGGCTCATTGCTTGCACTCTTCAGGAAAACAAGAAATAAGGGATTAGTCTCCAATCTCAAGACTAAAACATAAGGACACTCACGGTCCCGCGTTACTCTTATGTGGATAACTTCTCTACGCACTGACCTTGAATCTAACCTCGCTCTGATACCAAATTATAACACCTCCCCTGTAGTGGACGTATAATATGGGTCCTGCCGGGGCCCCACAACATACGAACGCCACAGCTTTAGTATTATAAGTTGATATAGCTACCCAAACTCAAAACACTTGCACAACACAGCGGAAAACCAAGCATAACTAGAAGTTATCCACTAACCAAAAGAGTAATCAAATGGCCTTAAGGCCTTACATCAAATGTCCAAAAGTAAAAATAATACATCAAACAAGAATGTGCATAGCACTCCTAGTCTACCTCGGCATGCAAGCCGGACAAAAGAGTCTCAAACAGACATCATCAAAAAGTAGTGCTACAAAAGAGGGAAAAACACCTCATGGGGCTTAGGCCTTTCTGGCCGGCGTGCTAGCTTCTGTATGCGATCCTTGCCCTGTAAAAATTATTAGTAACGTGGGTCAGCAAAGGCTGACCTCAAACTGTGTAATAACACATCTCCTCCCGGCCGCCCCTAACGGACCCCGGGGAACCCTCCAACCTGCAAGTCAGCACTTCATATGCAAATAAACATCTATAAATAGAAAAGCTTTAAAACAGGCTTGGATGTCTCAATCATCAAACATGTTCTCTACTGGTTGAGCATATAAAGAAAGGGCCTACTATGCAACATGGATGCAACACCCGGGCTTCACCCAAGGTACCCTACAGCGTATGCATCTAGCACAACATCACATCATTTGGGTACTCACATTTCCCCAATTGGCATAAAGCCACAAACATTGAGGGAGACACAACTCCCTCACACGGCGCACAGGCCGCCACATGGAATTCTTGCCAAGGCCCCACCCGCTCGTGGGCCTAGCCCCGGGCTTGCCTGCAAGCTCTGACGTCTCATGTCAGGATTCCAACAACCACAGACTGACCGATTCTAAGAAGCCTTGCTGGACCCCACCCGCTCATGGCCTCTTTGCCCGGGCTTGCCCCAAGCTTGGCATTCTCGTCAGTCTCACAGAAGGGGACTAGTCTTGCCGGGACACTCTCCACACATGACGCACATGTCACGGGATAGCCAGCCGACCACGGAGACATAGCCATGCCTTGGCACAACACAACCAAGACTAAACACATTGCAATCCCTCTTTGTACCGCAGCATTCCCGCGCACCAAGGAAAACATCTCCAACTCGTGCGGAGCTAACCTTGTCCACCAAGGAAACCATCTCCATTCTCATACGGAGCTAACCTTGTCCCTCAAGGAAACCATCTACCGCCACGAGGAGCTAACCTTGTCCGGGTTCGACTACATGTACTCTTCTCAAGCAAACGGGACATTCACCACCACAACACAAACGGCATCTTGCCGCAACGGAAATCTCTACGAATCCCTAAGTTTGTATGCAACATCACCGAGTTGGACTAACGGTCGTGACTACGGCTTCAACCACCATGCCTAATCCACTAGAGAAGCAGATCTCTAATGCAAAATATGCCGGGGACGGACTCGATCAACCCGGAGGTTCCTCTTGAACCTTGGCAAACCAAAGCCCCTCTCATTTGAGAGTTTGGTGCCCAAAAATCTAGAAGAAAACGATGCTAAAAACGTGCATCCTAAAGACCGAGAGGAGAGATGTCGTTACCTTCCGACTCCTCTTCCTTGCCATGGCAAAATAGCCGGATGAAAGTCTTCGCAACGCTCTAAGCTTCACGCATCCGGGCTCGGCTCGCGATTTGGAGCTCCGAAACCCTTCCTATAGACCAAGGCTTCTTCTTCTTCCTCCTTGCTCTAGTTTTCTCAAGAATTTAGAAAGAGAAGACTTGGAAAACAAATGAGGGTTTCCCACCCTAGAATCGGACTTAACTTCCCAGGAGATGGCCTGAACCGTTAGATCCCAAAACCAGAAAAACAATGGCCGCGATTCGCCTAGAAAAATAGAAGACCTGGGCCGAACACGGCCTGGCACACGCCCGTGTCCAGGGCCGTGTGCCTCATTCGCCGTCTCAAATCGACGCGACTGGAATCAGACACGGGCATTCGACACGCCCGTGTTCAATCCGACACGCCCGTGTCCCCAGCGACACGGCCGTGTGGCCTGCCGTGTGTCTCCAACGACACGGCCCCAACACCAACCCGAGAGGTGACACGGCCTGGGACACGCCCGTGTCCCAAGCCGTGTGCCAAGTCTCGACACCCGTCGACAGGCTTTGTGTCGACACCGCGGAAAAACGTCGAGCGAAGATCGTCGACCAAGCGGGACACGCCCTGTGACACGCCCGTGTCACAGGCCGTGTGCCCCAGTCTCGACACACTGTCGAGCAAAAGTGTCGACACTTGGGCCGAGTGTCGACACGGCCTCGACACGCCCTGCGACATGCCCGTGTCGCAGGTCGTGTGCCCCACTCTCGACACTCTGTCGAGCACAAAGTGTCGACACTTGGGCCGAGTGTCGACAAGGCCTCGACACGACCTGCGACACGCCCGTGTCGCAGGCCGTGTGCCTCACTCTCGACACTTTGTCGAGCGAAAGTGTCGACACTTGGACCGAGTGTCGACACGGCCTCGACACGCCCGTGTCGCAGGCCGTGTGCCTCCTTCCAGAAATCCAAAAAATTTTCAGAACTGCAGACTGAACCCCTTGCAAAACTGGGGTGTTACACCTTGATTGACTGATTTCCAGGATAAAAGAAGGTGTACACAAACATCTCATTATTCATTCCTTAGATACAACATTTAGTCACATCACCAAAGTAATACAGTTCATGCTTTTATTCTTACTTCCGGTCACCCGCATCATCTCTCATAAGTCATTTAATCGCCTCTTAGAGTTCCAAACTAAACACTCGAGGTTGTACTTCACCGATTAAGCTTTGCGGCTCTTGCAATTCAATATTATATACTCGCGGTTGTGTCCGGGATGCAGATGACTCGGCCACTGCTTTACCTCTTTCTTCATAAGGCTCACCTATCCTTTTCTCACTTCTTGGAGGGCCACTCCAACAATCACGGGAAATAAGTCCCTGCTTCCCGCATTTAAAACATGTGTCTGTTTCAACTCGTTCTTGTCCATATGTTGCTCCGGAAGAAGCAGTCAACGGAGTTGGTTCGGCAGGCCTGAACCTTTTCTTATCTCGTCTCCTAAACTTCGACTGTTCCGAATGTGGTGCTTTGAATTCCGGCTTCTCCACCGCCAAGCTTTTCTTAACGTGCACACGTTTCAATTCCTTTTCCAGCGCACGGGCTGTACCTACCAACGCCTGGAAGCCTTTGTTCACCGAACTCGAGAGTGCTAACCTCATCTCATCACACAGTCCCTCATAAAATTGATTCATCTTTCGCGCTTCCTCAGCGAAGATAGACCCCGCATAGCGCCCCAGCCTGGTAAACTGATGCAGGTAAGTATCAATATCACTCACCCTGCACCAGACGTTGAAATTCATTCTCCATAGCAATTCACTGGGACATAGGCACATACTTGGCTAGAAATAATCTTGGAAATTCTTCAATCGAGATCTCTTCTAATCCTCGACCTTCCAAGTAATGCAATTCCACTTCATCCCACCAAATCCTTGCATCTCCTTCCAATAGAAAGGTGGCTAAAGTCACTTTCTGCGCCTCCGCAGTCCTGATTGCTGTCAGGATCCTCTTTACTCTTGCAAGCCAATCTTCCGCCTGCATTGGGGAACCCGTCCCACGAACCATAGGTGGATGAAACTCCATAAACCGCTTCAATTGCTCATTAGCTGTTGGCTCACCCATCACCGCTCCAACACGCTCTTTCCTTGCACCAGGCCGTACTGGCACCCCTACAGGACTTGCCTGCTGTAACACCACAAAGCCCAGAATTTGAGAATATTTGGGTGACACGGCCTGTGACACAGGCGTGTCCTTCTTGCGTGCGCAGTCGACGAGTGGTCAACAAAATTCGGTCGATGATTGTCGAGTCCATAGTACACATCCTGTGACACGGGCGTGTCACAGGGCGTGTCCTCGCGATCGACGAACTCAGCTCGACGAAGTTGTGCTGGGGCGTGTCTAGTGCCGTGTATGGGCACACGGCCTGGGACACGGGCGTATCACGGGATGTGTAACTCTCGGATTGATTTCAATGTTGTGTAGCCTGAAGAACACGACAACAAACATGGGCGTGTCTGAAGGCATATCAGGTGACACGGCCCGTGACATGGGCATGTCACTGGATTGGATAAGTCGGTTGAGCACCGCTTGAGGTACACGGCCTGGGACACGGGCGTGTCACAGGCTGTGTCAGGAAAAAATTGAGATTTTGTGGCAAAATCGTGGTCATCCGTTCCTTTAGCTGGGATCCAATGGTTGAGCTGCCTCCCTGCTTCCTTAAGGCCGAGTCTTGAGAAGCAAAGTCTCATTTTATTATTGCCTTCATCTTTCTACAAGTTAGAGAGAGAAAGGGAGAGGAAGAAGGAGGAGGAGGAAGAGGAGCTGGTCACCGGTGGTGCTGCGAGATTCTGACAAGAGATCCGAGGCCATCTTTGCGGAGAAAAAGCTATTGCAGTTCTTTCTAGCAAGTTAGGAGCTCATTGCACCGAAGCGGTCTTCAAGGGTAATGACTTTTGTTCCTAGCCATGTGCAGGCTTCCTTTTTGGCATATGCATATGATTCCCCCACCAGAGGGTGGCTGATTATGGGACTCTTTTGGGTTGAATCATGGAATCCCCAATCATTTCGCATATAGATCTGGAAATGGAGTATGGAATAGACATGTTGTGTGAATCCCATCTGGACAGGTTTGTCTAGATTGGTGATGTTGCGTACGCACCAGAGAAGACTCCGTGATAAACGTGTAGTTTAGGAGTCGATGGGTTAACCCTGTGAAAGGCAGTAGCAGAAAGTACTGGAGTGGTAGTCCAGGAAAATACCCTTGTGATGCTTGTGATGCTTGTGATGCCTGTGCTATTGGGTTGTACCTGCAAAAGGAAGTAGCAGGAAGTACTGGATTGGAGGTCCAGGAAAAACCCTTTATAATGCTTGATGTTAATTGGTGGACCTGTGAAGGGAAGGAGCAGGAAGTACTGGCATGGTATGTCATGGAAATACCCTTGATATTTGTGATAATTGTGGGGTCATACCTGTAAAGAGAGTAGCAGGAAGTACTGGTGTGCCCAGGAAAGACCCACTGATGTGTGAGATGAAATGGGTGTAAGAGTAAGTACTGGTGCGCCTAGGAAAGCACCCAAGCTTGAATGCCAAATAGGTTTGGTGAAACTGACTCGCGCCTTTATATAGCCGCGAGTACGCTGTGCTCGGTGAAGGCAAGGTGATTTGAGCAATGGGGAGTGGATGATCCGACCTGCGTTATTTCCGTCTGACGTAAGACCAGAAGGTGCGGTCTATTGGAGCGCATAGTGAGAGCCGTAGGCATGCGCGCCATGACTGATGGAGTCGACGGCCCTCAACATGTTGAAGATGATGACGGCGTACTTACGAAAGATATTTCTCCGCCTCCAGATAAAGACTTGCGGCGTCGTGACGACCATGTAGAGCGACGCCAAAATATCCGCCCGCGGCGCAAACCAATATATTAATAATTAATAATAATTATTAATAAATAATTATTAATTATTAAGTCACTTTTTATGTTTTGTTTTACTATTATTTTATTTTGCAATGTTATTTAATTTCATGTATGATGGGTGCCTATAACAATCAATTGCTATCTTTATTTAATGTCATTAATTATTATTTTGTTATGACATGATGGGTGTCATTAGCCATCATGAGTGGTTTTATATTGTATGGTGGAGATTGAGTGGTGTAGCCTATATATAGGCCTTTTCATGAAGGATTGAGTAGAGAATGAAAAATTTGAAAACCAAGGATTCAAAATTTGAATTTCCCCTCTCCTCACTCTTCCCCTCTTGGAAAATTCATTTCCTCCTCCTCCTCTCCTCTCCTCCTCTCCAAAATTTCGGCCTCCCCCTTTCCTTCCTCCCTCTCTACCTCCTCCTTTCAAATATTCGATCAAAGCCTTCAATATCTCTCCCATAACCGGCCCCTTCATCAACCACACCAAGGACGGCTATCCTCCTCAATACCAACCCGACCACCACCTTCCCCCTCACCAAAAAAAAACGATCAACCCCTTCCTTGAAGAAATTCGGCCAAGGCCAGAGACTTACTGTTGTGGATTCTTAAACCCCGGCGTGGAGCGACGAAGGAGGAAAAGTTCCTCTCCATCCGGCATAACTCCGGTGGAGACGTTGAAGGTCGAACCAAGTAGAGAGTAATCAGAATCATCCATTCCGGTTGGGTAACTAATATATCTTCTACTATGTCATTTTCCCTCTTGATAGATCTTGTGGAATATGGGTGTTGCGTGGCTTGTGAAACGCTTGAATTTTTGTGGTTAATTTTTTCATAGATCTTGTTGGTCTTTTCTTTTTTCCATTTAAGTTTGTGAGGCGTGACGGCCCTCGTTTTATTTTGTTGGGAGAGAACCACACTTGTCCGAATCTTTTGTTTTCGGTGGATTCTCTTTTAGTACAACAACGCTCGACCGAACCGTGTGGGTTCCTTTCGCTTGAGAGGACCATGGCCTATCGCCTTGGTATTATCTTGAAGGGCTTTGCGAACTCTCTGTTATCTCTTAATATTGAAAACACAAATTGTGTCGTTGTTGCGTTTAAGGCTTGAGCGTGGCGTGAGGGTTATCAGTGAGCATTGCGTTTGTTACGTCGATCACCATAACGCCCAAAAGGATTAGCCTGCATCAATTTGGTATCAGAGGGAGTTCACGTCAATTTCTTAATTGGCACCCTCCCCCTTTTATTTGCACGTCGACACGTACGTTTCTAGTTCATTTATTTGAAAATTTAACAAAAAAATATTTTTGTGGTCTGCCAATAGTGGTGTAAATTTCTTATTTTTCAGTCAAATTTTAAAAAAAATTTTAATCAACCACATATTTTTTCGAGCAAGAAAATCTATTTTATATAATTATAATCTTAGTAGCTAAGCGGGAACAATTCTATCTTTCCTAGAATTAGTTGTTCAGGTACCCTTTCTTTGCATTCACACAAAATCCGGATCGAGTGTCCTCTTCGGTTCACACTGAAATGGCTTTCGACGTTAACGCTTCCAATTGTCCCCTTACTTATCTACACACTAATATTTTCACCTATGATGGTTATGGGGATCCCAAGTATTTTAGATACTGGCTTGAGGGGGTAGAAACCTATTTCGAATATAACCAGTTGGGCAAATACCTAAAGGTTAGTGTAGTCCGAGAGCGGTTAAGAGGTCGAGCCCGCGAGTTTTGGCTGAATGAAGAGAAAGAGCGCGGTGTTGGTAGCTATCCTTATGCTTGGCCGCACATGCGAAGAATTCTCTCAGTGAAATTTGACTCTCCCTACCACCTTAGTACTAATCTGACATCTGATAGCCAGTATTGTTATGGCACTAGAACCAAGCCGGATCATAGGAGTGATATATTATCCCAAGATAGGTCCTTTCCCCGGGTTGGTAGAGCTACCCCTAGCATACCTGCACCCACCTATAGAGGAAGGGAAACAGTGAGGTCCCCTATCCCGAGTTCTGTACATGTGACTGCTAGGACTGCCATGAGCCCGCGGGGTGAGAGTAGTCCTACCCGAAAAGGTAGGCAAACGATTACGACATATCTGTCAAGTGGCGCTCCTGATCTTGGCTCTATTGAGCATCCTGCCACGATTACGCCCTTCGGCCCTATTAAGTCTCTCCCCGAGTTTCCTGATTTAGTCGTTGACTCTCCTATTGAGTCTAAGGCGGTGTCTAGGACTATGCCCGTCACTGAGGACGGGGCTGAATATGCTGGCGATTTGAGTGACGATGAGGAGATTGGTTACCCTAGTGACCTGGACGAGGATTTGTCCTCTGAGGAATCGTCTCCTCTTCCTTTCGGCGATGTTTCTGAGGCGTCTCCCTTGATAGTTATGGAGTCTTCTGATGACCCTGAGTCAGAAGACATTCCGGCTGAGTCACCCTATGTTGAGAGCTAACCTGTTACTGATTTAGGTCATGACCTGCTAGAATACGAGCTAGTTCCTTCTATCCTGGAACATATTGAGGTGCCCATTTATTTAGCTTCCCCGTTAGATCAATCCAGTCGGATAAGTGCGAGTGAGGATCACAATATTATAATGATTGATCCAGGATTGGTAGATGTTTCAACGGTGTTGGAAGAGTCACATTGGGATGGATGTTTATCTTGGGATAATCTTCGTGGTGCACATCCGGGAGATAGTTCATTGATATTATCATCGTTGCTTGAGGGTCATACTAATTTAGATTCTCCTCGGGATTCGATTTGCCCAACCATCCATCATGATTTAGACAATGTACCTACTTCGTGGGAAGATTTGGTTAGAGAAGGATGTGATGTTTTTGAAGATTTACCTTGTGTTGGAAGGCTATTTGTGGATGACGGTAGCACTGAGGAACGGATAGACATTTCTTTGATGTTAGCTCTTTCACCAAAAGCCCAAAATGGATAAGAAATTTTGTCGAGTACGATTTTGCCTACTTTTGAGACCAATACTAATTCTGATTTGGACGGATTATCTAGTGGGTTGGAAGACATGTCGGCTGAGTTGGTAGAGTCACCCCGTGATGAATATTTATTTGATAGTGAGTTAGATGATGGTGATCCGGCTGAGTTTTCTGTAAGGATGAATCTATTATTTGATTTTTCCTTTGATTTTGATTGCTTGCACTCGGAGGATTTTTCTTGGACGTTAAATCCATGTTTTGACGGTGAGTATGATTTAGTTCCTCCTCTGGAATCGACCATGTCGAATCCTCCTCCGGTTAACTTGACTCGATTAGATGACTTGTTAGGGAACGAGCTTGTCATTTCTAGCCCGAGATATCTGGAGATGTTTATTTATCCAGCTACCCAATTAGACTTACCCAGACGGATGTGTGTGAGCGATTTGTTAGTTGTCGCATTCGGTCTTTCCACTACTTTTCATAGATCTGACTATGTTGTTCCTAGGGTGGACCGTTCATCTGACCACTTCGCGTTGGGTAAGGCTTCGTTTTGGACTGCTAGTGATTCCATGGAGATGGTACGTTTTGATGTGGTGTCCCCTAGACAAATTATTTGCCAAGCCCGGTCGCTTGTATTTATCCTCCGCCTTTTGATGATCCGTGCATGCACACTTTAGTGAACGTAGTTAGGTATGTTGAGTTGTGTCTCTCGCACTACCTTTCAAATCCGGGAGCATCCAACTCTAAAGTTGGTGATGAGCATTTTCCGCAGGCATTTCTTTGTGAAATCTTTAAATCTAAATTTAAATCTAAATTTAAAACTACGACGTTGGAATCCACGGAAATCGTTAATGAATTTAAAGCACCCGTGCCACCAGACTTAGTCCCGTTATTTTCTACTGTTAACTCATGTCATGTTGCACATGGGTTCACCCCTCACGGTTTTAATTAAATTAGGCGCACTCTTAACATCTTAGTTTATCAAAATGCATCCTTTAAATTACTTGCTAGTTTGTATCGGAGAGTCTCCTACCGTTATGTGGATGATTTGGTTTTGGCTTGTCTCACCCCTGAACGGATGCCCACGGGCAACTTAAAAATATTAACGAATAGGCAAGTCCATCCTTTACGAATCTTAAGGGAGTTTGGAAACATGATATTTCTTTTAGAATTTTCCACTGATTGGGGCATAGCTTCTACTTTCATCGTTTCATATTTTACGCTTCATGCTTCTATGCCACTTGAAATATCTACCTTTCCGTATATATTTTCCACTTTGTTCTCTTTGGGTCTGTGTAGTGAGTTTGTGCTTGGATCGCTATCTTCATCGGTCTTCACTGGAGGTACGTTGGTTGTTGATGATGAATTTTGTTTTCCTTTATTGCCTAATGCGTTGCCAAGGTTCCCTAGGAAAATATTTTTGCATGACAGGATACTCCAGGTTGTTGTGCCCTCCTCTCCTAGTGGTGATGTGTGTCGCTTCGTGGTTCTAATGGATGATGCTTTCCCGCAATTGTACAATCAGATCTACTCATCGGTGATGAGTACCTTTGAGCGGGGGAGGATTGATGGAGTCGACGACCCTCAACATGTTGAAGACGATGACAGCATGCTTACGGAAGATATTTCTCTGCCTCCAGATAAAGACTTGCGGAGTCGTGATGACCATGTGGAGCGACGCCAAAATATCCGCCCGTGCCGCAAACCAATATATTAATAATTAATAATAATTATTAATTATTAATTATTAAGTCACTTTTTATGTTTTGTATTACTATTATTTTATTTTGCAATGTTATTTAATTTCATGTATGATGGGTGCCTATAACCATCAATTGCTATCTTTATTTAATGTCATTAATTATTATTTTGGTATGACATGATGGGTGCCATTAGCCATCATGAGTGGTTTAATATTGTATGGTGGAGATTGAGTGGTGTAGCTTATATATAGGCCTTTTCATGAAGGATTGAGTGGAGAATGAAAAATTTGAAAACCAAGGATTCAAAATTTGAATTTCCCCCCTCCTCACTCTTCCCCTCTTGGAAACTTCGTTTCCTCCTCCTCCTCTCCTCTCCTCCTCTCCAAAATTTCGGCCTCCCCCTTTCCTTCCCCCCTCTCTACCTCCTACTTTCAAATATTCGATCAAAGCCTTCAATATCTCTCTCAAAACTGGCCCCTTCATCAACCACACCAAGGACGGCTATCCCCCTCAATACAAACCCGACCACCACCTTCCCCTCACCAAAAAAAACGTTCAACCCCTTGAAGAAATTTGGCCAAGGCCAGACACTTGTTGTTGTGGATTTTTAAACCCCGGCATGAAGCGACGAAGGAGGACAAGTTCCTCTCCATCCAGTGTGACTCCGGTGGAGCCGTTGAAGGTCGAAAAAGTAGAGAGTAATTGGAATCATCCATTCCGATTGGGTAACGAATATATCTTCTACTCTGTCATTTTCCCTCTTGATAGATCTAGTGTCATATGCATGTTGCGTGGCTTGTGAAACGCTTGAATTTTCGTGGTTAATTTTTTCATAGATCTTGTTGGTCTTTTCTTTTTTCCGTTTAAGTTCGTGAGGCGTGGCGACCCTCATTTTATTTTATTGGGAGAGAACCAACCTTGTCTGAATCTTTTATTTTCGGTGGATTCTCTTTTGGTACAACAACGCTCGACCGAACCATGTGGGTTCCTTTCGCTTGAGAGTACCTTGCAGCTCTTCTAATGTTTTCGTTGAAGCTATAGGTTCAAGGCTAAAAGAGTTAAGCTTGGATGAGACAGTTGAAGAAAATGCTCAAAAGTTCATCAAGATCACTCCTCCAACCTCAATTGGAGAAGAAGATCACCATGATGAAAAAGTTTTCCAAGTGGAAGAAGAAACTCCAGAAATAGTAGAAGCTCCCGATGCAAGGACCCTAGAGATCAGACACTTGAGGGATCACCTAGTTGATCAAATCATAGGAGATCCTCGTGATGGTATAAGAACTTGAAGAGGTATTACTAATGAAAATATGCATTTGAGTTTTCTCTCACAGGTTGAACCAAAAAAATTCGAAGAAGCAAATCAAGACTCATCTTGGATAGTTGCAATAGAAGAAGAACTCAATCAGTTCAAGCGCTGCCAAGTCTGGAAGCTTGTACCAAGACCCAAAGGCAAAAATGTAATTGGAACAAAGTGGGTCTACATGAACAAGATGGATGAAGATGGAACCATCATCAAAAACAAAGCAAGACTCGTAGCTAAAGGATTTTGACACGAATAAGGAATCGATTTTGATTAGACATATGCTTTAGTGTCAAGACTCGAAGCCATTAGGTTGTTCCTCGCATATGCTGCTCTTATGGGCTTCATTGTCTATCAAATGGACGTGAAGTCAGCTTTCCTCAATGGTAAAATAAAGGAAGAAGTATATGTGAAACAACCCTCAGGTTTTGTTGATCTTAAACATCCTGACTATGTTTACTTATTATTTAAAGCTTTATATGGTTTAAAACAAGCTCTACAAGCTCGGTATGAAACACTGCCTAACTTTCTTTTTGAGAACAAGTTCACAAGGGGAAAGGTAGGTAAGACGTTATTTCTTAGTGAAGCAAAATCCAAGATTTTGCTAGTGTAAATCTATATCGACAACATTACCTTTGACTCTACTGATGACAACGTTTGCAAGAAGTTTTCCAAATTTATGCAAGAGAAGTTTGAAATGAGCATATTGGATGAGCTGAAGTATTTCTTAGGACTTCAGGTGAAGCAATCTGAAGATGGAATTTTCATCTCTTAGACGAAGTTCACCAAAGAGTTGCTAAAGAAATTCAGAATGGATAATGTAACCTCTATGAGGAATCCAATGAGTTCAGCTATGTCTCTGGACAAGGATGAGAAAGGGAAACCTTTCGATGAAACCAAGTACAGGAGCATAATTGGATCTTTGCTCTATCTTACTGCTAGCAGACCTGACATAATTTTTTCAACATGTGTGTGTGCTAGATAACAGGTGAACTCCAAAGAATATCACCTCACAGCTGCAAAGCGAATTCTGAGATACCTCAAGGGAACACAAAATCTTGGCTTATGGCACCCAAGAAGTAATGATAACTAACTAATTGGATTTTTAGATGTAGACTTTGCACGTAGCAAAGATGACAGAAAGAGCACTTCCGGGACTTGCCAATTTCTAGAAAAAAGGCTCATATCTTGAAGTAGCAAGAAACAGAATTGTGTTGCAATGTCAACCGCCGAGTCAGAATATATTTCTGCAGGCAGATGTTGTGCACAACTTCTCTGGATAAAGAATCAATTTTAAGACTACAACTTGAAGTTCAGAGACATTCCTATATTTTGTGACTCCTCCAGTGTTATAGCAATTGCCAACAATCCAGTTTCTCACAGCCGGACGAAACATATCGAATTGAGATATCATTTCATTCGAGAGCATGTGGAGAATGGGGACATCAACCTCCAGTATGTTTCAAAAAATAGGCAAGTTGCAGATATTTTCACAAAGCCCCTAGACGAGGCCAAGTTCTTGTTCTACAAGATAGAACTTGGTATGATTAACATGCAGTCCTGAAAAGTTCACACTTGAAGTCAAGAGAAGATTCAGCATCAGCCACTTAGAAGATTCCAAGAGAATTCTTACTAAGCAAACCGTCAAATAAATTCAGCTCTGAACTTATATTTCTCAAAAATGGCCTATCGCCTTGGTATTATCTTGAAGGGCTTTGTGAACTCTCTGTTATCTCTTAATATTGAAAACACAAATTGTGTCGTTGCTGCGTTTAAGGCTTGAGCGTGGCGTGAGGGTTATCGGAGAGCATTGAGTTAGTTACGTCGATCACCATAATGCCCAAAAGTACTAGCCTGCATCAATGACACAATGGGGGCTACGGGCCAATCCTGATGCATTACGACTAGAACTCCGGCTGCATGACATGGAGTGAAATGCTCAATGTTTTACCGTTGGGTTGCGACCCTGATACGGTGGTGGAACCCTATTTCGTCGGTACACCAAGAATGTGCCCTGAGTGCACGGATTATCGGGTCGCGTGGCTGACGGTTGTGATGGAATGTATGTGTGTGAGAGCACATTGGATGATATATATATATATGCTTGTGAAATGTTATGCCTGCGGGGAAGGTGTAACACCCCCATCCGTCGTATGGCATATAACAGAATGTCCAGCTAGAACCCGACACCATATACCATAGACAGATTGAAGAGTTATGTATTAATTACCAAACATTCCAATTAAGAGAATTCTTACTAAGCAAACCGTCAAATAAATTCAGCTCTGAACTTATATTTCTCAAAAATGGCCTATCGCCTTGGTATTATCTTGAAGGGCTTTGTGAACTCTCTGTTATCTCTTAATATTGAAAACACAAATTGTGTCGTTGCTGCGTTTAAGGCTTGAGCGTGGCGTGAGGGTTATCAGAGAGCATTGAGTTAGTTACGTCGATCACCATAATGCCCAAAAGTACTAGCCTGCATCAATGACACAATGGGGGCTACGGGCCAATCCTGATGCATTACGACTAGAACTCCGGCTGTATGACATGGAGTGAAATGCTCAATGTTTTACCGTTGGGTTGCGACCCTGATACGGTGGTGGAACCCTATTTCGTCGGTACACCAAGAATGTGCCCTGAGTGCACGGATTATCGGGTCGCGTGGCTGACGGTTGTGATGGAATGTATGTGTGTGAGAGCACATTGGATGATATGTATATATGCTTGTGAAATGTTATGCCTGCGGGGAAGGTGTAACACCCCCATCCGTCGTATGGCATATAACAGAATGTCCAGCTAGAACCCGACACCATATACCATAGACAGATTGAAGAGTTATGTATTAATTACCAAACATTCCAATTAAGACTACTCGTCCTAACACAGAGCATTCTAGCGGAAGCTTTTAAAAGTGGAAAGAACCCAAACTGAATAACCAATATACATGAATGTCCACAAACACTACCACTGGAATGAAATAAAAATACACTGTAAGTTACATGGCCTTATGGCCTTACAATAGTTCACTTATGAAATAGTATCTTACATACATCAGCCCACAGGCCGGCCACACATGACAAAATAAAAACAACTATACGCTAAGGCCTTTGAGGGCCAGTACGGCAACATGGGCTCCAGCCCGCTATTTTGCACTCGGTTCTGCAGCACCTGCAACCAACATTCCACCGCATGGTGGCAAACAGGCAGCGGTCAGCTAAAGCCGACCAAATTATAACGACCCCGTCCCTTTTTCAGGACGGCAGTGTTCCTTCCCTGCATATCATTAGCCCAGCTAAACAATTATGTATAAACATACTTCGCCACAGGTGTAGGCTCGCATGTCCAAACACCCCGTGCACTCAGGGCACATTAACGGTGAATCCTGATACTTCAGCGTCTTCACCACCACCCCCAGGATGGCAACAATACGAGACATCTCTTTTCCCCAACCTCCAAGCCGTCACCTCCACTCTCACAAGTCCGGCTACCACCAAAACTCCTTAACCCGAGTTCCACCACCACCCTTCACAAATCCGGCCACCCCACCTCTCACCCGAGGCCTCATCATCCTCACCAAATCCGACCCACCACCCTATTCCCCTTCCTAAAAACCTTAAAGATCATCTACCATATTCATCCCTTATTTACCATATTCAAAATATATCCCCGTCCTTAAATTCTCTACCTACCATATTTGAAATTATATCATTCCTTAATTATTTCCGATATCCTGCCACCTTTCTCTCTCCTACCTTATTGGGAAATATTATTTCCATATTCAGAAGATTTCGCCGGGACTTTCCAAATAAAGCGTGATACGAAGAAGGCGACGAATTTCTCTCCCTCCGTCGTATCTCTGGTGGAGCCGTTGAAGAGCGATTCTAGTAGAGTGAACCGGATTCATCAAATCCGGTTGGGTAACGAACATTTCCACCTTTATGTGTTTCTCTTCTTTAGATAGATCTTGTGGCATTGGCAAATTGCGTGGCTTGTGTAACGCTTGAATTTTCGTGGCTAATTTCTTTTAGTTATTGTCGTGTTTATTTCTTTCGTTTAAGTTCGTGAGGCGTGGCGGCCCTCGTTTTATTTTGTTGGGAGAGAACCACTCTTGTCCGAATCTTTTATTTTCGGTGGATTCTCTTTTGGTACAACAACGCTCGATCGAACCGTGTGGGTTCTTTTCGCTTGAGAGGACCTCGGCATATCGCCTTGGTATTATCTTAAGGGGCCTTGCGAACCCCCTGTAATCTTTAATTAGTAACAATATTAATTGTGTCGTTGCTGCGTTAAATGCTTGAGTGTGACGTGAGAGTTATCGGAGAACGTCGTGTTAGTTCCGTCGGCCACCCATAATGCTCGAAAGAGTAAGCCTACATCAATTTGGTATCAAAGCGAGGTTCTCGTCAATTTCCTAATTGACACTCCTCCCCTTTTTCAAATTAAAAACAAATAAATTTTAAATTTTAAATTTCAAATTCAGATTTCTAATTTAAATTTCAAATTTCAAATTTCAAAATTTCAAATTTCAAATTTCAAATTTCAAAATTTAAATTTTAAAATTTCAAATTTCAAAATTTCAAAATTTCAAATTTCAAATTTCAAAATCTCAAATTTCAAATTTCAAATTTCAAATTTCAAATTTCAAATTTCAAATTTCAAATTTCAAATTTCAAATTTCAAAATTTCAAATTTCAAATTTCAAATTTTAAATTTCTAATTTAAGAAATCCAAAAAAAAAATAGAAATTTTATTTTTCATTAAATCATTATTTTTATTAAGTTATTTTAAAATTTAATAGTTGGTCTGCAAATAGCGGCCTATATTTTTATATTTTCAGCAAAATTCAAAAATAAAATTTTTTTAATAGTCCTCATATTTTTTCCATCAAGAAAATCTATTTTATATAATTATAACCTTAGTGGCTAAGCGGGAAAAAATCAATCTTTTAAAATGAAGTAGGGTCAGGTTATTTAGTTATTGCATGTGCAGCAGTTCTGGGTGAGTTTTCTCTCTGGTTCTCACTAAATGACATATGACATATATGCTACCCAGTTAGACTATTCTTATGCTAAGGATATGACTAAACACACCCCTATGACACACCACATTTATCCTACTTTTGACGGTTTAGAGTATCCCCAAAGTTTTCAAGACTGGCTTAAGGGATTAGAACAATATTTTAATTGTCACTTATGGGATGACTACGAAAAGGTTAGCTTTGCCCGAGAGCGGTTAGTAGGTCGAGCCCGATTATTTTGGTTAAACGAAGAGCGTCGTGTTGGTAGCTATCATTATACTTGGCTGCACATGCGTAGCCTCCTCTCGGATCAATTTGATCCCGCCTACCTGCGCACTAATAGCACCACACCCGTTAGTAAGAATAGTTATGGCACCAGACCCGTATCTGCTTATAGGAGTGACCGTACGCCTCAGGATAGATCCTATCCCCAGAGAGGTAGTAATACCCAAAGTGTGTCTAGTCCCACCTATAGGGAACATAAGCCATTTAGACCCCAAAATCTGAACTCGAAAGAGGTTACTATTAGGGTGCTAGCTTCTTTAGCCTCGACATCTCCTCTGGTATAGTGACTGATACCTCTAAGGATTTTTATGTGGATATAGAATCTCTGGATGATGAAGTTAATCAGCCAGGTGAGAGTCTTCCTTCACTTACGATAGTGCATGACTCTCCTATTGAACCTGAGGATGTGAATAGGACTAAGCCCGTCACTGAGCACGAGGCAATTCTCGCTGACGCTTTTAGTGACGTTGAGGAGTTTGGTTACCCTAGTGACCTGGACGAGGATTTCACCTCTGAGGAATCGTCTCCTCTTCCTTTCGACGATGTTTCTGAGGCGTCTCCCTTGACAGTTATGGAGTCTTCTGATGACCCTGAGTCAGAAGAAATTCCGGCTGAGTCACCCTATGTTGAGAGCTTACCTATTACTGATTTAGGTGATGACCTGCTTGAACACGAGCTAGTTCCTTCTAGCACGGAACATATTGAGGTGCCCATTTCTTTAGCTTCCCCGGTAGGTCAATCCAGTCGGATCAGTGCGAGTGAGGATCACAATATTATAATGATTGATCCCGGTTTGGTCGATGGTTCAACAGTGTTGGAAGATTCACCTTGGGATGGATGTTTATCTTGGGATAATCTTAGTGGTGCACATCCGCGAGATAGTTCATTGATATTATCATCATTGCTTGAGGGTCATAGTAATTTAGATTCTTCTCGGGATTCGATTTGCCCAACCCCCCATCATGATTTAAACAATGTACCTACTTCGTGGGAAGATTTGGTTAGCGAAGGATGTGACGTTTTGGAAGATTTAACCTGTGTGGGAAGGCTATTTGTGGATGACGGTAGCACTGAGGACCCGATAAACATTTCTTTGATGTTAGCTCCTTCGCCAGAAGCCCAAAATGGATTAGGAATTTTGTCGAGTACGATCTTTCCTACTTTTGAGACCAATACTGATTCTGATTTGGACGAATTATCTAGTGGGTTGGAAGACATGTCGGCTGATTTGGTAGAGTCACCCCGTGATGAATGTTTATCTGATAGTGAGTTAGATGATGACGATCCGGTTGAGTTTTCGGTAAGGACGAATCTACTGTTTGATTTTTCCTTTGATTTTGATGGCTTGCACCCGGAGGATTTTTCTTGGACGTTAAATCCATATTTTGACGGTGAGTATGATTTAGTTCCTCCTCCGGAATCGCCCATGTCGACTCCTCCTCCGGTTCACTTGACTCAATTAGATGACTTGTTAGGGAACGAGCTTGTCATTTCTAGCCCGAGATATTTTGAGATGTTTATTTTTCCAGCTTCCCCATTAGACTTACCCAGACGGATGTGTGTGAGCGATTTGTTAGTTGTCGTGTTCGGTCTTTCCACTACTTTTCATAGATCTGACTATATTGTTCCTAGGATGGACCGTTCATCTGACCGCTTGGCGTTGGGTAAGGCTTCTTTTTGGACTGCTAGTGATTCCATGGCGATGGTACGTTTTGATGTGGTGTCCCCCAGACACAATTATTTTCCAAGCCCGGTCGCTTGCATTTATCCTCCGCCTTTTGATGATTCGTGCATGCACACGTTAGTGAACGTAGTTGGGTATGTTGAGTTGTGTCTCCCGCACTACCTTTCAACTCTGGGAGCATCCAACTCTATAGTTGGTGATGAGCGTTTTCCGCAGACATTTCTTTGTGAAATTTTTAAATCAAAATTTAAATCTAAATTTAAAACTATGGCGTTGGACTCCACGGAAATCGTTAATGAATTTAAAGCACCCGTGCCACCAGACTTAGTCCCATTATTTTCTACTGTTAACTCAAGTCATGTTGCACATGGGTTCACCCCACATGGTTCATGGGATCTTATCCTTCCGCATGCTCAACTAGCGTACAATAATTCTAAGAACAGGTCCACTGGGTTGTCTCCGAATGAGATAATGCATGGTTATAAGGCGACAGTGCCTCTTGACTTGGTTCTGTTACCGCCTTCTTTTAAGTTAAGTCAATTTGCACAGGACTTCGCTTCACACGTTCACACTCTCCATGAGCATATTGGCAAGACGTTAGCTAAGCAATATTCTATCTATCAATCGAATGCTAACGTACAAAGGCGAGCAGTCTCCTTGAACATTGGCGATTTGATTATGGTCCGTCTTATCCCTGAACGGATGCCTTCGGGCACCATAAAAAAATTAGCGAACAAGAAAGCCGGTCCTTTTCGAATTTTGAAGAAATTAGGCGAAAATGCTTATTTGTTAGAATTACCCGTTGATTGGGGAATCTCCCCTGTGTTTAACATTTCGGATTTAACGCTTTTTGTTGCTCCACCACCTGAATTGTTTGTCTCTCCGTTTAATAATTCCACTATACAATCTAATGGGGTGGGGGTGAGCTCAATTCTGGATCGCTTTCTCCTTCGAAATCTCCGGGAGGTATGTCGTCTATTGATGATGAAACTTGTTTTTCTGCTTCACCTAACGTTTGTCCGAGGTTTTCCCGGACGGATTTCTTGCCTGACAGGATTTTGCAGGATGATGTGTTTCCCACTCCCGATGGCGACATTCACAGGTTTTTGGTTCGTTGGCGAGGTCGTCCGGCTTCGGACGACTCTTGGCTCTCTGCTGCACAGGTGGATCTTCTTGACGCAGACCTCGTACGCCGTTATATTTCAGCCCGCTCATCGGGGATGAGTCCTTTTGAGCGGCGGAGGATTGATGACGACGGTGATGGCGACGGTGATGGCGACGGTGATGGCGACGGTGATGACGACGGCCACCAGGACGGCCAACTTGGGAATGACTATGTTGAAGATGTGCCGGCAAAGGACGTGCGACGTCGTAGCGGTCATGGTTACATGCTTCGGCCTCGCAACAAGACTCATATTTGATATTTTAGTTTTGGTGTGCTATTAGCCGTTTCATGATGGCTCTTTTAAACGTTATTTAATTTCTGCATTTTCTTTATGTGGTGTGCCTCTAGCCACTTGTTATTTTGCTTTGAGATGTAAGCCTATATAAGGCCTTGAACTTTTCATTTGATGTAGACTTTAATTGAAATCAAAATTTGGAATTTGTCAACCCTAAATTTCCCTCTCTTCTTCTCTTCTTCTCTCAGCCGCCGCCCCCCCTCTTTCTTCCTTCCTCCAAATCGCCGGCCTCAAGGATCACCATCTCCTCTCTCCCTCTTGCTCTCGGCCGCCCCCTTCTCTCTAGTGCTCGGCTACTCTCCTCTCCCTCTTGCTCACGGCCACCCGAGATCCTCTCTCTCCAAGGATACTTTGGCCCATGCATGAGAGGTTGTTTGCAAGGAAGAAGATAGGGGTTTCCTCCATGGCGTGAAGTGAAGGAGATTAGCACGTTCATCATCCGTAGCGCGCTTCCCGTGGACTTTCAACGGAGGAGCGATCAAACTTGGTGGATCCACGCATCACGGATCTACAAATCCGAGAGGGGTAACGAAAATATCTACCAAGAGTTTTCTTTCTCTAGATAGTTCTTGTGGTGGACGAATTTTTGCGTTATTTTCCGATTTGTTTCTCTTTGCGGTTAATCAAATAATAAATCGGTATTTTTCGTTTGGATTTCCGAAAGATTCGTAAGAGGATTGGCGATCCTCGCTTTCTTTTTGTTGGGATAGATCCTACCATCTTTCGAATCATTTTGTTCTTGGTGGATCTATTTTGGTACAACCCAAAAGCTCGTTCGGGATCAAGATTATCCCATTTAGCCGGAAAGAATTTGGCCTATATCCAACATTCGATCTATTTGCGGAACGGCGATCCGTATTGTTAGCGCGAGCGATAAATAAAATAATTGTTGTGGCTGCGTTTTGGTTATCGTGTGGAATAGAGAGCGTAGATCGTGTCATAAGCGTTATCGTGGCCTCCGTGACGAATCTCTAGGATATACCATGCATCATGGACATTCAGGTGTGGAGTTCAAGTTTAGTGTTTAGGCTTCCGCTAAAATGAAATGTGTTAGGGTGCGCTGCGCTACTCTGGTATCATATCGTAACTTCACCACCTGTTTTGTGGTATATGTTGTGGGGCCCGGCCGGACCTTCTAGTATATACTATGTAAACGGATGAGGTTGTTACATTTTTGCTATCAGCTGTCTTGGTCTTTCCCTTTCGAAGTCGTGGTCGACTTCTTTTCTGTGGTGGCGAGCACGTGTCTGTGCGAACCAAGTTAACACGATTGAACTCCATAATGTCCACCGTAGGAATGAAAATACATGTGCTTGAGGAACCTGTGCGTTTATATCTTGTTGTGCTTGCTTGTGTACGGTCGCTAATATGTGTGTCTTGTTCACCTCTAGGTGACACGGAGTGGAGCTGGGCAGTTGGAGCCCTAGCGTTCTGATGAAAGTACGGCACCAGCCGCGGTGCCTACACCTCCACCGTCTGCAAAACCTGTGTGATTAGTTGCTAAGGATTTGTTTGCCATGATGCAAGCCCAGCCGATTGGGCAGGCACAGCCAGTAGTGAGGCCAGAACAGGTGGCGGTGAGGCCAGAACCTGTTGCGGCTGTAGAACCTCGAGCAGCTGAGAAGCAGTTGAAGCAATTTATGATCTTTCATTCGTCTATGTTTTCGGGAGTGGGATCTCCTGCGTAGGCTGAAGATTGGTTGTCGCGCATCAAGTAGATAATGACGGCGATTGGATCGGTGGAACATCAGAAGGTCACCTTAGCCACCTTCTTGTTAGAAGGAGAGGCGCGTTTATGGTGGGACGATATGGAGCTACATCACTTGGCAGGGAGACCGTTAACACAAGTATCGTTGGAGGAATTCTCTAGACTCTTCCTGGCAAAGCACCTCCCGGCGGCACAACGTATTGCCATGGAGAACGAATTCCAAAGGCTAATGCAGGGTGAAGGCAGTGTTGAAGCTTACCTGCATGAGTTTACACGCTTGGGGTCGTATGCGGGTTCGATCTTTGCTGATGAGCAGAGGAAGACAAATAGGTTCTACGAAGGTCTGCGGGACGAGTTGAGGTTCCTGCTTTCTAGTTCAGTGAACCAAGGCTTCCAGGCATTGGTCAACACTGCATGCGCGATGGAAAAAGACAAGAAGAGGGTACAATGGAAGCGGGCCTTGTCTATGACACAGCCGGAGTTTAAGGTGCCCCGACTGGCGAAGTCATTTTATAAGAAGAGATGGGGTAAGAAGTCCAAGATGGCTGGACAAGCTCCTTCTTCAGTTGCCTCAGGAGCAACGTTGGGGGCCACCTCAAGGCCGGATACTCGTACATGCTTTAATTATAGATGGGTGGGGCATATAGCCCGTGATTGTCGGGTGCCGCCAAAGAGTGAAAAGAAGGTGGGAGCATCGTATGCGGAAAAAGGAAAGGCAGTGGTGGAGTCTTCTACCTCGCAGGCGCAGCCCCGGGTCTACAATCTTGGCCTGCAGGAGGCCATTAAGCAGAGTGACGTCGTCACAGGTATGAGTAAGTAATTTAGAATAGTATTGCTTGCATGCTTTGTTTATTGCCTCCTTGTATACGGCTTGTGTGTTTAACATGATTGGCACAGGATTTGTGATGATTCAGAACAGGCTGCCGCGAGCACTGTTTGATATGGGTGCGTCGCATTCTTTTCTGTCTAAAGACTTCATAGCGCGACTTGGGATACCTAGTCGTGTAAAGACAGATAGCGTCAGGGTAGTGTTGCCGAATGGTTGTTTGATGCTCACAGATCGAGCTTGCGATGTGGTGGTTCAGATAGGAAGTTGGGATTTCTGTTTGACTGTAGTTGTATTACCGATATCGGAATTTGATGTGATCTTTGGAATGGATTTGCCCGTGGAGCAGCATGCCTTGATTGATTGTAATTCCAAAGAGATCACGTTGGGCCAGAATACCGAGCAGGAGACTAAGTTTGCTGGTATGCGAGGAGTGGGCGGGACACGGATGTCTGCATTCCAAGTTGTCAAAGCTGTTCGGAAGGGCACGGAGTTATACTTCACGATAATTCAGGTTGTTGAGCCCAGGGCCAGTGTATGTGATGTCCCAACCATATCAGAGTTTGCAGATGTGTTTCCCAAGGATCTCCCTGGGCTACCACCCCAACGAGAGATTGACTTCACGATTGATTTGGTGCCAGGTGCGAAACCTGTGGCATGCTCTCCATATCGCGTTGCGCCAAAGGAAATGGCAGAGTTGAAAGTCCAATTGCACGAGTTGCTGGAGCATGGTTATATACGCCCAAGCATGTCACCTTGGAGTGCCCCTGTGTTTTTTGTAAAAAAATAAAGATGGCAGTTTGCGGTTATGTATTGATTATCGCGAACTGAACAAGCTGACAGAGAAGAACAACTATCCGATTCCGCGAATTGATGAGTTGTTCGATCAGATAGTGGGATCGACCGTCTACTCCTAGTTGGATTTGAAGTCTGGTTATTACCAGTTGAGAATCCGGGAAGGTGACATTCCCAAAACCGCATTTGGAACACGTTACGGGCACTATGAGTTCACGGTAATGCCGTTTAGGCTGTGCAATACGCCATCGGTGTTCGTGGACTTAATGCACCGAACATTCCGAGAATACCTAGACCTGTTCGTGATAGTGTTCATCGATGATATTCTGGTCTACTCTCGATCTGAGGCTGATCATGAAAATAACTTGCGGTTGGTGTTGAATACGTTGAGACAGAATAAGCTCTAAGCTAAGTTCTCGAAGTGTGAGTTTTATCTATCGTTAGTAGCTTTTCTAGGTCATGTGGTGAGTGGAGAGGGCATAGCAGTGGATCCAGCAAAGATAAGGGCCATACAGAAGTGGCTGGTGTTATCTTCAGTGGCCGAGGTCAGGAGCTTCCTTAGACTAGCGGGCTACTATCGAAGATTTGTTGCAAATTTCTCGCGGATCTCTTTGCCGCTAACCATACTGACGAGAAAAGATCAGAAGTTCGTTTGGTCGCCAGAGTGCTTACGAGCTTTTGAAGAGCTGAAGACTCGGTTGACCACGGCGCATGTATTGACATCGCCATGTGGGACCGATGGATAGGAAATCTATAGTGATGCCTCAGGGAGCAGCTTAGGCTGCGTGCTTCTACAAAATGGGAAGGTGATTGCTTATGGCTCACGCCAGCTAAAGGTGGACGAGCGAAACTATCCCGTCCATAACCTAGAGTTGGCAGCGGTGATCTTTGCACTAAAGCTGTGGCGACACTATCTTTATGGCGTGAAGGTGGAGATCTATACAGATCACAAGATCCTAAAATACCTATTGGCGCAGAAGGAATTGAATATGCGACAACGAAGGTGGTTGGAGTTTCTTGGGGACTATACCTTTGAGATTCACTATACTCCCGAAAAGAGGAATGTCGTCGCGGATGCCTTGAGTCGGAGAGTTCCGGCAAGGGCGAGTTGGTTGCAGAGGCATGATGAATGTCCCGTCTAGGAGCTGGAAGCGTTAGAGATTTCTTGTGTTGACAAAAATTCCATCGCCAATGCATGTTTGAACTGGATGGAGGTGCAGTGCGACCTTATGGACCGGATTCGACGAGCAACAGAGCTCAATGAAAGTCTCCAACGCTATGCTAAAGATGGGCCAGAGGGCAAGTTCTCCTGGGATGACGGTCTTTTACGAAAAGAGGGCCGTTTGTGCGTCCCGAGTTTGGATAAATTGAGGGAAGAACTGATGTATGAAGCGCATTATACAAAGTACTTAATTCACCCTGGGAGCACGAAGATGTTCAGGGATATGCAAAAGCTGTTCTGGTGGCCAGGGCTGAAGAAAGATGTTGCTCATTATGTGGCCAAATCCCAAACCTGTGCTATGGTGAAGGCCGAATGCCAGAAGCCGGGCAGTTTTTTGAAGTCGTTGCCGATTCCAGAATGGAAGTTCGACGATATTTCCATTGATTTCATGCACGGGTTGTCGAGATCTCAGTGCGGAAATGATTCGATTTGGTTGATTGTCGATCGGCTAACAAAAGTGGCACACTTCCTCCCAACCAGGAGGGATGATTTGGTGGAAAGTTTGGCAAAATTATATGTTGAGCAGATTGTGCAGCAACACGGTGTTCCTCGGAGCATCGTAAGTGATAGAGATGGGCGATTCACATCGAGTGACTGGAGGCTAGTTCATCAAATGTTGGGCATGAAGTGGGCATTCAGTACGGCATTTCATCCCCAAACGGATGGCCAAACTGAACGAACCAACAGGACGATGGAGGATATGCTCCAGATGTGCGCCCTAGACTTTGGAAAGAGATGGGAAGATCATCTCTATATGGTGGAGTTTGCCTATAATAACATCTACCAAGCAAACATCGGTATGGCACCGTATGAAGCTCTGTATGGACGGAACTGCCGTACTCCTTTGTCTTGGGTAGAAGCGGGTGAAGCTAGAGTTTATAATCGTGATGAATTCGTTGAAGCAAACTCGACCATACGTACTATTCGAGAGAGGCTACTCATAGCCCAGGATCGACAAGCGAAATACTACAACGCCAAGCACTAGAACGTGGAGTTCGCGGTAGGAGACTGGGTATACTTGAAGATCAAGCCCTTCAAAGGCGTATCCAGGATTCGACGTCTACAAAAGTTGAGTCCAAGATACCTTGGTAAATTTGAAGTGGTCGAGCGAGTTGGGGAGGCTGCATATCAGCTAGCTCTGTCGGCAGACTTGGGTGGATTGCATGATGTGTTTACATCTCGGTGCTGCGGAAAGCCGTTAAAGATCCAGCTCAAGTGATCGCGGATGATCGTGTGCCGGTGGAGTATGGGCTAACAACGAGGGTTAGGCCCATTTGGATCAATGATCATGCCGAGAAACAGTTGCGGAACAAGACTGTTCGGGATGGTCAAAGTCCATTGGGACAATTACGGCCGTGAAGAGCTTACATGGGAGCGAGAGCAGACCATGCGAGCTGATTTTCCCGAGCTGTTTCTGTAAATCGATTGCATAGTGAACATTTTGTTGTAACATAATTTGTGACATTTTAACATTTTGTTTGTTGTTTTCTTTCCTATGTACGAACTTTGAGGACGAAATTTCTTGTAGGAGGGGAGGGTTGTAACACCTTAAAGCCCAAAATTTGGCAAAATTTGGGTGACACGGCCTGTGACACTGGTGTGTCACAGGGCGTGTCCTTCTTGGGTGTGCAGTCGACGAGTGGTCGACAAAATTCGGTCGACGATTGTCGAGTCCATAGTACACGACCTGTGACACGGGCGTGTCACGGGGCGTGTCCTCGCGATCGACGAACTCAGCTCGACAAAGTTACGCAGGGGCGTGTCTAGTGCCATGTATAGGCATAAGGCCTGGGACACGGGTGTCACAACCCGCATTTTCACCGCATAGAAACAGCTTATTAGAGTAAGGTAAAATGCACGTCATGATGCCACGTCAACAAGGGATAACTGTGAACGCTCCGGCGGACACCAAGTTAAACATGAAGAAAGGTTCTTTTTAAGTTATTTTAAGGAAATCAGTTAAGTACAGTAGTTAGCCGCATCCCTCGGCTTAGTGGCTCATCTAGTTCACGAATCAAAATATATTATACACTGTGGAAAAATACTTGATTAGAATAACTCAAACATCCTACATGAGTAAAAACGTCCCTAAAGGAACACTCATGCTATGCAAGACTCTAAATTTGTTATAGTAGGAAAGATAGCTTTTACAGTCGCTAAAAATAACAAGTTAGAGTTTCAAATTATACAATGCATGAAGTAATAGTAGTAAATTTTATAGTTGAAAATACCTAACATGCATTCCTAACATAAATTCTCCCAGAGAACAAGTAATCCACATCCACATTTAAATAAATGAGTAGCTAGCAAGTATCAAACAACTAACAATTCAGTGGGCGCCAACAAACTGACACAAATCCACGAACAAAAGTATGTCTGAACTAGTAAAACTAAACAAACAACAAACTACCTTGCTAAGACGAGGCAACAACCACGACCAACACTGCCGCCCAGAAAACTCCAAAACCAGCACTGCTAAATGATACTGCTCTGAACCTGAGGCATTCCAAAGACAGAACACCTCAGCAAGAAGGTACAAATAGTGGCAGGAAAAGTAATAAGCCAAAATAAATAAAGGTCAACAGGGGTACCAACCCAAGACCAAAAGCACTGAAGTAAAGTACAAAAGAAAACAGGACATCAACAGGAAAAGAACTCCTACGTGATTTGTCACGTTCCACAAGGGTACACCAGACGCACAAGGCTATAAGGTGACTACATGAATATTTCACAAGAAAGAAAATACAAAACCCTTATTAGGTACCTATGGTCGACTCTACCCAAAAACACGGGCGAAGTGGTCACTCTTGGACACACCACCCAAAAAACACGGGCGAAGTGGTCACTCTTGGACACACCACCCAAAAACACGGGCGAAGTGGTCACTCTTGGACACACCACCCAAAAGCACGGGCGAAGTGGTCACTCTTAGACACACCACCCAAAAACATGGGTGAAGTGGTCACTCTTGGACACACCACACAAAAACACGGGCGAAGTGGTCACTCTTGGACACACCACCCAAAAACAAAACGGATATATAATTCGTCTAACTACGAGGGAGTCTCATACTCTCCACCATACACTGCAGACATCTAAAAACCAGGTAGACTTCCACATGGCACTAATGAGGGTAACAAACACTGGGGAGGTGGAATCGTCCACTAACTCCCGCATTCAAGAACCCAAAGAAACCACAACACAAATATCTCGAGATTTGGCTCGACAGATTCTACTTGACATTACCGAACTCAAGACGTGGTTGATCAACCTCTAGGAGCACTTTACAGTCCTAGATAAATTCTAACGCGCTAAATAACGAAAGCTGAAACATGCATAGCCATCACTAAGATACACCAGGAACAATTAACCAAAACCAGACAAAATCAGGCTTCCCAAGATAAAACCTTACAACAACAAAGGATCGCTGAAATAATTAATCATGACTATGATTTGGAAGAATAAGCGCAGAAAATTTAAAGAACATGAAATTATAGTTGTTACCATCAGATCGGACAAAGAGAAACGAGGGGAAACCACCACTTGCCTTGGTTTTACCGGAAAGGTCCTCTGAATCGCTCCACGTCGTAGATCGGGGCAAAAAGCTGCGGGAGGAGTTGAAATCTAGACAAAAAATGGTCAAAAAGGGGGTTAGGGTCGAAAAACCCTAACGATAAAATCTCAAGAAACTGGGAAGAAATTACCATGCGGGCGTAGCTCTCGACGAGAACTTTTCAGATCTACGATCGGTTTGGAATTTCGAACACCGGAGCACCGTCGACGGCCACCGGAAGAAGTAAGGATGAACAACCTCTTTCTTGCTCATGCCACTCTAGTTCGGGAGGAAAAAGAATCGGAAAAGAAGATGAAGAAGGCAACACACACTCTTGAGAATCCAGAACACGAATAGGTTCTTCCACATATGTAAAGTTGGGCGGAATCTAGGGTATCGTGTCGAGGACTTGACGATCACTACGAACACACTTCCGCAACTGGCTCACATGGAACACATCATGGACACCAGGGAAGGTCGCAGGCAATTCCAGTCTATAAGCTGACACTCCGATGCGCTCACGAATTTGGAAAGGTCCAACATACCGGGGGTCTAACTTATGGTTCCTTCCAAACCTTTTAACACCAGACATTGGAGAAACTTTCAGAAAAACCAAGTCCCCAACGGCAAACTCCAGATCGACCCTTCGTATATTAGCATACTTCTCATAGCGCTCTTGAGCCACACGAAGCTTTTCCCGAATATGAGTCACAGCACAATTAATCTCTTCAAGGGCTTCCGGACCTAACAACGGTCTCTCACCAACTTCAGCCCAAAATAATGGAATTCTACAACGCCTCCCATACAAAGCCTCAAACGGAGCCAGCTGCAAACTCTCTTGATAACTATTATTGTATGCAAACCTCATTGAAAGTGTGAGTTAGATCTCATATACTCTAGAGGGGGGGTGAATAGAGTATGGTGCTTGCTAAAAACTTTTACAACAATTGTTGTATTCTAATGTGAACAGGGAAGCAAATAATAAAAGGTAAATCTAAACACAGCAACTATCTAATCACAGAGTAACCTAGTCACAAACCACAGCCAGAAACAAAAAGAAAAACTAGCAACCAGAAGACACACGGAGCTATAGTGGTTCCCCAATCAATCTGGGTACATCCACTCTTCTACCACCCTAGGTAGGAATCCACTGCAGGATGAGTTGATCAGGTGTCATGGGCACCAATGAGCTTTTGATAAGGTGCTCAAAAACCAAACCAGATTTTTTGATCAGGTGACTTGCCACCAATGAGCTTTTGATAAGGTGCTCAAAAACCACACACAAACTTTTGAAGGGAGTTTGAAAAACCCTTTACAGAGGTGGGGATGAGAGAGTGATGAAAGTCTTCTTTTCTCAATCACAGTGAGAAGACTATGTGGATTCAGTGATGTTGTCAAAGCTCCCCCTGAGATTTGTAGTTGTTCAGTAAGTGAAGCTTTGCAGTAGGGTGATAGGCCTTCAGAAAATTGATCTCCAGCAAATGATGATTTCAGCCACAACTGAAATGTGAGGTGTCTGGAGTCTTGAAAGATGATGGCCTTGAACACTTGAATCAAAAGAGATCTCAAGATTTCTGTTAGTTGATCTCCTTTTGGTGTTGGTGTTCTTGTATGAATCTTGAGACTGAGAATGTTTGGAACTCTCTCTTTCTCTATGTAATTGTTGTTTTTAGAGTTGTTGCAGAAATTGTTGTTGCAGAGAGTTTTTTTAACTTCTTGTTCTTCTTCTTATGTCAGGAATAAAAAAACTTGTCTTTTATTCCTTTTTCTCTGAATAGAAATGATCCTTTGTCCAAGATAGCCGTTGGCCTGTCATTAAATGACTTCCTTAATTGCAATTGTCTTCTGGAGGAAAGTCCAATAAAACATTCCTTGAAAATCCCTTGAAACTTGCTCCATAATAAATGAAAACAGCTACAAGATCTCTGAATTAAATGCTGACAATAATTCCTCAACTGTCTGAATTTGAATCTTGAAAATCGTTGAAGTCTTCAGAAAAACGTCGAACTGAGCTCCACTATCGTCGAACTGAGCTCAGAGATTTGGACTTAGACAGAAATAGAGATCGTCGATCTGAGCTGAACTATCGTCGAACTGAGCTCAGAGATAGATAATCAAACTGGAGTCAAGATCGTCGAACTGAGCTCGAAGATTGTCGAATGGAGTTTGACAACTTGTTGAAGTTGAGCTTAGAGATCGTCGAATGGAGTTCGACAACTCGTCGAAGTGAGCTCAACGATCGTCGATTGGAGTTAGACGATTCGTCGTACTGAGCTCGACGAAATGACTTAGTCTCCAAACTAAAAAACCTGGTCTTGAGGGCAGCTTCCAAACCTAACTACTAACCCTTAGACTCAATTCTAATTGACCTTTAGATCTATACAATGAGGTCAAAACAGGTTTCCTAAGAGACATAGTGATCCTGACCCAAATCAGTAATAGGGTGTTCCAACAATCTCCCCATATTTGGGTTAGGATTACTATTTAGAGAAATTGGAAAATTATAAACATACAGAACAACAACATAACAACAAAACATTGCAGAAATACAGATGTTATCTTATACAGATCACAAAACAGCATATATTATCACCTTACAGAATTACACCTTTTCCTTGCTCTTTATAAGTTTTATTTCCCTGTTTGGATTAAGAGCTTCATTCTTAGATCTTCTGTCATCAGCTGCACCTAGAGATGTTTGTTGTTTTGGCCTTGGTACTACAGCTTCAGGGTGCAGTTTCATGTAGCTTTCAGAATCAAAGAACTTGCTAGAGGAGTATCTTTCCAGTTCCTTTTTCCTTTGTTCAGATAAAGTAGTAATGCTGGAGGTGTCCTTGCCTTGCTCTCTGGCTTTCTTAATCTGATCCAAAGCAGCTAATTCCTTCATCCTAGCTATCCAGGAAGTTCGATTGTTCTCTGGATCCTCAAAGGGAACTGGAGGCTCATATCTGTTTGAGGGATTGTTTGGAGGAGTTCTGGAGGAGTCTAACTCTTTCAGCTTATAAGGAAAGGGACCTGAAGTTGTATCAGATGGACCTTGTCCTTCCCTTGGATATGGGTGTTGCCTGGAGTAACCTTTGTTATAAACTTGAAGTTCTCTTTGGTTTCCTCTATAGCTTTCTCTCCTTGACTGATAGCCTCTGGATTGGCTTCCCCTATGTTGAGATCTTCCTTGAGGCTGATAAGGGGTTTGGCTTCTGGCAGAGGGTTGAACAGCAGAGCTTCCACCTGCACCTGCATCAGGTGAGGGAGGAGGTGTAGGAGGATGATGGAACTGAGAGGAACCTTTCTCATACTTTCTCTTCTTTTTCATAGCGTTTAGTTGATTCTTGGAATATTGCATCCAGTGTTCTGTAATGGGGCAGTTATGCAATATGTAGTAAGGAATATCATTTGTGTCTTTGACTTTAGCTGGAGGAACTCATTTCATTGCCTTGCTTCTTTCTTTTCTTTTCCTTGCTATAGTAGCAAAAGAATCATCTGAATCAGTTCTGAACTGATCACTTTCTGAGCTTTATTCATCATATAAAGCATCAATCCTTTTAAGGTAGTCTTTCTGTTGTTGTGATTGAGCAGGAGAAACAGTAGTGACAGCACTGGTAACAGCAACAGCAGAAGGAGGAGTAGAAGCAACACTGGCAGAAGAGGTTGTGGAAGCAGCAGTAGATACAGTAGTAGATACAGCAGATTCAGTAGTTTCAGAAATAATACTTTCAGATACAATAGTTTCAGCAACAGAAATATCATCAACAATAATAGTAGGCTCAAGGTCAAATGCCTCTGTCTGCATATCCTCAGAAACTAAAACATCAGCCACATCAGAACTAATAGAAACAGCAACATTTGCAGCAGTAGGAGCAGCATCAGTACTTTCAACAGAGACTGAAGGAGCAGCAGTAACAGAAACAGCAGGGGCAGCAGCAGAAAGGGACTTTATAAAAGAATTAATGAGACTGGTGTCACAGCTGGAAAAGGGCACAATGGCCTTGGACAGATCTTCTAATGGCTGGACTGCATTATGCTCTGGAAGATAGCTGAAATATATATAATCAAAATCTGATAAAAGTGACCTGAGGTCCACTGAGAAAACTGCAACTTGTGGTGTTGAGGTTTGAGCTTGAACTGAGGTAACAGCAGCAGCAGGCAATCTAACCACTTCATGAGGCATCTCCCCCTGCCTAGATTCAGTCAGGACTAGATCAAGGCACCAAGATGAAGGGATTGCCTGAGGAGGAATGAGGGAGGAGAGCCTGGCAGACAGGTCTGCAACTGACTTTAAAAGTTGAGCCAAGGAGGTCTCCAATAAGAGGGATAGCCTGGGAGCTATCAGCTCATAAAGTCTGTCTGCTAAGGCTGGAATATCTACATGCTCAATAGGGATTTGAGCAGAGGTAGGGACTGAAGGTGGAGCAGCTGGAGATGTTGGTGGAGAGCTGGTGTATGGTGGAAATGAAGGTTGAGATAAGGGGATTGTTGAAATGGAAGATAATGGAGTGGAAACAGAGGGTGTGAAGGAGGGTTATGCAATGATATCTTGAAGTAACTGTTGGTATGATGTGGATGAAGAGGGTTGATCAGGAGTGGATGAAGGGGAATCATCAATAAAGGAATCATCCAGAAGTGTGAAAGATGGAAGTTGAGATGATGAATCAATTTCCTTATGTGGGTAGTGATGTTAAGGATGGAAGAGTTCTTCTGTGAGAGGTGGAGGTGGAGAAATTGAAGGTGGAGATGGGGTTGAAATAATGATTGTGGAGGAAATTTGAATGGTGGAGGTGACTAGTGGAGATGAAATAAGAGGTGAAGGAGGAGAAGAAGATCTAGGCAAGTCTTCTGCAGGGGCAGAGACTGGAGGGGAAGAGACTACAACATCCCTTGTGCCTGAAGTGGTAGATGCAGAGGGCCTGCTGGGCTTCACTATCTGTCTGTTCCATTTGCCAAACAGGGAACAGGAGAGCCTCTTAGAGGCATTGATGTGCATCCCATTTGAGACAAGCAGGGCAGGGCATCTGTTTTGAAGAAACAGCCCTAATATCCTTCCATAATTCACAAAATTCTTGTTGATTTTCTTCTTAATCAAGTCAAAGAATACTTCTCCCCAATTCAGTTGTTTCTTATCCACTAGAGCACCCATCAGACATAGCTGATGCTTGGAGATGGTATCATGGGCTGAGTGCTTGGCCAACAGAACTTTTCCTACAACATCAGCCAAAAATCTATATTCCACAGATAAATTCTTTTTCAGCAGCTTGCTAGGGTTTGCATCCGAATGACCCATTTTATTAAGCATAGTAGAAAATTCTTCCCCAGACATCTCAGCAGAATCTCTTCCAGAATTTAATTGAAAAACCTCTATCAAAATAGTAGGTGTCAGAGGTACCTAGGTTCTAGAAATTAATCCAATCACTGTATTCTGATCCTGGTTGTAGGCAGTATATACCCACTCCTTTATTTCATCAGCAGGCAATTTGATTCTGGTGGACATTATAGTAACTAGCTTTTGCTCCTTGAAAAGTTCTAGAGTGTCTTGGAAAATCTGATCACTGTTATTGAAAGAGTCCATATCGATATCAAATCCTGCATCAAATTTCATGGCGGCCAGGACTACAACTGAGACGGCCATTGTTTCCTGCAAAAATCAACAAACAAACGACCAAGTGTAGAGAAGTTTGGAGGGAAAGAGAATTTTTGCAGAAAGTATGAAAGGGCAAGGGAGAACGACGGCCGAAAAAAGGGTTTTATATTAGGGTTCGACGCAGAAAAGGAAAGATCGTTGAACTCAGTTCGACGATCGGGGCTCCTAAAGGAAACTGAAAGGTCATCAACATCGGCGATCTCCGTTCGACGATATTTAAGAGCGTCAATCTCCGTTCGACGATAGTTCAGAAAACAAAATCGTCGAGCTTCGTTCGACGATCGCTGACCTGGAGAGATAGTTGAACACTATCTGAGAAGCACTGAACTCTGGTCGACGATTTCGGAAAGCGTCGATCTCCGTTCGACGATCGGGGGAAAATCTTCAAGCGTAGTTCAGAGACCAGAAACACTCTATACACTAGAAAAATCAAGATGTTTGCCTAGTCTTGGTCATTTTTTAGAGTTTAAAAATCTTGGAACTTATTTTAAACTTCCTCCATCTAACATTCCTAACTGATTTAGGAAGAAGGTGTGTTTCTTTTATCCAAGGGTTTGGTGAAAATATCTCCCCTTTGCAAATCAGTTGGGATATATTGAAGTTCAATTTTATTTTTCATAACATTATCCCTTAAAAAGTGATGCCTAATTTCTATGTGTTTTGTCCTACTATGGAGGACTGGATTTTGAGTTATAGAAATAGCACTGGTATTATCACAAAAGATTTTAGACTTCTCTAAGTTGTAGCCATGGTCTAGGAGTTGGTTTTGAATCCACAAGATTTGTGAACAACAACTACCTGCAGCCATATATTCAGCTTCAGTAGTTAAAGTTGACACAGATGTTTGTTTCTTGCAAAACTAAGAGACAAGTCTGTCACTAAGAAACTGACAAGTTCCACTAGTGCTTTTCCTGTCAATTCTGCATCCAGCATAATCAGCATCAGAAAATCCAGTTAAGTCAAATGCTGAGTCTTTTGGATACCAGAGACCTAGATTTGGACAACTTTTTACATACCTGAGAATCCTTTTAACTAATGTTAGGTGTGACTCTCTAGGGTTCACTTGGAATCTAGCACATATGCATGTAGCAAACATTATGTAAGGTCTACTAGCTGTAAGGTACAATAAAGAGCCAATCATTGCTCTATATGTGGTCTGATCAACAGGTTTCCCATGTTCATCAGCATCTAATACAGCATTGGTAGGCATAGGTGTTTTCATGCATGATGCTTCAGACATACCAAATTTATTAACCAATTATTTTGCATACTTGGTTTGAGAAATAAATATGCCTTCAGCATGTTGATTGATTTGCAATCCTAGAAAGAAGGATAGCTCACCCATGCTACTAATTTCAAATTTAGAATGCATTAGATTGGAAAACCTTCTGCACAAATTTGAATCAGTAGAACCAAAGATAATATCATCTATATAAATCTGAACTAGTAGGGTATGAGACTTATGGGTTCTAATAAAAAGAGTTTCGTCTACTCTACCACTTATAAACTCATTTTTCAGGAGAAAACATGCTAGGATCTCATACCATGCTCTAGAAGCTTGCTTGAGACCATATAATGCTTTATTCAATTTAAAAATATAATCAGGATGGGTTGGAGAGATAAAACCAGGAGGTTGTCTGACATAAACTTCTTCTTTTATATCCCCATTTAGAAAAGCACTCTTTACATCCATCTGGTATACTTTGAAATATTTGTGTGCTGCATATGCTAAGAAGATTCTAATAGCCTCCAACCTTGCAACTGGTGTAAAAGTCTGGTCATAATCTATGCCTTCTTCTTGAGAGTACCCTTGAGCAACTAGGCTTGCCTTGTTCCTTATAATTACTCCTTGATCATCCAATTTGTTTCTGAACACCCACTTTGTTCCAACAATGGAGTGATCCTTAGGCCTTGGTACTAGTTCCCAAACTTTGTTCTTTCAAATTGATGCAACTCTTCTTGCATTGCAATGATCCAGTGTGGATCTTGCTCTGCATCTTGAATGGATTGAGGTTCAATTTGAGATAGGAAGCAAGTGTGTAACAGGTTTTGGTTGACCTGTTTTCTGGTTTGCACACCAGCAGAGATGTATCCAATTACTTGGGAAATTGGATGGTCTTTTGATGTTACTAAATCAACAGGGGGTGTTGATTGTTCACCAACCTGTGCTGTTGTTTCCTCTTGTGGTACAACAACTGGCTCTTTAAGAGGTTTCTCTTCATGATATTGAATGTCTTCTTCATCTTCACTACTTTCCTCTTTTTGAATGATTTGTAATTTTTCCAAGTCTTCAGCAAGAGAATGTACCTGCAAAGGTTCAATGGTAGAAGTGTTCTTCTCCTTGAAAGACATGTTAGTTTCATCAAAAGATATGCGAACAGATTCTTCAATTTTAAGAGTTGATTTATTATAAACCCTATAAGCCTTACTGATCATGGAGTATCCCAGAAACACTCCTTCATCAGCTTTAGCTTGAAATTTTGCTAAATACTTCTTGTCATTATTGTGTATGTAACAAATACAACCAAAAATTTCTAAAATAATATACTTTAGGTTTCTTCCCTTTGAGTAATTCATAGAGAGTCTTGCCCTTCAGTTTATGTATTAAACTTCTGTTCAGCACATAGTTGGAGGTGTTCACTGCCTCTGCCCAAAAGGATAGAGGAAGGTGAGCATCTGACAACAATATAGTGGCAGATTCAATAAGGGTTCTATTTTTCCTTTCAGCTACCCCATTTTGTTGAGGAGTTTTAGGAGCTGAGAAAGTGTGCCTGATCCCTTCACTCTGACAGAACTCTTGCATAAGAAGAGAATCAAACTCTGTCCCATGATCACTTCTGATCAGGGCAATGTGAGTATTGAACTCAGTCTGTATGCATTTGAGAAACTCTGTCAAACACTTAAAGTTATCAGACTTCTTCCTCAAAAAGAACACCCATGTGAATTTAGAGAAGTCATCTACAACTACTAAAGTGTAAGATTTCCCTCCTAAGCTTTGTACTGTAATGGGTCCAAAAAGATCCATGTGTAACAGATACAAAATCTTAGGTGAATCACTCTTATTAAGTGACTTGAAACTATTTTTAATTTGCTTGCCTAATTGACAAGCCCTACAGAGTCCTTCCTTCTTGTAGGGGCTAGAAGGTAGCCCTCTAACAAGGTTGTCCTTGGATAGCCTAGCAATGGTTCTAAGGTTTATATGCCCTAGTCTCTTATGCCATAAAACATTAGGTCTACTAACATAATTAAACAGGCAAATATCTACTTTAGTTGAAAGAAAGTCTACTAAATAGATGTTACCTTTCCTTTTACCTGTCAACATAGTTGTGTTGTCCTCTGATTGGATCCTGCATAAGGATTTGCTGAAAGTCACCTGGTAGCCTTCATCACATAACTGACTGATGCTGATCAAGTTGTGCTTTAGTCCTTCCACATAGGCTACTTTCTTGAATGTGACTGTCCCAATTTGGACTGCTCCATATCCTTTTGTTAATCCAAAGTTTGAATCACCAAATATGACCTTGGGTCCAAGCTTGGCTTTAAAGGATGTGAGATTGTCCTTGTTTCATGTCATGTGCTTTGAGCACCCACTATCCAGATACCATTGCTGGTTTGATGTTGGATAGGTCTTCACTTGCACATAAAATAATTTACTTGTTTTTGACCCAGTTTACCTTGGGCCTAGGTTGATAAGCTTTAAATTTAGAAATAAATGACATCCCTGATTGACTCTTATAACCTTCAGGATGATATCTCCTTGGAGGTATTATCCATTCAGTATAAGGGTTAAATCTGGATGAAGGACCCCTAGGATTGGAATTTGATTTACCCTTGAAGAAGTTTTCAAATATCTGATCTCTGCTCGACGATCGTTGAGCTGCGTTCGACGATCTTGGATCAGATCGTCGAGCTCCGTTCGACGGTCGATTGTGGCAGAGTTCAGGAATTAGAGATTGTCGACCTGAGTTCGATGATTTTGCCTGAGATCGTCGATCTGCATTCGACGATCGTCTAGCTCCGTTTGATGATTTCTGTTGAATACTTGTTTTCTTGGGTAAGTCAGAATTTTTCCTACCTACCTCTACAATTCCCTTCCCTTTATCACAAAAAAAACTTAATTGGGGTTGTTAGAACTATAGGTTGGCTGGATGAAGCACCCAAGACCAGTGTACTATTGAATCTAGAGTTCACTGTGCTTGTGATGTCCATTAGCTTGAGGCTTCTCCCATTGAGGGATTCTTCAAGCTTTTTGGCCTCTGACAGCTCACTTATCAGTGAAGCTATCTGCTCCCTACAGCACTCCAACTCCTCAGAGAGTTTGAGGTTTTCTGATTTTAAGGTACTATGTTCAGACAATTGATTTCTGAGAGAGATAATTTCCTTCTCAGATTTTAATAGGTCTAAACATAGTGCTTTAAATTCATACTTAAAGTCCTCAGAATTGAAATCAAAAGAGTCTATTACCTGGTCCTCTTCAAGTTGAGTCTCTGAGTCTGACTCTGAATCTTCTGCATCAGAATTTTGTTGTGAGGCATTGATAGCCATCATGCAGAATTCCATCTCTTCAGCATCATCCTCATCATCACTTGAGCTGGAAGAAGTTTCTGATTCTTCTTCTGTCTCACTCCAATATTCAGTAACAAAACCCTTCGTTGTGTGTTTGTTCTTGCTTGAGGAGGGTTTGTCATTGCTATTCTTCTTGAAGTCCTTGTCCTTTCTTCTTTCTTTCTTGTCCTTTCTGTCCTTGTTTTTGTTCTCTGGACAGTCAGGCACAATGTGGCCTGGTTTCCTGCAACCAAAGCAAATAATTTCTTTATTATTTGATTTATCATACCTTGGATTGTCATGCCCTTTGTATGATCTCTTCCTGAAGCCCTTTCTGGCCATCTTGTAAAATATTTTGGGCAGTAGACTAAGCAGCTCATCATTACCTGTGACCTTGTCTTCAGGCTGATCTTCAGTGGCTTTGAAAGCTATTGTCTTTTCCTTTCTTGTGGCTGGTGAGGCAGCCTTCTACTCTTCTTCTCTATTTTTGATGAGCAGCTTATAAGACTTGAGCTTGCCCAAGAGAGCTTCTGTGGTGATCTCATTGAGACTTCTGGCATCCATGATTGGCCAGATCCTTAAGTCACAAGTGCTTGGGAAGCACATTAGGATTTTGTCATTTAGCTCAGTCAATGAGATCTCTTTATCCAAAGTTTTCAGCTCATTGACTATCAGACTGAGTCTGTTATACATTTCAGCTACTGACTCAGCTTCTCCTTTCTTGAAATTCTCATATTAGGATATGAGGTGGGATCTTCTGTCCTTTCTTTCATCAGCTGATCCTGAGACTATTTCAGTTAGCTTATCCCAGATTTCCTTTGCTGAGTTGCATTCAGCTACCTTTTGGAAAATTTCATCAGACATAGTCTGGGCTAGAATGTTCATAGCCTTTGCATCTGCAACTTTCCATTTCTTGATGTAAGCATCTGTTCCTGAGGGAGTTGGAACAGCACTTGTACTTGTATTCTCTAGAGGTCTTGGACGCACTGTCAAAACATAATTAAAAATGTCCTCATCAATAGAATTCATGTAGAGTCTAATCCTTGCCTTCCAAAGTGCAAACTTGGATAGATTACACACTTGAGGTCTGGTGCTAGCATAATCTTTGTTTTGGGCCATGATTTGTGAAGAAATAATTCTAATAACAAAATCTACAACAAGCATATCTAACTATAGGAATCTTTGGGTTCAGGTGTTAGCCTGTGCAACCACTGAGATGTGGTATTTTTAACCAACCTCCATCTGATACCAATTGAAAGTGTGAGATAGATCTGATATACTCTAGAGGGGGGGTGAATAGAGTATGGTGTTTGCTAAAAACTTTTACAACAGTTGTTGTATTCTAATGTGAACAGGGAAGCAAATAATAAAAGGTAAATCTAAACACAGCAACTATCTAATCACAGAGCAACCTAGTCACAAACCACAGCCAGAAACAAAAAGAAAAACTAGCAACCATAAGACACACGGAGCTATAGTGGTTCCCCAATTAATCTGGGTACATCCACTCTTCTACCACCATAGGTAGGAATCCACTGCAGGATGAGTTGATCAGGTGTCCTGGGCACCAATGAGCTTTTGATAAGGTGCTCAAAAACCAAACCAGATTTTTTGATCAGGTGTCTTGCCACCAATGAGCTTTTGATAAGGTGCTCAAAAACCACACACAAACTTTTGAGGGAGTTTGAAAAACCCTTTACAGAGGTGGGGATGAGAGAGTGATGAAAGTCTTCTTTTCTCAATCACAGTGAGAAGACTATGTGGATTCAGTGATGTTGTCAATGCTCCCCCTGAGATCTGTAGTTATTCAGGAAGTGAAGCTTTGCAGTAGGGTGATAGACCTTCAAAAAATTGATCTCCAGCAAATGATGATTTCAGCCACAACTGAAATGTGAGGTGTCCGGAGTCTTGAATGATGATGGCCTTGAACACTTGAATCAAAAGAGATCTCAAGATTTCAGTTTGTTGATCTCCTTTTGCTGTTGGTGTTCTTGTATGAATCTTGAGACTGAGAATGTTTGGAACTCTCTCTTTCTCTGTGTAATTGTTGTTTTTAGAGTTGTTGCAGAAATTGTTATTGCAGAGAGTTTTTCTAACTTCTTGTTCTTCTACTTGTGTCAGGAATAAAAAAACTTGTCTTTTATTCCTTTTTCTCTAAATAGAAATGATCCTTTGTCCAAGATAGTCGTTGGCCTGTCATTAAATGACTTCCTTAATTGCAATTGTCTTCTGGAGGAAAGTCCAATAAAACATTCTCGAAAATCCCTTGAAACTTGCTCCATAATAAAAGAAAACGGCTACAAGATCTCTGAATTAAATGCTGACAATAATTCCTCAACTGTCTGATTTTGAATCTTGAAAATCGTTGAACTCTTCAGAAAAACGTCGAACTGAGCTCCACTATCGTCGAACTGAGCTCAGAGATTTGGACTTAGACAGAAACAGAGATCGTCGATCTGAGCTCAACTATCGTCGAACTGAGCTCAGAGATAGAGAATCAAACTGGAGTCAAGATCATCGAACTGAGCTCGAAGATCGTCAAATGAAGTTCGATGACTTGTTGAAGTTGAGCTCAGAGATCGTCGAATGGAGTTCGACAACTCGTCGAAGTGAGCTCAACGATCGTCGATTGGAGTTCGACGATTCGTCGTACTGAGCTCGACGAAATGACTTAGTCTCCAAAATTAAAAACCTGGTCTTGAGGGCAGCTTCCAAACCTAACTACTAACCCTTAGAGTCAATTCTAATCGACCTTTAGATCTATACAATGAGGTCAAAACGGGTTTCCTAAGAGACATAGTGATCCTGACCCAAATCAGTAATAGGGTGTTCCAACACCATGAGTCTGAGACGCTCATCCCAAGCACCACCATGATCCAAAACATAACACCTGATCATATCCTCTACGATCTGATTTACCCTTTTCGTCTGACCATTAGTCTACGGATGATAGGCGGTGGAATACCTTAAATCGGTACACAACCCCTCCTGTAAACTCTTCCAAAAACGAGACATAAATCTAGAGTCCTGATCTGATACGATGCTAATAGGCACACCATGTAACCTGATGTCCTCTTCAAGATATAACTCAGCTATCTTCTTCATCGAGTATCCAATTTTAAATGGAACAAAGTGAGCACACTTTGTCAATCTGTCGACTGTCACCCAAACAGAGTCGTGCCCACGGGGAGATTTTGGCAGACCGGTGATGAAATCCATTGAAATACTCTCTCATTTCCAACTTGGAATATCAAGTGGTGTCAAATTACCACCAGGCCTTCTACCACCACAGGAATTAATCTAGGAAGAGAAACGCACAATAGGTCGAAAGGATTCGTTACCCTATCGGAATGGATGATCCCGATTTCTCAACTTGGATCGTTCTTCAACGGCTCTGCCGGAGTCGCGCCGGATGGAGAGGAAACTTGTCCGCCTTCATCGCGTCATGCCGGAATGGAATCCACAAAGGAAATCCTTGCCATGGCTGATTTCTTCAAGGAGGTGGGTTGAATGGTTTATTTGTTGGAGGTCGGTTTTGATGAGGAGGAAGTGGTGGTTGGCGGATAGGGGTTGAAGGATGGCCGAACTTGAAGGGCAAAGGAAGGGGTTGGGTTTTTCATTAGGGATAAGAGGAGAGGAAGGAGAAGAAAGAGAGGGAGGGAGAAGGTTGGCCGAACTATTCCAAGGAGGGAGAAGAGAGGGGGCGGCCAAGGAGGAGAGGAGAAGGAGATTCTCAAGTCAAGTTAGGGTTTTCTTTTCATTCATTCACTAATTCCATATGACAAATATCACGGCATATATATAGGCTTACACCACTCCATCTCCCTTCATTCAAAATTTAAAATTCAAAATTCAAAATATGATGGTTTTATGCACTCATCATAGCACATGAAATGAAATAATTAAAACAACACATGATGGTTATAAGCACTCATCATTACACATGAAATGAAAATTAAAATATGAAATAAATGCTTAAAATAAAATTGCTAAAATAATAAAATTATTAAAAATATATAATTATAATTATTTCATTTATAATTATATATTTTTATATAATGGCGGCGGACGTCGATCCCATCCTCGAGCTTGCGGCAGCGATCATCCCAATAGAAGAACTCTCTCAAACGGGGATCAATGGCGGCCGTGTCAGCAACGTCTCCATCATACAGCATTTTAAGTTGTAAGAACTCATCACAGCGAATGTCCACTAAATATATAAACCATACATTTATATATATCACCAGGAATGTATACAAAGACACATGCTCATGGCCTTAAGGCCTTACAAGTTGCTCTTTACAAAATATACTGCTTCATACATCGGCAAGCAGGCCGGCCACACATGAAATCCAAGAATTCCTCTCACGGCATTCAAGCGTCTTTAAGCAGCAAGGTCTTTGTTCCACCCAATTCAATTCAACCCGTCATCACCTGCAATTAGACATCTACCCCAAGAGAGGTAAACAAAGCAACGATCAGCATTAGCTGACCAATTATAACGACCCTACCCCTTACCTGTGGCAGTGGTTCCTTCCCTGTATGCATTGCAACCCTAACATCTAGCTATCACAACAAGTATCATAATAGGTTCTCTCACACACCACATCATCACAAACGCTGTCCTCCGCCAGACGCTCCGTGCACTCAGGGCACATTATTGGTGTACCGGATAGACCAGTTTCCCACCATCGAGCAGAGATTTTTAACATGTTGGTTGGCCGGTCCTAGTCCACCAATACACATGCTGGGGACATTCCGCCCATCCCACTCAGAGGTATTAACCTCACGGCAAACTTGAGCATTACCACTTCAGATCGACCCACCATTGTGGTGCAGCAAGCTGGGCCTGCCTCGCATCCTCCCAAGCCTTGCCACCAATCGATCTCTCAAAACATCCAGGGGCAGATCAGCCTTTCTCGTTGCTCAAACCGTCAGTAGCGCACCACTTGACGTGGGTCGGCTTTCCCTCCTGATTAGCCGCAGCTTTCCGCTCTCTCAGAGCAAATAGATCTCACAGTGCTCACACGACAAGGAGCTTACGCAAAGCATCCAAGATTAGAAAACAGCTCACGCAGAGCTCAAAATAAAAGGAACTTACATTCACAATTCACACGCATCCATACAATACACGGAGTCTTCTCCGGTTCACACATAATCATCACCAATCCAGACTAATCATCTGGATTGGCTTCACATAGCATGCATATGTCATACTACACACTTCCGGCTCTAAATGCAGAATCAACCTGGAATCACTTACGCATTCCACCTCTTGGTGGAGTATTCCATGCATATGCATAAAGAAAGGACTTCGCTTGTCCAAGAAGGAGATCGTTACCCTTGACGATTGCTTTGGAGCCATGAACTAGCCGGATGGAAATCACCGACACGGCCTTGCCTCCACGAATCTGCACTTGGCTCTCGATTCGGCACGCTAACGATCCTCCGGAAGCCGGTCCTTCTCCTTCTTCTCTTCCTTACTCTCCTCTCTCACTAGCCCTTTAGAAAGAGAATGGCTAATGAAGATTGAAGATTATCTTCTTACTCTCAGCCTTATAATCAGCAGGGAAGATCCTGAACCCTTGGATCCAAGATGAAGGAAATGAATGGCCACGATTTGCCAGAAATATCCATTTTTGGGCTGACACGCCCTGTGACACGCCCGTGTCACAGGCCGTGTCCCTTAAGCGGTGCACGAACCGCCTTACCCAGAACAGGACACGGCCATGTGACATGCCCGTGTCACATGGCTGACACGCCCGTGTCACATAGTACACGCCCGTGTCACATAGTACACGCCCGTGTGGCATGGTGTGTCCCACAGGCAACATACCACAAACTCAACCCGAGCGGGACACGGCCATGGGATACGGTCACACAGTACACGCCCGTGTGGCATGGCGTGTCCCACAGACAACACACCATAAATTCAACCCGAGCGAGACAAGGCCATGGGATACGCCCGTGTTCCAGGCCTTGTACCCCCAAGACACACCCGTGTCCACCAGCACACACATCCCTGGCGGATCCAGAGAAGGACACGCCCTATGACACGCCCGTGTTATAGGTCGTGTACTCAACTTGGCTTGACGCTCGACGATCGTCGAGCGCTGTTCGTCGACCATAGGAGAACACGCCCCCTAACACGCCCGTACCGCAGGGCGTGTTCCCTCTCGAGAACTACTCGAGTGAATTTCGTCGAGCACTCGAGAGGCTGCTCAACCCGAGCACGACACGCCCTGGGACACGCTCGTGTCCCAGGTCATTTCACCCAACCTTAACCCAAATTGGGATTTTCGGTGTTACAACCCTCCCCTTCTTCAACAAAATTTCGTCCCGAAATTTAGCTCAGCTATAGCCATCAACATAACCACACCGTTCCTTAGAAAAATGATCTGGGTTAGAGCTCAGAGGCCGCAGCTTGTCTCGCCCCACGGCATCACACAAAACAGTCAATAACATACATGCATCCATAACAAACATAACAGACATATATCCACCATATTCATTATTTTTATCCCAAATATACATACATTAACAGAACCATTCCTTTATTCCACCTTGATTGACTGATCGACGGGATAAAAGAAGGTGTACACAAACATCGCATTGTTCATTCCTACATATAACATTTAGTGACATCACCAAAGTAATACAGGTCACTCTTCTATTCTTACTTCCGCTCATCTGCATCCTCTTTCATACGTCGTTTGATAGCTTCTTGGAGTTCCAGACTAAACCCTCGAGGCTGCTGTACTTCACCGATTAAGCTTTGCAGCTCCTGCAATTCAAGATTGTACACTCAAGGTTGGGTCCGAGATGCAGATGACTCATTCATTGCCTTACCCTTTTCTTCATAAGACGCACATGTCTTATTCTCACTCCTTGGAGGGCCTCTCCAACAATGACGAGCTATATGTCCCTGCTTCCCGCATGTAAAATATATGCGTGTCTCAACACGTCCTTGCCCATATGTTGCTCCCGAAGAAACAGTCGAAAGAGTTGGTTCAGCAGGCCTGAACCTCTTCTTGTCTCGTCTCTGAAACTTCGATTGCTCCGACTGTGGCACTTTGAATTCCGTTTTCTCCACCACCAGGCTCTTCTTATCTTGCACCTATTTCAAATCCTTCTCCAGTGCACGGGCTGTATCTACCAACGCTTGGAAGCCTTGGTTCACCGAACTCAGGAGTGCCAACCTCAGCTCATCACGCAGTCCCTCATAAAATCTATTCATCTTTTGCGCCTCCTCAATGAAAGTAGACCCCGCATAGCGCCCCAGTCTGGTAAACTTGTAACACCCCCTATCTGTCGCATAGCATATAGCAGTAGGTCCGGTCGGGGCCCGACGCCATATACCACAGACAAACCGGGTGGTTACTCAATGGAAACCATCCAACCAATCCAACGTCCTACACAGAGCATTCTAGCTGAAGCAATTAAAATTGTTGCATTAATAAAGAACCCAACAATAGCATGAATGTCCACTAATATGCCAAAAGGAATGAAGTACAAATACGCAAGTACAGGCCTTATGGCCTTACAATTGTATTCCTCAAATTACATGTTTTCAAACCTCGGCACGAAGGCCAGCCATACATGAATAAAAGAAAACACTCAAAATTAGGCCTTCGAGGGCCGGCTCAGCAACTTGGGCTTTAGCCCGCTATTTACCGCTCAACTCCGCAGCATCTGCAAGCACAATCCACCGCAACGGTGGCAAACTAAAGCAACGGTCAGCAATGCTGACCAAATTATAACGATCACGCCCCCAATTTGGGGCGGTGATGCTCCGTCCCTGCAGTTTATTAGCATAACCAAGCTGTATATATATATACATTGCATCACAGGCATTGGCACGCATGGCCACACGCCCCGTACACTCAGGGCACATTCTCGATGAACCTGTCAATGTCACGTCAATTTAAGCCATAGTGTTGGGTAATGTATCCACAATTACCTGGATTTGAGGAAGCCACCTGTCAAGCTAAGATGAATTCACAATGTATTTGATAAAATCTTTCAAGTTGTGCTTGCAGTTATTCCACGCTAAGTACACACCAATGTCAGGGTGCAGTAGGTCAATATACACGGGTCTGTGCGACGTAATCCCTCGTTGAGCAAATCAATGTGTTGGCCTACGTGTACTCTCTCTATTGGAGTGTACTTATATTCAAGTACAGGGCCGTGACAATGCAAAAGCAGACAAGGAGCAAGGATGGATCAAAGAGCAGCTCATGGGTGGAAAGACGAAAAATCGTCTAAGTAACAATCGACGAGAATCACCAAGTGATTCTCGCCGATTCGGCGAGAATAACCAGGTGATTCTCGTCGATTCGTCGAGAATCACTAGCTGATTCTCGCCTTCTCTATCCGGCTACATCAAAGCGTGCTAATCTGGCGCTAAGTCATAATCGTCGAGAATCATCAAGTGATTCGGCGAGAATCACTAGTGATTCTCGCCGAATCGTCGAGAATCGCTGGCTGATTCTCGCCGACTCGTCGAGAATCACCTTCGATTCTCACCGAATTTGACTTGGGCGATTTTCTGGATCCCGCTGGACCGGATCAAATGTTAAGGCTCTGTTTTGAACCGGTATTAGGGTTTCTTCTGGTAGGACCCACAACGGTCATAAAGAGGTATACTACTGTATAAATACTCGCGTATTTTTGAACAGTAAAGGGAGCAAATTTGAAAAACAAAAGCCGAGCCGCCGACGTGACCTAGATCGTGAAATCTGCTCCGCCGCCGTCGCCGCTCGTGCCAGTAGATCGCCGGCTTTGATCGTGGTTGCTTCCAGATCTCCCGGCGACAGAAGCTCAGCAAAGCACAGCGTCTCACACGTCTAACCAGAGATCCCTTGACTCTAGATTCGTCGATCGGGAAAACCTTCCCCTTCTGAATCGATCGAGACGATCGATCCTAGTCTGACCGTTGGAATACCTTGCTAGCTTTGCTACGAAGATTGAATCTCCAAAGTACAGCAGCCGCACACCGTTGTCGCCGCCGATTCCGAGAACCAATCTGCCGCCCTTCTTACCGCCGCCAGTTTCGGGGAGATTCTCTCCAAGAGAGATCTAGGGTTGTGGACTCTTCGTTGACTTCAAGAACACGTCATCGAACGAAGAGGGACACCTTAGTCTCCAAAAGTTGTTTGTATTTCTTGTACATTCTATTTTCATTTTTGTTGTAAAGGAACGTTGGTTCCTAGTTATAAGGGTTGGGTGCAACCCGTGTTGTGGGAGTGTTGACTCCTACGTGTGGAAGGGTTCCTTCCGTTAGTGCACGGATTGGATTTCAATCCTGTTGGTGAAGTGACTGAGTCGTCCCTGGTTGGGAGATAGGTCGAAGGGGGAAAGTGGATGTACCCAAATCGGGGAACCACTATAATTTGCTTGTGTCCTTTCTGTGCTGTGCTGTTTTGTTGTCTTGTGCAGGTACAATTTTAATTCCGCAAAAACGCTGCACGTCACCTATTCCCCCCCCCCCCCATAGGTGAAGGTAGTTGACACTAGTGGACTTTCAAGTGGTATCAGACGGAGGTTACTCATTAAATAGGTTAACACCTTGAGTAGAATCCTGCCACCAGTATCAAAAGCATGGAGCTGGATCATCTCTCCACTAAGACTTCCCACGTGCACTAAGGAGTAGTATCCCGTCTGGAAGATGAGAGTGTCCTATCACCTGGAGGCTATCGATCCTCGAGCATCTCTCATCTTAGAAGAGGGTCCATTCATTCCTATGAAGACCTCCGGCTCTGGAAAGGATATCCAAATCCCCAAGTGTATTACTGAGATGTCGGAGACTGAACTCTCATTATTTAATCTGGACAAGATGATTCGTCAGATCATCATGGATGTCTGGTCTGGACCTTCTCGATATAGATTAGAAAAATGTGGGATGGCCAAATCTATGTGGGTAACCAACTCAGATCTCATGGGGGGGGATCAAAGAAAGCAGGGATCTGCTGTCAGCAAGAGGATGAAGCCTATGTAGGGGAACTCGCCTCTGAAGATGAAGGCAAGGATCAATCGGACAGCATTAGGGCTCTGGTGTCCTTGTCAGAGACTGAAGAAGAAATTGAGGAAAGCAGTTCTGATGAGGCTAACACAACGGTCTCTGGAGCTAGTGACAATAACTCTGAAGAGCAGGTAACTTCTTCATCTTGCCCCTTCTCTCTTGAAGTTCCTGAAGACAGGAATTGTCACCCTTCAGAAAATCCTGATTCCTGAAGAGAGCCCTTCAGAAAAGCAACCTACTTGTTGAGGAGAAAGCTCAGGAGATTGCTCGGCTGAAGATCTTATTGGTTCTCCAATTGGCATCCAACAAGGTCAAGGACTCTAAAATCTCGGATCTAGAGAGTAGTCTAGAGAATGAGAAAATTGTAGTATCCAACTTTTCCAAGGTTGATGCTATGAAGAGAAAGGAAGAAAATGGGTGGATCTCCCGAATTATCAATTCATGGAGAAATGGGGAAACGGTATTCCGACCCCCCACTCCAGGCAGGAAGGGTACTCATAATGCCTTCAGGTATGATCACAGGAACAGTCGTGGTCACTGCAAGGGTGATTTGTCCTCATGTGGAGACACCCATAGTGCAAGGGCTGTCATGGCCACCCATGAGAGAATACCTAAGGCTCATTCTGAGCCCTTTGTATTCTCGGCCACTGCCCCAACTCGGCATGAATCTGCTGTTATCAGCTCTCAGAACGCTTCTCACCACCCGAGGACACAGGAAAGGGAGGTTAGAAGTCATGCAGTAAGTTCTCATGGGGCCTCTGGAAGGGTGCTGACTGAAAGGAAGACACCACCTCCCAGGCCTCATGACGCTCGCTACATGCATTCCTTCCACCCTTCCAAGTGTCACGGTGGAAGAGGCAATTTTGGGAGCAGATCCGGATCTATCCCGTTTGGACCTAGGACCATGACTACCTCAGTCACTGGATCAGGTCAGAAATGGAGGTACAACATTCACACGTGTTGGTGCTGTGGCAAGGTGGGACACTTTGCCATAGACTATTGGCACAACCCCTCTATGTCAAGGGCAAGGGCCTATCCACATCTTCTGGGCAGAGGTAGTCTTCCTGATAGGATTTCTGAGGGAAGGCATTCGAGTTTTTATGCTAACAAGAACCTAGGACCCAATACGTATTGGGTTCCTAAGGTAAGGTAACTCTCTTTTGCAGGGTAGTCTAGGTTCCCGTAAATATGATGGGAACTAGACAGAAGATGTTTCAAGACTGAATTGGAACTAGTATCTGGAATAACAGAAGTACTATCTACAATGGTATACTCACATTGAACACCTGGTATGCTTTAACAGAGGGGCTAAATGATAAATCTCATAATCCCAGGTATTTTTGATCAGCTCCAATACTTGAGTCATATTGTATCGACATTTACATATATATATATTTATATATATACACATATATGTGTGTACACCTAAGGAAAGGTTAACACTGTAAAAATAAACCTTAGATACATTAATAAAGATTTATCTGTAAATTCACTGGTAGATTCGAGAATAAACATCTACAGGCATAAATCAGTTCACTGAAAATTAAAGAAGATACGTCATGGAAATCACTAAAACTTACAATTGACATCAAGAAATGTATGGAAAAACCCCGTTCAAACTCTAAATAGACTGGTATTAAGAAATATATATATTTAGAAGATTTTTAAAACCGTCTTAATATCAGAAGATTTCGAGAATCCGGCATGCCTCTTAACCCGTAGATTCCTATTGAAGAATCCTTCGATTTCGACTTAGACAAACTCCCGCCGATCCCTCGTATTTCGCTTTTCGCACGTTAAAACCCCGTTAAACCCGTCGATATCGCGCAGGAATCCCTCCGACCCTTCATATTCCTCATTTCCGTCGAAGCTCCTCTTCCGTCGATATCCGCAGGAATCCCGCCGCTTCTTCTGTCGATATCCCGCAGGAAACTCGCCGATTCTTCCTTCCGTAGATCACTCCTCTCGCGTCCAGGGTGCTCGTCCAGGGATTTCTCCGCGGTTTCGATCAACCAAAGTCGCGAGCGCCTCCCGGTTTTCCGTCGTCTCCGTCGATTCTCACCTTCTACGCTTTTGGGTAACCACATCCTCACCCTTACAGTGACTTACTATTAGTGTAGCTTCCCTCTTGATTTCTGATTAGGCGTAGTCTTGGGATTCCAGCTTTGCAATGGCTCCAAGGACAACCGACGGCTGGTCACTATATGTGAGTTGATTCGAACCTGGTTCTCACATGCCTCGGATGAGTTCAGAAACATCATCATCATACTTGAAGAGGCTGGCCTCTCTTTTATACTGGAGCACCCCTGCAAAATTTTGGACAAGGAAGTGATGGAGTTCTTCGCAACCGCGAAACTTCGGAATGAAGACTCTATCATCAAGAGTAAGGTTGCAGGTTCCAGGATCAAGATGTCTGCAAAGCAAACTGACCCAATACTTGCAGCTCACTAGTTCTGAGCACAAGGATTATCTGGAAGAACATGATATAGCCAGGGCATTATTATTATGTAGACTAGCTAGAGGAACCAGATCGATAAAGCGAAAGGAAATGAATGAGGAGGGAAACTTTTGTCCGACATCATTGGGAAAGTACTGATATGCAAACCCGGCTCACATGACCACATCTCAGCTGACATGTTCAAGATCCTTGTGGTGATTGTCTGCAGAAAGAGATTCAACTGGGGAGCTATATTTTGAGAAGATTAAGGACACTCTCAGATCTCCAAGTTTTGGAAGAATCATCAGACCTATATCTCAATCAGCTCAACGGAGATAGGTTCGACATGAGTAAAGAAGTTCCATTGCATTATTTGAAGAAATGGACTCCAGCGTATTTGACAGATGGGAGCGACGCATCGGGCAAGCTGCCGTGGTTGTAGAACGAGAAGAATCTCCTGCTGAGGATAGAACCGTAGCAGATTCTGTGGATATTCCCAGTGAAATTCCTGATGCACTGACTGCAGGAATTGAGGGGAGCCTCTACCCGCTTCTGCTAATATCATAACTGGCATCTCTCAGATTGCTAGAGATGCAGTTGCGGATCTGCAAGAAGAAAGTGAAGATGTGATGGAAAATGAGGCGGCCCTGAACATGAATGATATAGGAGCCGGAGGTCATGTAGGGGAAAATGATGAGGGAGGTTTGGAAGATGATGCAGCTGAGAATGATTTCATGGATGATGAGGATGAGGAGAAGGAAATGAGAGGCAGGAAGTAATGGAGCCTCAGGACAACACTGAAGTTCCATCTGAACCGCAAGCTCCTGAGATAGTTCCTGAGAAAATTAGTGCAACAGTGGAGGGGGAGTCCTCTCAGCATAGGCTGCTAAGTACTTCCGAAAAATATACTGAGGCTGCAAGTATTCCCCCTCTAGAGACTGTGCTAGTGTCCAGCTCTACAAGTGAATCTGCTGAAGAGCAAGGCCAAGGAATGCCTCAAGATCATCCACTACAAGCTGATCTAGCTAATCACACGGTGAATGTTATTCAGGTATCGTGGATGAGCTCAAAGCGTCTTTTGAGCAAGCTCAAAATAAAATGTTAAAAAGAATTAAGAAATCTGAGAATCTAATGCTCAAGACGTTGTAGAAATCAATCACAAACTGGATTTGATGGAAAATAAGTTTGAAGACAAGTATACAACAGCCGGCAAAGCTGTAACTCTTTTATGGACGGATTGAAAAAGAACACAGATACACTCGCAGTCGTTAATCAGAATGCTCATGTCGTGGCAAATAACATCAAAAATTTGATGCCAACATGGTGACTCTTAACAGCAATCAAAAGCCTTGATTACCGAGTTCTCCAAGACTACAAAGCACATTGATGAGTCACTGCATTCTTATGCAAACTCCATTGCGTCGAAGCCAAAAAGGGGGAGAAAGAATATATAGCTAAGATGGCCGAGCTTCAGGAAATCATAATCAAAAATTTTGAACAATCAAACATATATGTTATGACAGTTGCTGGTGGATGCTCAAACAAGCGTTAGGCGCCAATATCTCTGAAAATCCTGAGGGTAATCCTGCTCTGAAAATAATAATACTGCGGCTGATGAGGGAGTAAGTGCTGAAGAGTTCTTTAAGTGAAGCTGATGCTCAAAGGGCTGTTAGGGCCACCCAAAGCAAAACTGATGGCCATGTTTGGGCCAAGGAGCCCTAGAAAAAGCTAGGGACTAGAGAAATCTCAAGAAGGGACATCTAAGGAAACGCAAGTCTGAAGAGAATCGGATTGAAGGA